>WNGS01005680.1:16522537-16541817 GCA_020271785.1 Procambarus virginalis
CATCCAGCTGGATAAACCTGAACCTCTCAACGAATAATACTATGCACCACTGGCTGGCATACCAAGCATCCACCATCAGAGGACCCAGATGAAAAGTAAAGGGCTAATTTTTGGCCATAAATGACAAGGACGGCTGGAGACAGAACGTTTCCTAGAATAAAAGGAACAAATTTCCTTGTTGTGGTTAAACTTTAAATTTCATAAACACAACTTCCAGAAGCCAGAGCCAACAAGAAAGCCACCTTATAAAGTAATCCTCAGCTGAGGGAGACAAGAAACTGAGGTGGGAACAAAAAGGAAAGAACCAGATCCAAGGACCACGTAGGCTCTAGAGGAACAGGAGCTGGCTTGAGGTAAAAGAAGGAAGAGGTTGATAATTTTCAATACTGTAATTTGAATTGATGCTATGTAAGCTTATCAGTTTTAATACAAAACATTTGGTTTATCTGTATGAAATGGGGCCATTGTGGTAAAATTGCTCATTAACTAAATGTGAAACCATTACTAAGTGCTCCTTATAGGCTTAATGGTATTAGTATTATTTCAGGTACAATACCTGTAAATATCGAGTTCACACGCACAGTTCTTTCTCTTATGTTTATCCCCATGTTTTTCTAAGTCATAACTTTAAAACTTTGAAGTGACATTTGTTAAGGATATTTTAAAGAAAACAAATACTGTACCCCAGTTTGTTTCTGACATTTGTTTATTCATTGCAGTAACATTTTTCTAAACTCATTTTTAAATGTGTTATTGTGTTTACTATTATTGATGATGTTGCTGTACAATAACAACCTTTTCTTGGTGTAACTATAAAACTTGACTGTTTAATATTCTCTTATTAACCTTGGGTGCTTTACATGTTAGCTGTTGCATGTTGCTGCTGGTTTACTGCATGTTCACTTCCTGTTACGTTCTCACCAGTAGCTTGTATCGGTAGTATGTCTTTTGTGCGTGTTCACAGTCCACAAAAAAAAGCAGCTGTGATTCAAGTGCTAATACTTAATTGTGATTTTTGTTCAGTGTGTGTGTACAGTAACGAAATATGTTAAGGGTATTTTATATTTTAAGTAGAGATGTATAGAAGATTGAAGTACAGTACCTGTATACTGTATTGTGATTCATTGAACTGGGTTTGTCCATTTTTGTCATGCTTTGTTTGGAATCTACACTTTTTCCCCAATTTAAAAAAAGAATGCATTTTTTTACAACACTAATAAAAAAGGACATCGAGGAGTGTCCACCGTTCACCACCTTCACCATCTATCTGTCCTATGGCGTCCTCTTCTTCGTGGGCTACATCAAGGAATTCTTCTATCCACCATCAACGAAAGAAAAAAACAGAGAGGTAGAGTGAATTGGGAAGAACTCTAGATTTTTGTCTTAAGAGCACCTTAATCATGATATTGTTTTCATAAACTTGTGCTAAATTGATGTTCAGTAAAATGGAAATACTGTGTGGTTATACAGTATATTAGAGTACTGTATTCACTATTTTGGGGCCAAAACACTTGAAATGGTTCTGGTGTTTGTAGTTGACTTTGCTTGAGGTGTACTTTGGAGGAAAGCCTAGAGTTAGACCTTAATATGATTGTTATGTAGGGGACACCATGGCAAAGGGCAATGCTGGCCTCTCACCTTAAGAAAATGGGAAATTACCTGAAGCCAGGCAGAATTGGCATAGTGTTCCCATTATGGTAGGCTCAGGGTTGGTCACTCTGGCATGGCAAGGCCCTCAACTAGTGTAAACCTTCTTGCCCGGGAACATTGCCACCCTACGCAGTTCTAAATAATTGTATGTTAGTGTCAGATATATACAATAACTCTTCTTTACTCTTGATTTGCTATATCATTTTTTGCATCGTGATTTTGTAAAATATGTGCATCAGACTTCTTTATCCATGCTTACATTGTTGTGCTTTATGTAATGTTTGAGGTATGTTTTATGTTATGAGTGAGCTCTCATTTTCTTTTGTTTTGCTTTTTATTAGCCTATTTATTTATAATTCATTTTTGTAAGATGAATTAGTTTGTTTCCTAAATTGTAATTAAATTTCACAGCAATTTTATCTAAAACAGGGATATGTCCCACTGTACATTGGGTTTGAGAGCTTCTACACTCGCAATGTGTACCGCCGTATTCAAGACTGTTGGAACCGAACAATCTGCAGTGTTCCTGGTGCAGAAATTGATCTTATGGAGCGATACACGCCTGACTATGGTTGGACTATGAAGTAAGTACATGTATGCAAAGCTTATTGTCTTCAGAGTATGCTTAAGAAATTTTACTTCAAGTAATTCAATTGTACAGTATTTTGTTCTTGTGAAAATGTTAGATTATGGCTAGAATTGGTTAAGTGTTTTAACACTATCGGTAACTTTGGACCAGACTCTCGTCCATTATGCGTCCACTACAAAAATATTTGTATAAAATTCATTTTTTATCCAATCGACCTCGGGATAGTATCAAAATAAGTGCCTTTAGAATGCGCACAATTTGATACCAAAATGAAAGATGTAACATGAAACTTGATGTCCGAACATTTATATGATTATAAATAGGTTTTTGGTCAAAATTTTAAAATATTTGTTAAAATTTTATTTATTGTGCTATTATGTTGGGACTAGTTTTAAAATGCGCGCCCTTACGTCGCGAACAATTTGATACCAAAATGAAAGATGTAACACAAAAATTTATGTCAGAATACCGGAAAGATAAAAATAATTTTGTGATGATGAACTTCCAGAATTAAAATATTTGTTAAAATTCCAGTTATTGCTCTATTATTATGGGACTAGTTTTAAAATACGCGTCTTTTTATTGCGAACAATTTAATACCAAAATGAAAGACGTAACATGAAAATTGATGTTATCAAACTGATCGAGTATACACGTTAGGTTGCAGTGTACAAATTAGTGCTCGTTCACGGGTAACTTTAGGCTTTTCTGCGGGGAGGTACTCCAAACTTTTGTACATTATATTCATACACATCTGTAGGGAATTTAATTGCTAACACAATGATACCAAAACGAGCGACATTGCACGAGAATTAATGAGAAAAATGGAACGAGTATGCACATTTTACTGATTTTGTGCGCTCACTGGTAACTTTTGCTGACTTTAGGCTTTGCTGTTGGGAGTCACCCCAGGCTTTTGGACATTATATTTATACACACCTGTAGGGGATTTAATTGCGAACACAATGATACCAAAACGAGTGACGTAGCACGAGAATTAAGGTGAGAAAGCTGAAATGAGTATACACATTTAGGTGTCACCGCACGCTCGCCCGCACGCTGGGTGCATGACCCCTAAGTTGACCGTGCGCCTGCCCGGTGACCGAGTGTTAATATAAAGATGTGGCAAATGGAGGTACGTCCTATTGTCATGTAATCATTTTCTTTTTAGAGTGATTCCTATTTAGTATATTGAGTGTCTTAATTTTGACTTGTCATATAAAATACTTATGTTAGCCATA
The DNA here is from genome assembly GCA_020271785.1 of Procambarus virginalis. Classification (NCBI taxonomy): domain Eukaryota; kingdom Metazoa; phylum Arthropoda; class Malacostraca; order Decapoda; family Cambaridae; genus Procambarus; species Procambarus virginalis. The sequence continues at coordinate 16,526,018 of WNGS01005680.1, forward strand.
TTTAGAGCCAATTAAAAATTTTTTGGGGGCTAGTGTGGAAGTGTAGTCTGTTTGATGTGACGATGCCTGCATGTAATGCACATATCGCACTGGCTACCTACCAGTGGGCTTAACATATTGCTGTGTGTACAGGGGAATAGACCAGTCCAGCCGTGCTCAAGTTGTTTTGAAAGCTAGAGCCAATAACATAAATAATTTGTCAAATAGCAGATGTCTATCATATTACAGTTTTTTGTTTTATATTTAATTTAGAATTATAATTAGGATAATAAAAATCTATTAAAACACCTGTTTTAGAAAAGATTGATTAATCTGAAATTTTCAAAGTCATGGGTCACTGAACTATGATGACACAATGAAGGAAAACCAAGTGAGGTTTACAGTACACTATTCCCTATATCTGTCCACCCTCAGTCATGTTGTTTCATGACAGAAAATGTCCATAAGGAGATTTCACCACATGTAGCTAGCTTCTCACGCTTCAGCCTTAAATTAATTTACAAAGATAGGTGTGCCAAAATTCAGTATTATTGTTAATATCTTGACAAAAGTTAATTACAATTTTGCCTAATCTGAGGAATTCAATTAAGTCTTATTAGAGTGAGGATAATGCTGGTATTCACTGTCACACAGCACAGGATCATACACAAGACAATAGGTCTAAACTGTAGGCTGAAGCATATATATATATATACAGTTTATATATATCATGGTTACAATCAGTGTTTCAATGTACGAACATGTAATTCAACTTTCTATTATGCACAGCCACACAAGGGCAGGGATGGATTTGAAAGAGATGCAGCTTTAAAAATAATAACATAAATAAAATTGTTCCTCATTCTTTAAAATGGACAAGCAGATTTAGGATAGACAAGTGAACGAAAATCACGGAAACTCAGTCGTTCACTTGTGTGAACGAGTCTGGCTGGTGTTTGGTTAATGTGGTTCACTTGTTGTGTTGACGAGTCTGGCTGGTGTTTGGTTAATGTGGTTCACTTGTTGTGTTGACGAGTCTGGCTGGTGTTTGGTTAATATGATTCACTTCTTGTGTGAACGAGTCTGGCTGGTGTTTGGTTAATGTGGTTCACTTGTTGTGTGGACGAGTCTGGCTGGTGTTTGGTTAATATGATTCACTTCTTGTGTGAACGAGTCTGGCTGGTGTTTGGTTAATGTGGTTCACTTGTTGTGTGGACGAGTCTGGCTGGTGTTTGGTTAATGTGGTTCACTTGTTGTGTTGACGAGTCTGGCTGGTGTTTGGTTAATATGATTCACTTCTTGTGTGAACGAGTCTGGCTGGTGTTTGGTTAATAAGGTTCACTTGTGTGGTCCACCTGTGTGACCCAACTTGTCATATGAAGGAATTATTAAGTGTAACTCGTGATATACAGGTACTGGGAAAGTTTTCCCCCTGAACACTGTCCCTATATTGTAAGCAAATCCGCACATCCCCCACTTCGGCAAACCAGAGTTCAACAAAACGGATGAGTAAATCTGGCCTGAAAAGTGTGCGACCTAGCCGGAGATTCGCCGAATCGGAGTACACCGAATCGAGGTTGCACTGTATCATATATAAGTATATGACGTGTATGTAGTGTAATAACAGCAAAGCAGTTTGTTTTATTGTTCAAAGAATATAATATTGTGCTCTTACAGTATTAGTAACACACAAATCTGTGCATACATAGAATCTACATGTTCTCTGATACAAATAACATAATTGACAATCAATACATCATTTCACTTGAAAAAAAAGGCAAGGTAATATCAATGAAAATGTGAATAAAGTAAAATATGTTTAATGCTTGTACTTTGGTGCTCAGATCATTGGTTCTCCCTTCCCCCTCTCCCCTCCTTCCTTCTCCCCCCCTCCTTCCTTTTTTCCTTCCCCTTTCTCCCCTCCCCTTACCCGTCATTCGTCTTCCCCCTTCACACCCCCCCCTGTAGCCCATTTGTCAAGGTCCAAGGAGTTGACCTGAGGGGTTGTGCAGCCGACCTCTGTGATACCTTGCGTCTCCACGCAATCCTCCCCACTCGTTTCCCCTCTCCATCCTCCCTCTCCCCCCTCTCATTCCCCTCTCATTCCCTCTCTTTCCCCTCTCAACGGTCCCTTACCCATACCAGGCGAGTCAAGTGTCCCTACCCTTTATCTTGCTGGAGACGGGCTGGAACATAAATAATCAGTTTTGGTAAACATTGCTGGGAGGTGCACTAGTTGCGGGAACCTAATACAGTGGTACCTTGTTCCCATCGCACAGCCGGGGAGTACTGACTCAATCTTCAGGAATTCATGTAGCCTTCCACGGCACCTCAGGGCAGATGATGGCGGAAGATAAGAGCCAAGTCCTTATTGGCCCTAGAGAGCCAGACCTCAGGCCTAAGTGTAAAATGGTTGGCCATTGCCAAAATAATGGGTGGAGCCCTGGAGCTGTATTGGATGGTGGGAGGTGTAATCCTTCCCAGCAATAAGCTGGTAAAACAAAATTTCATTTAGTGTGTCTTGGGAGTTTTTCGGGACTGGAGGGCAAGCCAGCCCGCGTCCAAAGGGGCTGAGGGCCGCCATCAACATCTTGGCAAATGTGCGATTGAAGGTAGTGTGCTCCTACGTTTCTTGCATATTGGTATTGCATTTTCCATTGCCTCTTTTATTTTGGTAGATGTTGTTAGAGTAGGCTATATGTCAATTGTGATTAAATATACAGTTACAATAATAAAATAATTGTTAATGTCATTGGTGAGTTATCTGTTCCTTGTGTTAATATATGGTATTCATGCGATTTTCATGTGCTGTGTTAGAACTTCCCTGTGTTTCTCCATTCTTAAGAATAATAAAGTAAAGCGAGAGCCTCCCCCGTCCGTTCAATAAGACTAAAATAATCCATTCAATTTCAATCACTGGTCCGTTGAGTTCCCTGATTATCGAGTCCCTCCTTCCTGGGGACCGATAATTATAGACCATTCATCATTGGAAGGTGGTGGCAGTGTATAAGGTAAGGAGATTAATAATCTCTTTCCTTGTGATATTCCTCATTTAATATTCAACTTCTATTCGTGACTGTCCAGCGAGGGTCATATGGTCCGTTATTAGTGTTTGCTGGTTATTAAGTGTGGACAGAGATATTACAATAATGATTTAATTACATTACAATTAGGTATTTACCATTACTATGGTAGTCATTACCATGGTAGTAGGCATTACAAGACTGAGGTACCATTACAATGGCAGTAGACGTTACAATGGTAGAGCAGCCCTTAACCTATTACAGATACATGAATGTGTCTATACCAATATTCTACACATTCTGTGATACAAATAATGTTTAATGCTGTCAACTAATGACAGCCTATTGCATCATGATACTTGAAAAACCATAATAAAAACATTTAAATACATATGAGAAAATAGCTATACACGTATATTCAATGTGTGCTGTTACAATTTCATGCAAATACTACATGACTAGAATGAACTCGGATACCAGTTATAAAATTATTACACTCGCCAAAAATACTTAGTGGTTCGTAATGTAGCATAAAAAATGTAGATTAGTTATATACTGTATGTAATGTATATACAGTATAATAACAGCAAAAACAGTGTTTTATTTTCCAAGAATATAATAAATGAGTCACTAATATGCACTCCATATTTTTGTGTATACAGGTGTTCCATACATTTGGTTACATAATTTTCTCAGATTACGCACTTTTGAATAATATTACTGAAAAAAAAACATTCAGAAGTCATTGAAATTACTGTAATATTTAAAAATATCTCTGTGGCATCTCCCACCCCATGCAGCTTACCGGGGCAAACACCACGGGATGACTTCTCACTCACCGTTCCGTAAATTGCTAACTTCCTCACTCCATCTCAGTCAAGTAATTCACGTACATTTTTTTTTAACAATGCTAGAAAGAAAATATTTGGGGGAATAATTTGTTTTATTGTGCACCATGGGGTTGTCACATGTAACGGGCCAGATTCACGAACGTAGTTATCAAGTACGTACTGTACTTACGAACATGTACATCTTTCCTCGATCTTTGATGGCTTTGGTTACATGTATTAAACAGTTTACAAGCATGAAAACTTCCCAATCAGCTGTTGTTATTGTTATAAACAGCCTCCTGGTGCTTCGGAGCTCATTAACCGTTTAATAATGTAAACAAAGCCGCCAAAGTCGAGAAAAGAGTACAGGTTCGTAAGTACGTACAGTACTTGCGTAAACTGCTTCGTGAATCTGGTCCCCGGTGTGCAGCACCAGAGCTTACCTGGGTATGATTAATGCAAATTATTTATTATTGCAAGTGTTTATTATTAATATTTTAACCTGTTTTAGATGGGAAGAGACTTGAATTACAATCATGGCTTACTTAGATTATTGTTAATATTGCATTTAATGTGTACTTTTTCAGAATGACGGGCAAAATTATCAAGTGTATTAATGCTGGATCATATAACTATCTTGGATTTGCCGAAAACAAAGGTCCGTGCCGTGATGCAGCTGAACAAGTTACAAGGAACTTGGTTTTACAACGTGCAGTCCTTGCATAGAGCTAGGCAAGTTGAAGAATTATCTGTCCATCTTTTTGTGTATTTATCAGAATATTTGCATCACTAAATTTTTGAGTGTTCCTCTTCTTCAATAGTCTTGGATGCTGTGTGATGGATAGGCCATTCCATATGAAGTGGATTAATTTTGGTACTAGATCTGGTCTTTGGTACTAGACATCATCAGTCTTTCTAAAACTCATTGTGGACATTCATACATATTTTAAATTAATGTGTGTAAATATTAGATTTAGATACAGAGGATCCTCGGGTGACGAGCAGCCTCATCTATGTGCATTTCAAGTAACAAGCGAGCCACTCGCAGAAAATTTGTCTCGATTGATGAACGTCTGCTCGTTAACGAGAAAACCACGTGGTGCTTCCTAGCATTCCAGCTGGTTCTCGGAAGCTCAGAAGACATTGTTGTTGTTCTTTCGCAAGACGAGTATTTCACATGACGAGCTCGGTGCTGGAACGAATGAAATTCATTAACCGAGACACCACTGTATTGCATATTGTATGTTGATGTACAAAACGATTTTCTGTGGGGGGAGCCCTGTCAGCTCCCTGAAGCTATCCGAACTGATATGTGCTATATTAGTTTGGGGTCATCAGTCACAGAAGTCCTTTTGGTCCCCCAGAGAGGCGCAGGGAGCAATGGCCTACAAGCACTATACATTTAAAGTATGTCATAATTGCCATCAACCGGTAAAGAACCCAGAAATACTGTATAGGCAAAACAAAACAGACCATAATCTGGTGAAAATTGCAACCTACTTCCAAAAAAGAGCAAAAGAACTTATCCAGGAAGAAAACAAACAAGCAATACTTCATCCAACTAGCACTCCTGCTCATGAGCACTACCCCCTCCTCCCCCCTGAAAGCAGGAGGGGGTGCTGGCAGCCCACCACCCCAGTTCTTGAACTGATGTGCTGGTGGTCAGATCGGTTACCTATGGCCTCAATTTCCTGTTCTGGATTTTGCCCTTTGTGACTATCAGCTGTGTATGTAGTGGCCATGTGTTTTTGTGTACAGGAGCGGCATGCGCCTAGGGTTATCTTGCCTAAGTGCTCTGTCAGTACTACCCCTTGCATTTTAGGGTTATCATCCCTGGGATGTTTGGGAATCACTCCCGTTTGAGGACTTCGTCGCTTGGCGTTGTCTTCGCCCATAGGGGTATGTTGGGGGTCTTGGGCTTTCCATCTTGTCCTGGGTGGGGAGTGTTATTAGCTGGGCGGCGGTGCACTGCAGCCGGCACAGCTTGCACATGCCGCGGCCGATGATTCTCTGGCTGCCAGTTTGTTTGTTGTGTTTTCGAGGGTTTCCTTTTCTTTTCTAGCGTTTTCGTTTTTTGTGAACGGAGGTTGTCTGCCTAGCTTCTTATTAGGCAACCATAGGTTGTGTTGGTGGTCGTCCTCTGTTGCCCCATGGTCTCACGGCTGCTACTAGTGGTCAGTCTGCCTGCTGTCTGACAGGGTTGTACCGGCTTAGCTAACCCCAGTGCCTGGGCTTCCCATAGGAAAGCCCAGTGAGTAAGCCCGTAGGGCTTACTCACCCTACGGGCCCTGGAAAAACCCCAGTGGACTCGGGGGGGTACCATGGAGGCACCAATTCCTCTCTCGCCTTGTGCAAAGTTGAAGTTGTTCGTTAGTCCTGCCTGAGGGAGACGATCATCCGTACTGTCTCTGTCATGCTTTCTATTGGGGCAGTGACACTTACTACTCGGAGTCTTGCAAGACTTGTTCCTCGCTTGTGCTTCAATTTATCCATTCCTTGTCTGAAGATCTCAAAGGATCAGGCAGCAGCTGTATTGCATGCTCGATTCTTTTTATTCCAACAGGCCAGGTTGGTTGCCCGGTTGGAGACTTGGCACTGCCCCGCTTTGGTTTTAGGGACTCAGATGTGGGTGAGTTGGTCACTTTAACCTTGGTTCTGTCTATGCCCCGCTTCATTTCCAGGTGGTCGTAGTTCGCCCTGTTTCCCCCCTTCCCCTTGTTCCGGCTCCCAAACATCTGAGGGTTTCTAAGTCAGGGTGGGGTTTAGCTAGAGTGGCTTCAGGGACTGCCCTTTCTGATTTGGGCGAGGTGTTTGAGCCCGAATTTCTCGCCGAGGCTTCTGGATTGACCCAGCAGACACCTTTCTTTGAAGCTTTCCCCTGAATTCTGCCTTTTCTTCAGGGGTGGTGGACATGGATTGAGGGCTCTTTCCCAAGGCCTGTGTCTGGGACTGCCAGGGCTCGAGGGGAGTCCATTTGGAGCGCTTGGGCTTCTTTTGACCGTGTTTGTGCCCTTGTGCCTTCTGGGCAGGGGTTATTACTGCAGAGAAGGTTTTTTTTTGTACCCTCCTAACTTTTATGAGTTTGCATTAGGTGCGGCTCACCCCGAGTGTGCTAGGGGGAGGCACAGGAAGTTTGTGATCTGCTTCCTGTGTTTTTGTCAGAAACACCACGGGACCAAAGGACCAAGACTCCTTTTCTTTCCAATACTACTCCTTTGCCAATGTCTTTCCTCCTCCAGTTCCAATTATGGGTTTCCTAATAACTTGGCCTTATTAGCCATAGTGAGGGGTGTTCTTCTTAGCCTTATCTGATGTACATATACTACTCTTGCCACATAATATGGCTTCTTTGACACAGTGAAATGCCTAAATTACTGGGATCAGCTCAAAGCATTCAAAATATACTCTCTGGATCAGTCATGAGAGATGTCAATATATACATGAAATAAATTTGGAGATCATGGCATGGGCTCATGAACCATATACAAGTCCACTTATGATACCCATAAATCTTTCCTCAGTCATGGCAACTCTTGTTTTTATTTAAAGGTTTAGCTTTGAAGCACCTCAAGGTAGGCTGAAACGATAACAGCATTGAATTGCAAAGTTTCCAGGTTGGTCAGCTGTTTAATAGATATAGAGTGAGCCTCTATGATTGAGAAAAAATATAAAAGCTCTGTAAGTGAACACACAAAAGTGCTTGATGAATCCTGGCACTAAGAAATGTATATGTTTATCTTTCAGAATGTTCGGTAATATGTTTATTGTTTGATGTGTGTATATATGTATGAACACGTACTGAACGGGGTGAGAATAGCTTGAGCTACCTCATCCCTTTGTGTGTATTTTACCTGAATAAACTTATTTAAATTTCAATTCAATTTCAATCCTGGCACAGGTTTTACTCGAGTTTGTGCAATAAAATAGCAAGAGATATGGTAGAAAATTTAGAATAGATCAAGTAAAGAGTAGGGATGCCTTTGGTACAGTCAGAGAGGCCCACAATTTTTCAACCTTCCGGCAAATGTGAAAAATATTGCCAGAACAAAAGCTTAAATTTTGAAGAGGATATTGGAGAGGCTGTGATGGATATGTGGGGTGCAGTGTCTTGCTGGATATGTAGGCTGCAGTCCACCGCTGGATATGTGGGCTGCAGTCCACCGCTGGATATGTGGGCTGCAGTCCACTGCTGGATATGTGGGCTGCAGTCCACCGCTGGATATGTGGGCTGCAGTCCACTGCTGGATATGTAGGCTGCAGTCCACTGCTGGATATGTGGGCTGCAGTCCACTGCTGGATATGTGGGCTGCAGTCCACCGCTGGATATGTGGGCTGCAGTCCACTGCTGGATATGTAGGCTGCAGTCCACTGATATATATGTGGGCTGCAGTCCACTGATATATATGTGGGCTGCAGTCCACTGCTGGTTATGTGGGCTGCAGTCCACTGCTGGATATGTAGGCTGCAGTCCACTGATATATATGTGGGCTGCAGTCCACTGATTTATATGTGGGCTGCAGTCCACTGATATATATGTGGGCTGCAGTCCACTGCTGGTTATGTGGGCTGCAGTCCACCGCTGGATATGTGGGCTGCAGTCCACTGCTATATATGTGGGCTGCAGTCCACTGCTGGTTATGTGGGCTGCAGTCCACCGCTGGATATGTGGGCTGCAGTCCCTTGCTGGATATGTGGGCTGCAGTCCACTGCTGGATATGTGGGCTGCAGTCCACCGCTGGATATGTGGGCTGCAGTCCCTTGCTGGATATGTGGGCTGCAGTCCACTGCTGGATATGTGGGCTGCAGTCCCTTGCTGGATATGTGGGCTGCAGTCCACTGCTGGATATGTGGGCTGCAGTCCCTTGCTGGATATGTGGGCTGCAGTCCACCACTGGATATGTGGGCTGCAGTCCACTGCTGGATATGTGGGCTGCAGTCCCTTGCTGGATATGTGGGCTGCAGTCCACCACTGGATATGTGGGCTGCAGTCCACCACTGGATATGTGGGCTGCAGTCCACAACTAGCTACAGCTTCGCTGAATAAGTTATCAGCAGAGAAGCCTGGCTCTCGGTCAGGCTGCAAGAGTAAAACTCAAAGTTGGCCTAAGATAACAACTATCATACAACTGCTGGTCACTTATGTTACAAACCGTTCATTAATGCTCGTGACCCGTACAGCAACAAAATCTTGTAGTCTAGGGACATTTACCAATGCTGCAATCTCAAGGTGGGTCACCAGTATAATCCCATGGTTTTACCGGCAATAATTAAAATTAATCACCCTCTTTGGACTATGAAATCACACAATTAAAAATAAATATATATTATAAAATACTTAAGTTAATTATCAATATATAGGTAAATCAACAAATGGGAAATCACATGTAAATCAAATAAAATTATGTCTCCACAGACTAACATATTACAACAGAACAGAATAGATATAATGGTACAGACTTTACTCTTAGATGTGATCCTCCAGTGTCCAAACAGTTACTGAATAATGTTCTCACGGCAGGAGCCGATGTCGCTTCTGCACAACATTTAAGTGACAGTTTTTACTTAATATAAATCTTACTTACATGGAGCCATATAATGGGAATTACTTAACTAAATTAAGGAATGATCAGATTTACATGTATAAATAGAAATATTGTAGTTACTAATATAATAGATACATATTTATAAAATAAAAGAATATGTTGTCAACTGGCAACATGGCAGGAAATATCCTACAAATATTGCCGTCATGGTGGACAATAATAACGGTTTCCCGCAGTCTTGCCAATAAGTGATCAGCACAAAACTATAACTTTCTCACAGGAAGCTGACACACAAAAAAATATAATAACGGTTTCCCACAGTTTGGTCCGCTCACGGATCACCACCACATATCAGCACATACAAGTAATGATATAAACATACAAGAACATACAAGTACTGATATAAGCATACAAGTAATATAATATACATACAATTAATGATATAATATATAAACACATACAAGTAATGATGCATGGAAAGAGCTCTTATTTTATATTTATATACGTATCCAATAGGCGTACATAACAACTTACACTTGATTGGTGACATTTTTCCTGTGCCTTAATATAAATAGATACCATAATAGTGAACAGTAATGCATATTTCTAACTGATGTATTACTTACAGGCACCTTGGAGATCCACCGCAAACTTGAGAGGCTTGTGTCAGAATTTCTTGGCGTTGAAGATGCCATCACCTTTGGCATGGGTTTTGCAACCAATGTGCTTAATTTGCCTTCACTTCTGGGACCAGGTTGTTTAGTGATGTCAGATGAATTTAACCACGCATCGCTCATTCTTGGCTTNGACATCTTCAAGAGAAAACTGGACTGTTTCCTAAGAGAAGTCCCCGATCAGCCGGGCTGTGGTGGTATGTGGCTCTGCGGGCCGCTCCAAGCAACAGCCTGGTGATCAAACTCTCACAAGTCGAGCCTGGCCTCGGGCCGGGCTTGGGGAGTAGAAGAACTCCCAGAACCCCATCAACCAGTATCAACCAGGTATCCCCCCCCCCCACCTTTCCCAATCCCTTTCCCCACTCATCTTTCCTGTCTCCTCCTCCCCCACCCACACTTTCTCTGTCTCTTCCCCCCCCCCCCCACCACACATACACCATCTTCCCAGACTTGCCCCCCATTACCGTAACCAATTTCCCTATGCACCATCTCACTGTAACCAATGGTTAGGCCCACTATGCAAATCTGTCATCTGGGCATAAATTTTACATATCAATATCTAAATACATGTACTGTACATTATTAAATACAGTACATGTAAACAATTATAAATGTATTTAGATACTGTAGTAAAAACAGAATACTGTCTATTTTTTAATCATTATACAGTACATTATAATGTAAACAAAATTGCTCAAATACTTGTATCAGGCCATGTATAGACCATCATAAATGCATAAATAAGCCTACTTACTAGGATTAGTATTTATTTTACCCAAAAGTACCAAAAATATTAATTCTCTCTCCGCCTATTTTCTACATTGATTTTGCTCCTATTGTTGATCTATATTGTTTTATAAAATATAATATATATTTCTTCTAAAGTAGAAAAAAATTCTCTTCTCATTTTTTCCATTAATCTTTTTTTGAGAGAAATTGTGAATGAATCCTAACAGAAGATTGAAACATTTACATGCAAAAGAAAAGCTTTTTACAAACTTGAATAGACTTTCAATATGTACCAAATACGGTACAAATACTATACAGTATATGTATATTTAATGTACATACCATATTTCCAGTCAGTATAATATCATTTATTTTAATTATGTAAAATACTTATAAAAAGCATATTTGTCAATTTCTAGGGCTTCATATGCAATGACATTTGATTCTGCTGTTTATCTGCTAGCTGTATTTACCAGGTTCAGGGGACAGGTTTGACGTTCAGAGATGCCGGGCTGTATGTAACATGACAGAAATGTTTTTCTAGGCACATAGATTGAGGCCACTTATCACATTCCAAGTCTATTTTTTGTGAATCAACTGCTGTCACTATGCAGCCAAAGGGTTAAGCAAGTTTTGCAAATCTAAAAGATTGTGCATTCAATATTACATTTTATTATTATGCTGTTTATTGTCAAGTGTTTTTATGCAAAAATGAGGTTAAGAAAGCTGTTCATTTGCAGGGTCATAACACTTGGGTAGTGGCACTGTAAAACTGCTGCACTTTTAACATAGTTTCATAGCTTATTATCATAAAGATGAAGAAGCTAAATAGTGGCATTAGTGAACTGACTGAAATGAAGACCAGTGCCATATAATTAATAGCCGAACTGAAACTCTTAGACTCGAAGATGTTACCAGATACACTACAGGTAGTGTTATCTTGATGTGCACAGTGGTATTGCATCAAGAGCTACACACTCTTACAGCATGACATACACTGCTATATCAATCTTGAATGCACTAAAAATATGATAACATCTCTTGAACTGTTTTTATCAATGTTTTTAGTATTGTATGATTAAGAGAGAGTAATTTGATTTAAGCATGACTAACTTTTAGATGACAACTTTAAAAATTCTGCCTTACATGAAACTTTAAAACACAAAATTATGGAATGGTAAAAAGGATGGACATGAAATTAAAAGCTTGGCTAGTCCTTCAATTCTTGGGAATGAATATTATAGCCTCAATCTGTCTTTATTCTTGGTCCATTAGACCTCACTATAATACAGTAAATACAACAGTTTGAAACTAAAGTGAAGTGCATCATAATTATTCAGCAAACTTCTCAATAACTTCAGACCTCGGTTACACATTAACACTGAAACACTTCCCATCAGATCACTGGTACACAGCAACACCACCTACACTACACATAACAGATGGCCAGTACACAGTATCATTGTATATAACAGCTCACCTGTACATGGAAATATTAGATATATACTGTATAACAGATTACCAGAACTCAATTTAATTTGAGATGTCTGGTTATTTCACACTTCATTCCAACTTGTGTTCTACCCTGCACAAGGTGCTCATACTTGGCAAGCTTGGCATGAACCTTGTCTGCTTCTGTGCTACCCTCTACGTAACAAAAATGGTCTATGTTCACATTATGCAGTTTAGGGGTGCATTCTCCATGGTAGGTTATCACCATCAAACGTTTTTAATAATTGCATCATCTCATTCACCTGGGCTGTAAGAGACTTGAACCATGGACCCCATGCATGTGAGGCTAAAGCTCTATTGCCTGTTGTATTGAGTAGTCTTAATTTAAATGGCATCATCCATATGTCTGAATAAGGCTAGATGAAGTCTCTACAGCCATGACAGTACATTGTCAGCTGACAAAATTGATAATAATGTACCATTGTCAGAAACAAGAAATTTGTTAAGTTATCCTGTCCAGTGGTGGCGTTATTGCATCTGACGAATGATATACACATCATCCACTGCGCCATACCATTGGTCAGTTATTTGGGATTAGATTTTTACCTTGTAAGCACATAAAAGGACATAGATGCTTTGTGTTAATGCAGCATGTTAAGACAATGTTGCAAAAATCAAAGAGTTTAATGTAATGAAACACCTTTTTCTGGGCAGCTTTAGTTGCTCCCTGCTGCATGACTCTGGAATCCCAGACACCTACAAAACTACTAAGCCTTTTTACTAGTAAAGGCCTATTGAGTATCAATATCTGATGTGCTTATAGAGGTGAATTGAGCATGGAAATCTGAGATCAACCCAAAACTCGGAAAAACCCAAAACCCCCAAAATCAACCCAAACGTGAGTAAAACCTAACACCCTTGGATCAACCCAAAAACTGAGTAAAACTACATAAAGTATCATACAGGCAAAGCAAAACAAACTTTATTATAGAAAGAAAGAATGAAATAAAGGAAGCAAAAGTTTGCCCAGTGTCAACAAAACAGATGTTAGTACTTAGTGCACCTGGCAGTGCACTTAAGTTCACTAAGATCACCCAGGGGTCCAACTTGCCTGCCTCAATCGTGTGTAATTACCTAAGTGTAGTTACAGGTTGAGAGCTACGCTCGTGATGTGTCCCTTCTTTGTTGTATAATGCTTTGAAACTACTGACGGTTTTGGCCTCCATCACCACCTCACTTGTTCCAACAGTCTACCCAACTTTTTGCAAAAGAAAAGTTTTAATATTTTATCAGCACCTTTGTTTCCTTAGCTTGAATCTGTGTCCTCTTGTTTGTGAAGTTGTTGGTTTCAGGAATCCTCTTTGTCAATTTGTTTGATTCCTGTTAGTATTTTGTAGGTGGTGATCATATCACCTTTTTCGTGTATCTTCTAATTTTGGCATGTTTAATGCCCCTAGTCTCTCCTCGTAACTCATGTTTTTCAGTTCTAGAAGCCATTTTGTAGCATGCCATTGTACCTTTTCCAATTTATTTATGTGCTTGAGATTTGGGCACCATACAACTGCATATTCCAATTTTGGTCTCACAAAAGTCATGAACAGTTTTTTAAGTATTTCACCATCGAATATAATTGAAAACAAGTCTGAAGTTGGAACTGTGCCACACCCAAGAAGCACTCGATTTCCCATGGAGAAGAGAGGCAACTATCAAGACTATCCACAAAAAGGTGTGGTACATTCAGTCCTTGATTTCTAGGCTGGCCCTCAGTAGTTCCCTACTGTGTTCTTCCAGTGATGCCTCAGGGAGAAAAAAAACACATTAATAAGTAACCATAAAGAGGAGAAGGGTTTACATGTGGAGTGAGATGCCTGAAAACCCAGGACTAGGGGAAGTTGAAATTCAGTGACTGGAAAAGCATCCAAGAGCCACACAGGTCTCGGGGGTGTGGGGAACATCCAACATATAAAGGGCAGCCAAAACCCGGTTAGACTGCCAGAAACTCTGAGCCCAAATATTTGCCTTAGACATATTAGCTGTATTAGCAGCATACTTGTGTACATACTCATGTGTATGCAGTTAACACATCCAGCTGGAATAACCTGAACCTCTCAACGAATAATAGCTTCTGCACCACTGGCTGGCATACCAAGCATCCACCATCAGAGGACCCAGATGAAAAGTAAAGGGCTAATTTTGGGCCATAAATGACAAGGACGGCTGGAGACAGAACGGTTCCTAGAATAAAAGGAACAAATTTCCTTGTTGTGGTTAAACTTATAAATTTCATAAACACAACTTCCAGAAGCCAGAGCCAACAAGAAAGCCACCTTATAAAGTAATCCTCAGCTGAGGAGACAAGAACTGAGGTGGGAACAAAAAGGAAAGAACCAGAGATCCAAGGACCACGGAGGCTCTAGAGGAACAGGAGCTGGCTTGAGGTAAAAGAAGTAAGCAGGTTGCATAATTTTCAATACTGTAATTTGAATTGATGCTATGTAAGCTATAGTATTTTAATACAAAACATTTGGTTTTATGTCTGTATGAAATGGGGCCATTGTGTAAAATTGTCTCATTACTAAATGTGAACCATTACTAAGTGCTCCTTATAGGCTTAATGGTATTAGTATTATTTCAGGTACAATACCTGTAAATATCGAGTTCACACGCACAGTTCTTTCTCTTATGTTTATCCCCATGTTTTTCTAAGTCATAACTTTAAAACTTTGAAGTGACATTTGTTAAGGATATTTTAAAGAAAACAAATACTGTACACCAGTTTGTTTCTGACATTTGTTTTATTCATTGCAGTAACATTTTTCTAAACTCATTTTAAATGTGTATTGTGTTACTAATTATTGATGATGTTGCTGTACAATAACAACCTTTTCTTGGTGTAACTATAAAACTTGACTGTTTAATATTCTCTTATTAACCTTGGGTGCTTTACATGTTAGCTGTTGCATGTTGCTGCTGGTTTACTGCATGTCACTTCCTGTTACAGTTTCTCACATAGCTTGTATCGGTAGTATGTCTTTTGTGCGTGTTCACAGTCCACAAAAAAAAGCAGCTGTGATTCAAGTGCTAATACTTAATTGTGATTTTTGTTCAGTGTGTGTGTACAGTAACGAAATATGTTAAGGGTATTTTATATTTTAAGTAGAGATGTATAGAAGATTGAAGTACAGTACCTGTATACTGTATTGTGATTCATTGAACTGGGTTTGTCCATTTTTGTCATGCTTTGTTTGGAATCTACACTTTTTCCCCAATTAAAAAAAGAATGCATTTTTTTACAACACTAATAAAAAAGGACATCGAGGAGTGTCCACCGTTCACCACCTTCACCATCTATCTGTCCTATGGCGTCCTCTTCTTCGTGGGCTACATCAAGGAATTCTTCTATCCACCATCAACGAAGAAAAAAACAGAGAGGTAGAGTGAATTGGGAAGAACTCTAGATTTTTGTCTTAAGAGCACCTTAATCATGATTATTGTTTTCATAACTTGTGCTAAATTGGATGTTCAGTAAAATGGAAATACTGTGTGGTTATACAGTATATTAGAGTACTG
>WNGS01005680.1:16552403-16567041 GCA_020271785.1 Procambarus virginalis
GTTTGCTAGTTCTGTTTATTTTCCCCAGTCATTCTTATTGTTAAAATTGTATTGAATAACCCTTCTCACTTGTTAGACACCTTTTAGACATATTATAAGACATTTTAGTCTATAAGACTCACCTTCTAGACATATTATAAGTATTGATGTTAGTTTGAACTTCCATGAGCTTGTGATCTGAGTCTGTAGTATTTTAGATATAATGTTCATGATTATTTCTTCATTTATGACCCGTGATTGGTTATTTCCAGATTGATTTCTTGTTATAATGCTACTGTTTGATATTCTCCATTTTAAACTGGGTAGATAAAAGTGTCCAAGGGTGTCCAAGGAAGATAATATCTGGCAGTGAAGAGTATGAGAGAGGAGAGAGAACTACAGGAGGGTCAGGGGCCTCCCTACAGAATCAACTGAAGGGGTAAGTTAGTGAATGAGATGATGCAATCAGTGAAATGCATAGAAGAAATGAAACAGCTCATACACCTCAGGAGGTTACACACAGGAGATGCCCCGTCTTCATCTCAAGTGACAAAACAACTGCCCCACATTTTAAGTAATGCATCTCTAGCGTTAAACGCGGTATGCATGTACGTTAAAATAGTAACACACACACAATTTTTTCAAATGCTAGAAAATTTTGTCCAAAAGATGATTGGTATAATTTATTTTCAAAAGGGAAACATGACCATATTTTTAATTATGAATCTATGCTTTAGATTTGGCACAGTTAACACTACTCACTTTAATTATACCAAACAGAAAAAATACTTATTAATACTAGCTGTAAATTTGGTTAAAATAAATGTAGTTTGAAAATGGGTTTAAATACAGGTGTTAAAAGAAATATAAAAGCATGCAAACCTTCACTAGTGCCATCTTTCCCCATAATGATGGTCATTGATGTGATAATCTGCTGGGCTACTGGAGGAGGCATTGAAGAAGCATACACCTGAGCATGACTGGTCACACGAAGGTAGTTGATCAGATCCTTGAAAGGATATTTGAAATATTACACTTTGCACATTCATCTATGAATGGGAAAACATTAACAACTCTCTCTCTTGTTTAAAGTGTAATGTCTGCCACAAGCATAATTACATCAACCCAAAAATGTTTTTCATCATCATTCCTATTATCACTGGTGTGTGTGTGTGTCCAAGATGTGAAATTTAAGTGTTGGTGCTTGAATAGCTAAACAAGGTAACTTGTAAGCGTATGAGGTCAATCACTAATTGTACACAATTCATTTAAAGACTGGAGGGGAGCCGTGTCCACGTGTAGAATTCACAACACACTTGAGCGGTCAATAGCAAGTAACTGAGGTGCTGGGTTGAACCAGGCTTTGACACTCAATATTTACACTTAAATCTTACGTGGTAGTCGTCATTTTTTTTATCTCACCGATGACATATTAAATGTTACCAAAAGGGTTGATGGATAAAGCAAATGTCTACACTATTCATTTACTCAGAATTTACTGAATAATACAATAATCACTTGTCCTGCTTCAGCAAGCAATCATCTAAATCACTACTATGCTTGGGGCAAACATTGATCTATCATTTGATACATACCTGGTGATACCTGGTTGATGGGTCACTTTAATAAGAGCTCATGAGTCAGAGCTTTATAAAGTGCTCATACAGTGAGGTTGGTAAACAAACCAGAACAAGTTGAGAGCAGATATGACAGAGCACTACAATGCTCACTCACTCCCTCTACGCACAGAAAGGCAAGCACTAAAAGGCAAAGTAACAATACTCTGAGTGATGTAACTTGGGTTCAAAAAGATTTCTGAATCTAAGTTCCAATAATTAATCACAAGTTTATAAGTTCACTTCCTACAGAATGACATCCTCTGCACATATGAAAATTAATATTTCTAAAACTGAAATCCTATACTGTACGTTTAAACAAACCTTTGATCCAGCAATATAGCCTCCTGCAGCCCCAAACTCTTGGTGAAAGTTCCCATGTGGATGTCAACGTCTTTAGGATCTACGCCATAGTAATCCACAACTCCACCACCATGAGGGCCAAGAGCACCTATACTGTGAGCTTCATCCACATACAAATAAGTCTGCAACAGAAATATTACAGATCTATAATGATTAAAAATTATTAAACATCTAGGCAATATAATCACAACAAATCAAAGGAATTGACAATATATATTGATGAACAAAAAATCGAGCATTTAGACTAATGAAACTCTTCTAACTGGACAATGCCTGGGTAGCTTTCCTCAGCTTACACACTGACAACTGATGAACTAGCTGATCATGCCAGGTACCTGTGAGACACACTACCCACTGGGGAAAAGGGCCTTTGTAAACCTCCTCTGGTTACCCTATACTAGGCAGTAGTACAAAGGATCAAAACCACCTACTGAGATGATTGCCTGTAAATGCATCAAAAGGTCACAAAACACTCTACTTAACTATGAGAAATGTTTCGACAAGTATCAAACTATCAACAGCAAACGCTTGACAACTAAACTAACAAGCATATGAACTTATTTCCCCCCCTCATTCACTATCAGGTGGTAACACATTCCACACCTGGGCCCGGGTGACACCACCACCCACTCTCGACTCCATGCCCAATCTACCATCACAGGGATGAAGACATAGGATTGGAATTGGCAGCTAATAATGCCCAGAAAGGCATTATTACATTCAACACTATTTTTTGGCAGCTTCCTATATAGCTCTCCTTTGTTTCCTCACCGCGGCACCTAACCCGGGGGCAGCAGAAGAGTTGACGACAGGACCTAGAAATAACAAGGAGCGCTGATCTCTGGTATAAATTATGCAGCCCAGTTCTGCAAACTGTTCAAGTGGTCGAGAGTCAGTAAAAAGCAGGCTAAAAATGCAGGGTTAGATCTCCTATCACCCTTGGACAAAATACTGCCTATGGATACATTGGAGAAAAATACGAAGAAAATACCATGACTCCAAATTCATAGATTCTACAGCTAGGGCTTACATTGTACAATTTGTGACAACTGGGCATTAGAGCAGCACAATCCAGATACAGGATGGAAACAGTGGGCATCAGCAAAGAAGTTTGACATTACCTGCAGACAACAAAGCACTGCAATCACTGGCAACAACATGTAGTGAACCCTGGCTAAATAAACCAAAAAGAAGATTCTTATCAGAAAGCTGATAATTCATTCCCAGTTAGGAAAGAAATAAGAATCTGCAACTGGAAAAAACAGAATCCAGGATCAAACTGAAAACACCTGCAGCACAGCACATGTAATGCAACAACCTGACTACCAGTTACAAGGACCAACAGGAAGGCTGCCAAGAGCATGAAAACAAACAAGCAGAGATACCTGGAATCCAAGAAACAATGTAAATTCCTGAACTTGATCAAGAGGATAAACCAGTTTCAGAGCAGACAGAGAGATGGCCTCAAGTGTAAAAGTGAGTTGGACAAAGGACGTGGGAAGCAGGACACACACAAACCAAGCACTAGAGGTTATGTCAAAGCTGAACAAAAAGAAGTAACCAAGTTCAGCCTAAGATGAAGCTCTACCAATTGGCAGAGTGCACTCTATGCTACTTCATACTGCCACCTCAGAGGAAGCTGGAGGAGATACTAAGAGGTCAACCACCTGCTTCCCAAACAGGTGATGCTACAGCAAATTTAGAAATCTCATACGTAAAAATCGGTGGAGAGCAGCAAACCATGCAGGAACGTCTTGCCACTGATTATCTGCAAAAGGCATAGCCTTAGAAAAATAGTATGATAAAAGCAACAGAAGGGAAGAGGCCAGAACAAGGGTTAACCAGTTACATGAGATCTGAGAAATATTAAGTCCCCAAAACTCTCCAACCCAGACAACACAATGAGCTGTGTTGTCTGTGTTCTTATTCAACCTGAACTGCTGGGAAGAGAAAAGGAGAACCCCTGGTTCAAAACTTGGCAAAAAAGCAACCACAGCAAATGCCTTCTGCAT
The DNA here is from genome assembly GCA_020271785.1 of Procambarus virginalis. NCBI lineage: Eukaryota > Metazoa > Arthropoda > Malacostraca > Decapoda > Cambaridae > Procambarus > Procambarus virginalis. The sequence continues at coordinate 16,556,374 of WNGS01005680.1, forward strand.
CTCCCACTCTGACCAAACCAGATAAAAGCAGAAGAGACTGGACTCCAGGACAAAGGGCCACATAATTCTACTATCACCATAAATCCCAGAAAATGCCGTAATATTGCAGCTCCTGCATGAGCCAGAACCTAGCACATACAACTACACTACAGTATCTATTGTACTGTACTGTTCTTCCACTCAAAATGTCTTGTATCAATGATTAAGTCCTGAAGCACTACCTGGTAACAAGGTGTACTCAAAAGGAGACTTCCCAAAAGAGAAACTGAATACCTTAGAAAAGACATCTATGTAATGAACATCTTCAACTGCAGCACAGGAGACAGGAACACTAAAACAAGCGCAAAGAACTTGAACTTGAAGATTCACGGGGAACGCAAACTGGCAACTAAACAAACTAGTTAACAGAAGCCAAAAGAAGTGGTCTCAGTAAAATGTAAAAGCCCTATTGTATGGCAAAACTGGTAAGGTTACCCAATATATTATGTTTTGAACGCTCAGATGCTAGACAAAATGTAAATGTCTCCCATCTCATTCTATCACAAAAACTTCCACTGGATGACACCAGCCCCTAGTTCATGCACAAGCATAAACACACTAAATACATCAACTTCTCCTTAATAGGATTTGGCGGTAACAGTCCAAACATACTCCCGGTAACAGAATCAACTCAAAGGGAGACTTCCCAAAGGAAGAAATTAACATGTTTGAGATGATATCTCTGGTTGTGAACAGTTAAAGCTGACAGCACCAGGGAAGGGAATCCTGAAACCAAGCTGAAGCGAACATGGTAGGAAAAGATATTCAACGAGAACGGCTCACATACTCGTAAAATGTTTTAAGCGTGAATCCCAAAGCTTGGACTAATAATTCCAAAGGAGTATTAAACATTTACCCAAGAGAAAAATTTAGTCTCCACAGTTCACGATAGTGAGTGTCCCGGTGCCAGGCAAGTGACTGAGGCAGTTTCCTCACCTGGACCCAGGGTGTGGGCTGGACCACCACCTGGTGGCAAATGGGTTGTTCAACTGATGCACTTGTTAGATAGTAGTCAGTTTTGTTTTGGTAGTCTAGCACTTGTCAAAACATTTCTCAAAGGGAGAGCAAGTTTTTTGTCCTCTCTTTCATGCTTTTGTGAAATACTGGGCTAATTTCTGATCCCAATGTTCTCTCCACCCTCCAGAGGAAGATATCAGGAGTTTGCAAAGGTTGCTGTTGTCAGTGGGAAGGAGACCTCATAGGTGCCTGATACAACTAGTTTGTCTGGTAATTGCCAGTATGTAAGGTGATAGGAGCCGTTCAGAAACAATATAGATACTGAATTAGTTATATGCATTAGGGTTACGAGAAACAATAACGTGGCTAAAGTATGTTGACCAGACCACACACTAGAAGGTGGAGGGACGACGACGTTTTGGTCCGTCCTGGACCATTCTCAAGTCGATTCTCAATTCTCAATCAACTTGAGAATGGTCCAGGACGGACCGAAACGTCGTCGTCCCTCCACCTTCTAGTGTGTGGTCTGGTCAACGTTACGAGAAACACTTATAAACAAGGATGGTTTACATGGATATATAAAACAGCTAATTGCTGAACATAACACATCCTTCCGAATACTTATCTTCATTAACCAGCATATAAATATCTGTATCTAGATACATTATTTTACTTGTGATGGGAGTTCCCTATCTTTAAAGGAAATGACCCCACGAATTGTGTTCTACTTATATTCTGAATTCCCTTGAATATTAATCCTAATGGCTCCTATGAGCATCCACAACAACTGAGATTCTTGTGCACCAGGTACTCAGAGTGCCCAGGAATGCTTTGTTGTCGTTGTCAGCATTTACATTTTTTGTCTGGTGTCGTGTAACAACATTATACATGTGGCCATCATTCCCTTGACTAGAGACCTTTAGAGGTATGCCATGCATCCTATATATTCTTGGCCCAGATGACTGGACAGAGCCAGTCTGGATGGCTGGCGGATGGATGGCGGACCAGGATGACTGGTCATTTTAGCAACAGATTCCTTAAGAAATACAAGAATCAGGTCTTAAAAGCTACTCTAGATTTCTTGATACACAAAATTTTGTAGGAATTACTTCAAAAATGGTAATGTGCCACTCCACTGCTCACATTTTGTGGTAAGTCTAATTGTTGTTTACGAAGACTGAAGATCAATGTTTTTCCGAGCACAGACGACATGTTTCTTAAAGAATTAAAGATACACTATACTGGTATGAGCTATATAAACACAGCTTTCTGGCTGACTGAGAGAATGGTTTATCACAGCTAGTCTTGCATTCCATGATTGCTGTGCAGCTCTACATAGGTCGTGTATTGATCATTGGTTTCACCTATCTATGGACAAGAGTACCATCGTGTTGAGTGTCTTTGGATCGGGAATTGTGCCAGCAGTTCAGAATTAGTGTGTTTGTTGACATGTGATGCCTGGTTATACTAGGAGGGCAGTTTGTACAACTAGTCTGTATGTTCATGAAGAGGGTACACCCTTCAAAAGTAGCTGTGGAGTGTGGCAGGTACTCGCTTGGGTCGCTGTGTCTAACTGCAAAAGCCAATAGGTGCTGTAAGCCTGTTCCCAGTCTCTCACGACCATTTGAGTAGTGTTCAGAGCTCACCCAATCAGGAGGTCTATGTATGATTGACACTGCATTCTAATTGGTGGGCTGGTCTGTAAACTTTGACATAAAGGAGGAGGGTGAGAGCCGGCTCTTTCGTACTAGCTCCATAGATGCCATACTTATCATTTAGTAGATATAAGACCTTGACCTTTAACTGGTTCAATTAGAGCTATAATATTAACTACAGGGTTACTTAAGTGGTTTTATCAATTTAGGGGGGGGGGGGGGATTTATTGTATTTAAGATTCGGAGGTGTAATTTTAACTATAATTCAATGATGGCGTGATGTAATTCGAGAAGGAACTTACCAAGGGCTACATGCTGGGGCAGTAATAAGAGGATTACGTTAAGGAATAATATTTTTTATTTTACCCGAAGTTCTTTTTATTTTCTTATTTTTTTTGAGCTTCTTTCATAGAAGTTTATCTCCAGTAGTAGAAGTCGGAAGATTTTGGCCTCCTGGAGGTATTCAACCATTTAATCCTTTTGGGGTTCCTTTATTAAATACTACTACCTGTATTTTATTATCTTCTGGGGCTACAGTAACATGATCTCATCATGCAATTTTGAATTCTAATCATAAAGAAGCTTTACAGAGATTAATATTAACTGTAATATTAAGATTATATTTTACGGGGTTACAAGCTTTTGAATATGCAGAAGCATCTTTTTCAATTGCTGATTCTATTTATGGTTCAACTTTTTTTGTGGCCGCCGGCTTCCATGGTTGACATGTTATTGTTGGTTCTTCTCTTCTCTCTGTAGGTTTATTTCGTTTATATAAATGCCATTTTTCTTATCATCATCATTTTTGGATTTGAAGCGGCCGCATGATATTGACATTTTGTAGATGTAGTATGATTATTCCTATATGTTTTTATTTACTGATGAGGAGGTTAATTTTTTAGTATAAATGTATATTTGGCTTCCAACCAAAAGGTCTAGACTCTATAAAAATTAATTTATATTTTAATAAGTGTTTTATTTACTTTAGCAGTAAGAATATTAATAATATTAGTGGCTTCATTATTATCTAAGAAGATTATAGTGGATCGTGAAAAGAGGTCTCCTTTTGAATATGGGTTTGATCCAAAGGGAAGAGCACGAATGCCATTTTCTCTTCGTTTTTTTTTGGTAGCTGTAATTTTTTAATTTTTGATGTAGAAATTACTCTTTTTAATGCCTTTGGCTTATATTATTAGATTAACAAATATTTTTACTTGATTATGTGCAGGTTTAAGATTTTTATTAATTTTACTTATTGGTTTATACTATGAGTGAAGTAAAGGGGCACTTGAATGAAGTGAGTAGAGTTGTTGTCAATTATGATTTATGATTTGCACTCATAAGGTATCGGTTCGATCAGCTTTAATTAAGAATTAGAAAGTGAAGGTTTGCGTATAGTTTTGGCCTAAATGATGGTGGCAACACCTCTAATTTGTTTTTAAGGTGTTAACATATTACATTTTAACTGTAAAGTTGAAGAATTTCTTCTAAAAATGTCCCCCCCCACCCTTACAGGGGGGAACATTTTCCATAAATGAATAAATAATAAATTTCTTAAATTAAAAAGGTATAATTTAAGAAATTTTATTATTTATTCATTTATGAAAATGTTCCCCCCTGTAAGGGTGGGGGGGACATTTTTAGAAGAAATTCTCAACTTTACAGTTAAAATGTAATATGTTAACACCTTAAAAACAAATTAGAGGTGTTGCCACCATCATTTAGGCCAAAACTATACGCAAACCTTCACTTTCTAATTCTAATTAAAGCTGACCGAACCGATACCTTATGAGTGCAAATCATAAATCATAATTGACAACAACTCTACTCACTTCATTCAAGTGCCCCTTTACTTCACTCATAGTATAAACCAATAAGTAAAATTAATAAAAATCTTAAACCTGCACATAATCAAGTAAAAATATTTGTTAATCTAATAATATAAGCCAAAGGCATTAAAAGAGTAATTTCTACATCAAAAATTAACAAATTACAGCTACCAAAAAAAAAAACGAAGAGAAAATGGCAATCGTGCTCTTCCCTTTGGATCAAACCCATATTCAAAAGGAGACCTCTTTTCACGATCCACTATAATCTTCTTAGATAATAATGAAGCCACTAATATTATTAATATTCTTACTGCTAAAGTAAATAAAACACTTATTAAAATATAAATTAATTTTTATAGAGTCTAGACCTTTTGGTTGGAAGCCAAATATACATTTATACTAAAAAATTAACCTCCTCATCAGTAAATAAAAACATATAGGAATAATCATACTACATCTACAAAATGTCAATATCATGCGGCCGCTTCAAATCCAAAAATGATGATGATAAGAAAAATGGCATTTATATAAACGAAATAAACCTACAGAGAGAAGAGAAGAACCAACAATAACATGTCAACCATGGAAGCCGGCGGCCACAAAAAAAGTTGAACCATAAATAGAATCAGCAATTGAAAAAGATGCTTCTGCATATTCAAAAGCTTGTAACCCCGTAAAATATAATCTTAATATTACAGTTAATATTAATCTCTGTAAAGCTTCTTTATGATTAGAATTCAAAATTGCATGATGAGATCATGTTACTGTAGCCCCAGAAGATAATAAAATACAGGTAGTAGTATTTAATAAAGGAACCCCAAAAGGATTAAATGGTTGAATACCTCCAGGAGGCCAAAATCTTCCGACTTCTACTACTGGAGATAAACTTCTATGAAAGAAGCTCAAAAAAAAAAGAAAATAAAAAGAACTTCGGGTAAAATAAAAAATATTATTCCTTAACGTAATCCTCTTATTACTGCCCCAGCATGTAGCCCTTGGTAAGTTCCTTCTCGAATTACATCACGCCATCATTGAATTATAGTTAAAATTACACCTCCGAATCTTAAATACAATAAATCCCCCCCCCCCCCCTAAATTGATAAAACCACTTAAGTAACCCTGTAGTTAATATTATAGCTCTAATTGAACCAGTTAAAGGTCAAGGTCTTATATCTACTAATGATAAGTATGGCATCTATGGAGCTAGTACGAAAGAGCCGGCTCTCACCCTCCTCCTTTATGTCAAAGTTTACAGACCAGCCCACCAATTAGAATGCAGTGTCAATCATACATAGACCTCCTGATTGGGTGAGCTCTGAACACTACTCAAATGGTCGTGAGAGACTGGGAACAGGCTTACAGCACCTATTGGCTTTTGCAGTTAGACACAGCGACCCAAGCGAGTACCTGCCACACTCCACAGCTACTTTTGAAGGGTGTACCCTCTTCATGAACATACAGACTAGTTGTACAAACTGCCCTCCTAGTATAACCAGGCATCACATGTCAACAAACACACTAATTCTGAACTGCTGGCACAATTCCCGATCCAAAGACACTCAACACGATGGTACTCTTGTCCATAGATAGGTGAAACCAATGATCAATACACGACCTATGTAGAGCTGCACAGCAATCATGGAATGCAAGACTAGCTGTGATAAACCATTCTCTCAGTCAGCCAGAAAGCTGTGTTTATATAGCTCATACCAGTATAGTGTATCTTTAATTCTTTAAGAAACATGTCGTCTGTGCTCGGAAAAACATTGATCTTCAGTCTTCGTAAACAACAATTAGACTTACCACAAAATGTGAGCAGTGGAGTGGCACATTACCATTTTTGAAGTAATTCCTACAAAATTTTGTGTATCAAGAAATCTAGAGTAGCTTTTAAGACCTGATTCTTGTATTTCTTAAGGAATCTGTTGCTAAAATGACCAGTCATCCTGGTCCGCCATCCATCCGCCAGCCATCCAGACTGGCTCTGTCCAGTCATCTGGGCCAAGAATATATAGGATGCATGGCATACCTCTAAAGGTCTCTAGTCAAGGGAATGATGGCCACATGTATATGTTGTTACACGACACCAGACAAAAAATGTAAATGCTGACAACGACAACAAAGCATTCCTGGGCACTCTGAGTACCTGGTGCACAAGAATCTCAGTTGTTGTGGATGCTCATAGGAGCCATTAGGATTAATATTCAAGGGAATTCAGAATAAGTAGAACACAATTCGTGGGGTCATTTCCTTCAAAGATAGGGAACTCCCATCACAAGTAAAATAATGTATCTAGATACAGATATTTATATGCTGGTTAATGAAGATAAGTATTCGGAAGGATGTGTTATGTTCAGCAATTAGCTGTTTTATATATCCATGTAAACCATCCATGTTTATAAGTGTTTCTCGTAACGTTGACCAGACCACACACACTCTGGTCAACGTACTTTAGCCACGTTATTGTTTCTCGTAACCCTAATGCATATAACTAATTCAGTATCTATATTGTTTCTGAACGGCTCCTATCACCTTACATACTGGCAATTACCAGACAAACTAGTTGTATCAGGCACCTATGAGGTCTCCTTTCCACTGACAACAGCAACCTTTGCAAACTCCTGATATCTTCCTCTGGAGGGTGGAGAGAACATTGGGATCAGAAATTAGCCCAGTATTTCACAAAAGCATGAAAGAGAGGACAAAAAACTTGCTCTCCCTTTGAGAAATGTTTTGACAAGTGCTAGACTACCAAAACAAAACTGACTACTATCTAACAAGTGCATCAGTTGAACAACCCATTTGCCACCAGGTGGTGGTCCAGCCCACACCCTGGGTCCAGGTGAGGAAACTGCCTCAGTCACTTGCCTGGCACCGGGACACTCACTATCGTGAACTGTGGAGACTAAATTTTTCTCTTGGGTAAATGTTTAATACTCCTTTGGAATTATTAGTCCAAGCTTTGGGATTCACGCTTAAAACATTTGACGAGTATGTGAGCCGTTCTCGTTGAATATCTTTTCCTACCATGTTCGCTTCAGCTTGGTTTCAGGATTCCCTTCCCTGGTGCTGTCAGCTTTAACTGTTCACAACCAGAGATATCATCTCAAACATGTTAATTTCTTCCTTTGGGAAGTCTCCCTTTGAGTTGATTCTGTTACCGGGAGTATGTTTGGACTGTTACCGGCAAATCCTATTAAGGAGAAGTTGATGTATTTAGTGTGTTTATGCTTGTGCATGAACTAGGGGCTGGTGTCATCCAGTGGAAGTTTTTGTGATAGAATGAGATGGGAGACATTTACATTTTGTCTAGCATCTGAGCGTTCAAAACATATATATTGGGTAACCTTACCAGTTTTGCCATACAATAGAGCTTTTACATTTTTACTGAGACCACTTCTTTTGGCTTCTGTTAACTAGTTTGTTTAGTTGCCAGTTTGCGTGCCCTGTGAATCTTCAAGTTCAAGTTCTTTGCGCTTGTTTTAGTGTTCCTGTCTCCTGTGCTGCAGTTGAAGATGTTCATTACATAGATGTCTTTTCTAAGGTATTCAGTTTCTCTTTTGGGAAGTCTCCTTTTGAGTACACCTTGTTACCAGGTAGTGCTTCAGGACTTAATCATTGATACAAGACATTTTGAGTGGAAGAACAGTACAGTACAATAGATACTGTAGTGTAGTTGTATGTGCTAGGTTCTGGCTCATGCAGGAGCTGCAATATTACGGCATTTTCTGGGATTTATGGTGATAGTAGAATTATGTGGCCCTTTGTCCTGGAGTCCAGTCTCTTCTGCTTTTATCTGGTTTGGTCAGAGTGGGAGATGCAGAAGGCATTTGCTGTGGTTGCTTTTTTGCCAAGTTTTGAACTAGGGGTTCTCCTTTTCTCTTCCCAGCAGTTCAGGTTGAATAAGAACACAGACAACATAGCTCATTGTGTTGTCTGGGTTGGAGAGTTTTGGGGACTTAATATTTCTCAGATCTCATGTAACTGGTTAACCCTTGTTCTGGCCTCTTCCCTTCTGTTGCTTTTATCATACTGTTTTTCTAAGGATATGCCATTTGCAGATAATCAGTGGCAAGACATTCCTGCATGGTTTGCTGCTCTCCACCGATTTTTATGTATGAGATTTCTAAATTTGCTGTAGCATCACCTGTTTGGGAGGCAGGTGGTTGACCTCTTAGTATCTCCTCCAGCTTCCTCTGAGGTGGCAGTATGAAGTAGCATAGAGTGCACTCTGCCAATTGGTAGAGCTTCATCTTAGGCTGAACCTGGTTACTTCTTTTTGTTCATCTTCGACATAACCTCTAGTGCTTGGTTTGTGTGTGTCCTGCTTCCCGTGTCCTTTGTCCAACTCACTTTTACACTTGAGGCCATCTCTCTTTCAGCTCTGAAACTGGTTTATCCTCTTGATCAAGTTCAGGAATTTACATTGTTTCTTGGATTCCAGGTATCTCTGCTTGTTTGTTTTCATGCTCTTGGCAGCCTTCCTGTTGGTCCTTGTAACTGGTAGTCAGGTTGTTGCATTACATGTGCTGTGCTGCAGGTGTTTTCAGTTTGATCCTGGATTCTGTTTTTTCCAGTTGCAGATTCTTATTTCTTTCCTAACTGGGAATGAATTATCAGCTTTCTGATAAGAATCTTCTTTTTGGTTTATTTAGCCAGGGGTTCACTACATGTTGTTGCCAGTGATTGCAGTGTTTGTTGTCTGCAGGTAATGTCAAACTTCTTTGCTGATGCCCACTGTTTCCATCCTGTATCTGGATTGTGCTGCTCTAATGCCCAGTTGTCACAAATTGTACAATGTAAGCCCTAGCTGTAGAATCTATGAAATTTGGAGTCATGGTATTTTCTTCGTATTTTTCTCCAATGTATCCATAGGCAGTATTTTGTCCAAGGGTGATAGGAGATCTAACCCTGCATTTTTAGCCTGCTTTTTACTGACTCTCGACCACTTGAACAGTTTGCAGTACTGGGCTGCATAATTTATACCAGAGATCAGCGCTCCTTGTTATTTCTAGGTCCTGTCGTCAACTCTTCTGCTGCCCCGGGTTAGGTGCCGCGGTGAGGAAACAAAGGAGAGCTATATAGGAAGCTGCCAAAAAATAGTGTTGAATGTAATAATGCCTTTCTGGGCATTATTAGCTGCCAATTCCAATCCTATGTCTTCATCCCTGTGATGGTAGATTGGGCATGGAGTCGAGAGTGGGTGGTGGTGTCACCCGGGCCCAGGTGTGGAATGTGTTACCACCTGATAGTGAATGAGGGGGGGAAATAAGTTCATATGCTTGTTAGTTTAGTTGTCAAGCGTTTGCTGTTGATAGTTTGATACTTGTCGAAACATTTCTCATAGTTAAGTAGAGTGTTTGTGACCTTTTGATGCATTTACAGGCAATCATCTCAGTAGGTGGTTTTGATCCTTTGTACTACTGCCTAGTATAGGGTAACCAGAGGAGGTTTACAAAGGCCCTTTTCCCCAGTGGGTAGTGTGTCTCACAGGTACCTGGCATGATCAGCTAGTTCATCAGTTGTCAGTGTGTAAGCTGAGGAAAGCTACCCAGGCATTGTCCAGTTAGAAGAGTTTCATTAGTCTAAATGCTCGATTTTTTGTTCAGCAATATATATTGTCAATTCCTTTGATTTGTTGTGATTATATTGCCTAGATGTTTAATAATTTTTAATCATTATAGATCTGTAATCTTTCTGTTGCAGACTTATTTGTATGTGGATGAAGCTCACAGTATAGGTGCTCTTGGCCCTCATGGTGGTGGAGTTGTGGATTACTATGGCGTAGATCCTAAAGACGTTGACATCCACATGGGAACTTTCACCAAGAGTTTTGGGGCTGCAGGAGGCTATATTGCTGGATCAAAGGTTTGTTTAAACGTACAGTATAGGATTTCAGTTTTAGAAATATTAATTTTCATATGTGCAGAGGATGTCATTCTGTAGGAAGTGAACTTATAAACTTGTGATTAATTATTGGAACTTAGATTCAGAAATCTTTTTGAACCCAAGTTACAACATCACTCACAGTATTGTTACTTTGCCTTTTAGTGCTTGCCTTTCTGTGCGTAGAGGGAGTGAGTGAGCATTGTAGTGCTCTGTCATATCTGCTCTCAACTTGTTCTGGTTTGTTTACCAACCTCACTGTATGAGCACTTTATTAAAGCTCTGACTCATTGTATCAAAAT
>WNGS01005680.1:16568041-16578695 GCA_020271785.1 Procambarus virginalis
GATAGATGAAATGTTTGCCCCAAGCATAGTAGTGATTTAGATGATTGCTTGCTGAAGCAGGACAAGTGATTATTGTATTATTCAGTAAATTCTGAGTAAATGAATAGTGTAGACATTTGCTTTATCCATCAACCCTTTTGGTAACATTTAATATGTCATCGGTGAGATAAAAAAAATGACGACTACCACGTAAGATTTAAGTGTAAATATTGAGTGTCAAAGCCTGGTTCAACCCAGCACCTCAGTTACTTGCTATTGACCGCTCAAGTGTGTTGTGAATTCTACGCGTGGACACGGCTCCCCTCCAGTCTTTAAATGAATTGTGTACAATTAGTGATTGACCTCATACGCTTACAAGTTACCTTGTTTAGCTATTCAAGCACCAACACTTAAATTTCACATCTTGGACACACACACACACACACACTGTGATAATAGGAATGATGATGAAAAACATTTTTTGGGTTGATTGTAATTATGCTTGTGGCAGACATTACACTTTAAACAAGAGAGAGAGTTGTTAATGTTTTCCCATTCATAGATGAATGTGCAAAGTGTAATATTTCAAATATCCTTTCAAGGATCTGATCAACTACCTTCGTGTGACCAGTCATGCTCAGGTGTATGCTTCTTCAATGCCTCCTCCAGTAGCCCAGCAGATTATCACATCAATGACCATCATTATGGGGAAAGATGGCACTAGTGAAGGTTTGCATGCTTTTATATTTCTTTTAACACCTGTATTTAAACCCATTTTCAAACTACATTTATTTTAACCAAATTTACAGCTAGTATTAATAAGTATTTTTTTCTGTTTGGTATAATTAAAGTGAGTAGTGTTAACTGTGCCAAATCTAAAGCATAGATTCATAATTAAAAATATGGTCATGTTTCCCTTTTGAAAATAAATTTATACCAATCATCTTTTGGACAAAATTTTCTAGCATTTGAAAAAATTGTGTGTGTGTTACTATTTTAACGTACATGCATACCGCGTTTAACGCTAGAGATGCATTACTTAAAATGTGGGGCAGTTGTTTTGTCACTTGAGATGAAGACGGGGCATCTCCTGTGTGTAACCTCCTGAGGTGTATGAGCTGTTTCATTTCTTCTATGCATTTCACTGATTGCATCATCTCATTCACTAACTTACCCCTTCAGTTGATTCTGTAGGGAGGCCCCTGACCCTCCTGTAGTTCTCTCTCCCCTCTCATACTCTTCACTGCCAGATATTATCTTCCTTGGACACCCTTGGACACTTTTATCTACCAGTTTAAAATGGAGAATATCAAACAGTAGCATTATAACAAGAAATCAATCTGGAAATAACCAATCACGGGTCATAACAATGAAGAAATAATCATGAACATTATATCTAAAATACTACAGACTCAGATCACAAGCTCATGGAAGTTCAAACTAACATCAATACTTATAATATGTCTAGAAGGTGAGTCTTATAGACTAAAATGTCTTATAATATGTCTAAAAGGTGTCTAACAAGTGAGAAGGGTTATTCAATACAATTTTAACAATAAGAATTGACTGGGGAAAAATAAACAGAACTAGCAAACATCCATTGAGAAACCATCTTAAGTAACAAAACTACCACGCAATGAACAGAACAATTGTCTGCTGAAAAGAAATAAGAGTACAAAGTCTGCTTGATGTATGTTCCTTTGCAGAAGGTCAGAAAGAAGATCAGCTTAGTAAGAGAAGGTAACAGTGTTTCCCGCTGGAGAGGAAGGAAAACAATAACGTTAATGCTTAAGCAGACACACTATTCCAACAGAGAACTGATAATTTAAACAAGAAGATTGAAGAAATAGAGCAGAAGTTAAAGTGATCATGAAGCCGGTCGGCCGAGCGGACAGCACGCTGGACTTGTGATCCTGTGGTCCTGGGTTCGATCCCGGGCGCCGGCGAGAAACAATGGGCAGAGTTTCTTTCACCCTATGCCCCTGTTACCTAGCAGTAAAATAGGTACCTGGGTGTTAGTCAGCTGTCACAGGCTGCTTCCTGGGGGTGGAGGCCTGGTCGAGGAGCGGGCCGCGGGAACACTAAAAAGCCCCGAAATCATCTCAAGATAACCTCAAGATCTCAAGAAGATCATACAAGACAGACATACTGAGATAGTAGAAGAAAGCCATACAAGAGATAAAGAAGCTAGAAAACATATTACTATAACATATTACCATAACCAAACAAATAAAGCTAGAAAACAAACTTAAATATTCCTAGGCCTAGTATAGTACACATATGGATTAAATTAGGCCTAGGAAGGTTAGGTTAGTTTAGTTTGTCAAAGCAACACACGTAAAAAATTGTTTTCCCAGTTTGCCCAACTCAGTGGTTCAGATTTCTACTTTTTAATTTCGTTGTACACCGGTATATATACTATGGTCCTCATTGTTACCCAAACAAAAGGATGGCTGATATACATACATTATTATTATTATTTAGGCAGTGATGTGGTGGAGGCTGACTCCATACACAGTTTGAAATGTAGATTTGATAGAGCCCAGTAGGCTCAGGAACCTGTACTCCCGTTGATTGACAGTTGAGACGCGGGACCAAAGAGCCAAAGCTCAACCCCTGCAAGCACAGCTAGGTGAGTACATACATATAATATATTATTATATAATATATAATATAATAATTTCCAACCCTGAAGACTAGGATAAAATAAACTGTGGATTTAGTAAAGGATTTAGTAATTTATGACCCCCTCATTAACAATGAGGGGTCATGACCCAATCATTTGTGATAAGAAACAACTACAGCTATTATTTTAACCCATTGTTTATTCACGGTTTCTTTGTATATGTATATGCTCTGTACTCTGACTTAAATAACATTAACCAATATTATTAAGGTTCATTGTTTACAATTTTTATTTGTTGTTGATTGTCTTTGGTGTCAGTTTCTCTAGACCATATATAAGCATCTGTGTTCAGTAGTAGTTGATGGAATGAATTCTAACAAATTTGTCTTTTGGAAACCTTATATTTTAACTCATCTTGTGTGTTACTCTTTCTTGCCCACAGCAGCTTCAAACTTGCTTACTAAATTCAGTCTTCTTGCTCTTGCCACTAACCCCGATCCTTATACCTTCACTTGGTGTAGGTGAACGACGAATAAATCATCTTGCTAGAAATACGAAATACTTCCGCCGGAGAGTAAAGCATATGGGGTTGATAGTGTACGGCAGTGAGGATTCCCTGTGGTGCCAGTATTACTATATCTTCCAGCGGTCACAGCGTGAGTACTTTCACATTCCTGCTGTGGCTTGGCCCGTGCCACTTCTCTCGTCTTGTCACTCCTTAAGTAGACTAGGGGATGCAGCCTTTTTTGGCACTGAAAGCAGGACATTTGTAGATATTTTTAGTTGCCTTTTAACTTGATGCTCTTTTTAGATTTTCATGTCCATTGTCTTAAATACCTTCATTTATGTCCTTTCTACTTTTTCTTGATTGTTAATGTGACTTCAATGGTAGAATGTGGGCTGGCTGTGGTCACCTACTTGAACACTACCATAGCAAATACTCAGTATGGTCAAAAGGAAGAATTTTCCTCTCTGTGGCCCTTTTTTTTCCAGTGAGGTTAACTGGAATGCAACATTTCATTTTATCTTAATGGTGTTTCTTATATTCTTGAAGTCAACGCTCATATGATTATTTCTCATTCCTTAATAATTGTATCATATTGACATAGGTTACCTGTTACCAGGTGTAACCCAAGCCTGTTAATATTTATAATTTGCAGTATAAAGAAAATTCTTCACTCGTGTGAGAATTCTATGATAACTTTTTTCTGTCAGGTTGTTGTTTATAATTAATTTTAATGTTCCCTGATTGGAGAAAATTCTGCCTGATCCATCCTGCTTATGTGTGTGGGAATACGCTTGTTTGATGCACATTTATATAATTTTTATCTAAACTTCTATATTCTTCTAATCTTATACAATTAGTCTTTGGTTTGGCTTATCTCTCTGACTTGATTTTGCAATATTGAGAAAAAGCTGATGTTTGTGTGTTGCAGCACTGTCTATTACAAGGCTGGTTATGGGTAAGTACTATCAGCAGCTTTGCTGATATGCTATAGGAGCTTCTCTTTTCTTTCCCCACACCCTCATGAAACAAGGGAAATGTTGGTTTGACTCTTGATTTATTATTTCCTGCCCCCTGATCTAGGTCGCAGGCGTATTCAACAGCTGTCTCGGAATGTGAAGTATTTTCGTCAGCGCCTTAGACAGATGGGATTCATTGTTTATGGCCACGATGATTCTCCTGTCGTTCCAATGCTCTTGTACCTCATTCCTAAAATCTCGTAAGTAAAGGTGACAATGGCAAGTTACTGATAATGGAAGGGTATTAAGAGAGTAGAGTTGCCAGTAGGTAAGATTTTAATGTCACTTCATGTGATCTTTGCCAAAGTTGTTTTCAAATTTATACTTTAGCCTTTAAATATTTATTTTTAAATACTGTGCAGTATTAATTATAATATTATTCATATTACTTATATAATAACCTTTATATAGCATGATTTTACCGAATCCAGAAATATTGGCTGCTGTCGCCAAAATTGTCACCCCTACCCTGAAGAAAACAAATGAAGCATTGAATGAAAAAAATGAGTCTTTCTGGCAGGTCCTTCGGTGATTTCCTGAAGCTAGCTGCCTAGATAGCTTCTAACCTATCATTTCCCACCAGGCCTTAGAGAGGCATTAGAGCCTACTGGAGATCAGAGGTAGGATTGGTTTACTTAGTAGAGGCACAAGGAGTCAGGAGACACAAGATTGGTCCAAGCCAAGAGGAAATTACCTGAAAGAAAGGTAGAACTATCTAAAACTAGCAGTTGCAAGGAAGAAAATTACAAAAATAATATATAACAAAATAAATGTAAGAAATATAGGCACACCTGAAAAGTAAACAAGTAATTATCAAAAGAAGGCACCAAACCGGGAAAGCTATGTAGTACCATTAACCCTTAAAGTGCGCATCACGTCATATGACGTGCTGGACGTTGTTCCAGTCAACTGCGCATCACGTCATATGATGTGTTGGAGTACTACGCAAGATTTAAACGGCCCGCGGATACACCGGGTTCACCACACCTTCATCAGGGCTCTTGTAAACAGACGCCATTTTAAAAAAAAATCGTGGGCCAAACACCCGGGTGTTATTGGTCTCAGTATTGAGTGAGCAACCAAGCCTGACGCACGCAGCATGAGCTAACAGCACTGCTGTTCAGCTTGTGACCACAGCATCGCCTAAAAATGCTAAAATATACTTGTTCATGCGATGTAGCGATGATATTATTACAGAAGACCCCTGACTGTGATAAAACTGACCAGGGTTCTGATAATAGCAGGATTGCGATGATATTTAGCGCTGTGCGCCAAGGAGGGAGGAGTAATGCTGTGGGAGGGAGGGTGGTGGCGATGTTTTCTGACTGTGTGTGGCCACCTTTTATTGACTCCACTCAGCATACCAGCTTAGTGGTTCACTATAGTGAACACAAATGTAGATACTTATATATAACGTGTGTATAGAGGGTATAAACAGCAAGAGAAGGTTTGGAGCCGCCATTTTGGTGAGGGCGGTGGCGTCGTCTGCACGACGCCACCGTGCAGACGACGGTGTTGTTTACTGGTTACCACGATGGTCTATGGGCACCATACCAGTTTATTTGTACAAGTATGGTGAATAAAACAGGTAGATATTTATTTATAATGTGTGTATATAGCGTAATAACACCACACAGTATTGTTGGAGGAGAAATATTAGTGCGTCTGGCCTTGAGGGCAGCAGCCATCAGCTGACTGTGTTAGGTCCTATGGCTTTGTGCCTTTACTCACCATACAAGCTTAGATGTACAGTTATGGTGAACAAAACATGTAGATACTTATATATAATGTCTGTATATAGTGAATTATAGCAAAAACAGTATTGTGGGAGGAGAATGTGGGCGAGTCAGATGACTGGAGGGAGGGCGGGAGTGGCTGGCTGGTACACGGCGGTCACTCCTCGTTACTTTTTGACTCATAATAGCTACTTAGTGGTTCGTTATAGTGAACAAAACATGCAGATACTTATATATAACCTGTGCTTATAGTGTAATAACCGACAAAGTATTTGTTCACTGATTGATGAACATAACTGAATCAACAATATGCACACCATATTTTTTAGTACAGCAATGATTCACTCATTTTATTATATAAATATATCAAACTACACACTATTGAATAATATTACAGCAAAAAAACAATGAAAAATCAATCAGAGACATTGAAATAATTGGGTAATTATCTCTTTGTGGCAACTCTGGCCTGACAGCTGGCGAGCAACAGACCGCCTGGGACGCATGCTGAGTCAGCGCCTATAATTTGCCAGACTTCCCCACCCTATAGCGGGCAATATATGGCACTTACGATTTTTCTGGGGGGAGCCCCTACGGCTCCCCAGAGCTATCCATGGCTGATATGGATATTCTAACTACTTTGCATCAGTCGATGTGGGTGGAGTTCTAGCCTACCGGGGACCACGAGCCAGAACCTGGCCCCCTCAGAGAGGCACGGGGAGCAATGGCCCATAGAATGCACATGTGATTTGGAGCATTCTATATCTGCCATCGACCGGGACAGGCACCCAGAAAGGTAAGCGCCACAAAACAAACCCCTATTCTGGTTAACAACAAAAATTAACAAACGAGTGGACAGAACTCCCCAAAAGAAAAACGAGTAAACTAGCATGACGTCACACCAGCCGCGCCGTATGTCTGCGCAGCTCCCCCCTCCCCGGGAGGGGGAAGGGGGAGCCCCAGACCCCTGCGCCGGCTATCCACACCTCAGTTCCTCGGCTGATGGGATCGTGCATGGTCGTGTGGCTCCAGCGCTGTGGCTCCAGCGCTGTGTCTTGTCTCAGCGCTGTGAATTGTTTTCAGTGCTGCTCTTACGGTGGTTGTGTGAGCTGGGAGTAGTATTCTCAGGTACTCGGGCTGCATGTGCTTAGGGTCACCTTCCCTGAGTGCCTGTAAGTACCCCCCTTGGGGCTTGGGGTTACCTTCCACAAGTCGCCTTGGGTCTACCTCTGTTGGCTTTTCGCTGCTTGGCGTTTGGCCGCCCTGAGGGTTTGGGGGTTTTACTCCCTTGTTACCTTGGGTAAGTGGTAGTTATAGCACTGGTGGGGCGCAGGGTACTGCGTTGCTAGTTTTCACCTATTACAGCGGCCGGTTCTGTTCCCTCTGTGGTGGCACCCCCTGCTTCGCCCTCGCGAGTGGACACGTCCCATGGGTTCAGCTTTTAGCAGATTGTTTGGTAGTTTGGGTAGCCAGTTAGCAGTGCCCTGCCTGGGATAACCCTTAGCAGACCCAGTCTAGGGGCCCTGGAAAACCCCGGGGGGCTCTCGGGTCCGATGGAGGAGTCCCTTGCGTCCCCTCTCGCTGTGTGCGAGTTTGAGGGTTGCTCTGTCCCCTTGTCTCAGGGTGACTCTCATTGTTTTTGCCTCCGTCATGCTGCCTGTTGGGTCGGTGACACATTCGACCCTGAGTCCTGCGAGCTATGTTGCTTGTTTGTGACTCAATTCACCCAGTCTGCTGCTGAATCAATTCGGGTGCAGGCAGCTCGTGCGTTGCAAGGTAGGTTTAGGTTATTGCAACGCGAGCGGACTCTTGCTTCCCGGACGCCCCGCGGCTGCCCCGCTTTGTGTATAGGGACCCGGACTTGGGGGTGTTGGTCGCTTCGGCCTTGGTTCCGCCCGCACCCCCTTGTTCTTCCCCTTTAGTGGTTCATTCTGCCCCCCTACTTCCGGCCCCCAAGCGTCTGAGGGCTTCGGGGTCGGGGTGGGGATTAGAGGTTCTGAGACTCGGGCAGTTTCGGGGGTTGCCCGTCCGGGGGGGGCTACGGAGGCATTCGAGTCTGTTCCTCCTGCCGATGCTCGGGGTCTGACCAGTGGGCCCCTTCTCTTCCAGCTCTCTCGGCTGCCCCGGCTTTTTCTTGTGGGGCCGGGGCTTTGGAGGTCGACTCGGCCCCGGGGCCTAGTGTAGAGGCTCCTGGGGTTGGGGAGGAGCGACCTTGGGGGCTTTGTGCTCCATGCGCCCCGCCTGGATTCCGTCCTTCTGAGGGGGCTTACTGTTGCGAGGAGTGGGTTTTTCTTTCCCCCTCTGCGTACGACTTGGGCTTGGGTTCTGCTCCTCCCCGGGTTCGGTTCCGTGTCCCTGTGGTTCCTTCGGTTCCGTCTTCCGGAGTTTTTCGGCTAACCGCATCTCTTCGTCTGCGGTGCCATTGGCCTTTGCGGCTTACCTCCTGCGTGTCCGGAACTTGTAGCAGTTTTAGGCTACTTGTAGCAGTTTTAGGCTACTTGTAGCAGTATTGGGCTACTTGTAGCAGTATTGGGCTACTTGTAGCAGTATTGGGTACTTGTAGCAGTATTGGACTACTGGTAGCAGTATTGGGCTACTGGTAGCAGTATTGGGCTACTGGTAGCAGTATTGGGCTACTTGTAGCAGTATGGGCTACTTGTAGCGGTATTGGGCTACTTCTCGCCCTGTTGGGCTACTTTTCTTTCGCGTCCTGCGCATGCACCGTGAGTTTGTTTTGGTTCCGGGCGGTGTGCACATGTGTGTGCTTCCATTTTCTCGGGGGGGCTTCGCCTCTCGCTCTTCATCCCATCCGTGCCCGTTGCTTGGGGTTGTCTGGGGTGCTGCTGTACTCTCCTAGTTGTGTTTGCGGGGGTTGTGCTCTGGCTCTCTGGTCCTGCCTCTCCACAGTCAATCAACATGTGTACCGATTCCTGAGCCTATTGGCTCTATCATCTCTACACTTGACTCTGTGTATGGAGTCAGCCTCCACCTCATCCCTTCCTCATGCATTCCGTTTGTCAACCACTCTGACACTAAAACAGTTCTGCAGGTGAGTTGGTGCGGTTTGGCGTTTCCTTCGTCCTGACGCTGTTTTTGGGCGTAGGCATGGGTGTACGTACGTACTTGTGACAGTGGTCCGTATCGCCCGAGGTGCCTGCTGCTGGGCTATTAGCCCATATTGGGCTGCTCTTGTTCTCTCCACCTGATTCCTTCCTCGGTTCACGGGTGTCTGCGGGTGGCCTCTTGGCCTTTTCGAGGCGACCCCTGCCTGTACTCCTGCCCCTCTCTTTGCTTGTCTCACCTGGCTTGAGTTCGGGGCCCCGCCTCCACCTTGTTCCACGGTGCAACGGTGGGGTGCCTGTGTGGTGGTACGTTTCCTGTGTCGAGGGTGTTGTGTGCTTGCGGGGTTGGGTTCTGGCTCTTTAGTTCCGCCTCTCCCTGTCGTTTGCCTGTTGAGGGTTTCTGTGCTTCATGGGCGCTCTCGTCTGCTCTTGGGCTGTGTATGGGATCAGCCCATGGTGGGCTGCCCAATGTGTTCCTTCGGTTGCCTGTTACACTGCACACGTTTCTCCTACCGTCCCTGTGCTCGGTTGGGTGCTCGGTTTCCGCCTGTCCCCTTGTTGCCGCTCGTGTACGATTTATCTATCTTCTCTGTCGCTCCCTCGGGGAGTGTGGGGACGTTTTGCTGCGTTTTTGGTACTGCAGCTGTGTGTCGGGGTTGGTTGTGGCATTCTGTTCGGCCTTCCGTGCTCCTTTTGGGGCCCTCCTTCCTTGTCGGTCTTGCTGTGCTGGGCCTGGTTTTCCAGGTTCCTTGGATTCTGTTTGTCCTTGCCTCATTGTGCTGGTGGGGATGAGCTTGGGGTCTTCGTCTCGCCCCTCGCTTTTTCCTCCGGTTTCCGTTCACGTTCGGAGCCTAGTGGGCTCCTTCCTTGGGTTTTCACGGCTGCCCCGGGGTTTTCTTGACGCTGGGGCTTTGAGGGGACAGCTCGGCCGGGGCCTGCCTGCAGGGTGGGTTCCGGGGCTGGGGTGGTGCTAACGTAAGGGGCTTCGGCCCCGTTGGTCCCCGCCGGGGTTTTCTACCCCTCGGGCCAGCTTACGTTTTGTGGTGGGGGGTTTTTCCGTCCCCCCGCTCCGCACGTGCTGTGGGCATCGGTCCCTCCCTGGGCTGTTTCCTTGTCCAGCGTGCCCGTTGTTTTCGTCCTGTCGGTGGGTGTTTTCTACAGTCTTCGCACTTTTTCCAGGACGGGCCTTCTCAGTCATGTCCCCTCTTCTTGGGTTCTGCATGAATTTTGGTCTCGGGTGCGACGGAGTTTTTGTGCCTTCGTCTTTGTTTGCTGCTTTTGTTTTCGAAGGTTTGGGACTGTTTGGGGTAGCCTTGGTTGCTGCACCAATTGCCGTGGGAAAGGAAAAGCGGATAAACAGAGGGGAGTTCAACACCCACTGTGTGACGTTGACATGTCAGTCAGTCCGACCAGCGCAGGTCAGTCCTAGGCCATATACTGCATTGGTCATCTGTTGGGGTTCGTGACACCCGTCAACGACATCTTTCTTCCTTGTCCCCCGGTCGCTCCGTGGCTTCTGGCACCCACACCATAGAGAGAATGCAGCCGGCGATGACACGCTGCTCCTCTCGTTGACGGGGCCGGCGCCTGCTACTCTGGCGGCGTCTTTGTGCTGGGTTTTCCTTGACACACTTCCCAGTGGGCCCCTCCTCCTTCACTCTCTGTAAACGTACATGTACGTGTGCGGCGGAGAATGTAAGGGCAGGAATAATGAGAGAGTGGGAAAG
>WNGS01005680.1:16578705-16599280 GCA_020271785.1 Procambarus virginalis
AGTGAAAAACCAGGGACCCCAAAACCCGCAGGAGTGGCACCACCAGCCCCAATAGAGCAGAACGAAGCACACGTTGCCGAGGAAAGAAGGAGAACTGACGAAAGACATGTCCGGCACTAAAACAAAACGTACAGTCCGGAAAGGAACACAAAGAAAAACCGTAGGCAGGGCCAGAAACCAACGCCCCCTGCCCCAACAAAAGGAACTGTAGGGGGCAGGAGTGGGTGATCTGAAACAAGAGACACCAGCAGATATTGCAACACAGAAGCTGGTAGTGACAAAAGAGAAGAGGAAGAACGTAGAGGTACAACGGAACACCGGGCCTGTTCCACAACAGGAAAACTGAACAAGAACAGAACGCAACTTAGCACAAGCATGAAAGCACCCAATACACGCCTACCAAGAAATACAACTGTAGGATAAGGTAGTAACACACAAAAATACAATGAAAAGGCAGTCCAAGTACTGGAAGCCAGGGACAAAAGCATAAGCAATCAGCAACAGAAGGCTCATGAGCCCCACGCAGACGTGTAGCTACAGGAAACAAGACACTCGCCCAAACTCAAGTGCCAACGGGAGAAGCAAACCCCCCCCCCTCCCACATGAACATCAAAAACCCCGACCCCAAGAAACAGGAAAAGTCACCCAAACCACAGGAGGAAGGTGAGGGGTATAGAAGGCGTGTATACATGCCGGATGTACAGGAATGTGGATAAGGAGTGCACACATGGGCGAACCATATGGTAGAAACCGACCAGAATGTCATCAGGTCCAACCCACACTCAGCGCCCCCACAATGGACGCCCAAGTCAAAATTGGGGAACGCCCAAGAAGAATGCAGAAAGCATTCTGACAACCCATTAAACCAAAAGCCAAAGGCTGGTAATGACAGGTTAGGTTAGGTCAGGTCAGGTGAAAGCTCTGAGGGAAAACCTAAACTTGAAAATCAGTAACTTCACTTTCACAGGTTGAAATGTATTTCAGAATTCTCTCTTTTTGTTTCCTTATATCACAAACAGTACTAGTGCCTATACAGTATTGAATTCCTTGGCAACACTAAGTCGACAGGCCATTTTCACAAAGTTGTATAACATATAACTTGTCCTTAATTGTTAGGACAACCTTCTTCCTCTTAACACCTCCAGAACGATTGATGCTGCTACCAGACATAGTCTTGGCCAAAAATGTTCAACGTTACTATCAAAATAAAAAACCAGCGTTGAATGTAATGAAACGCCATTTTCTGGGTGAGTCCCGGAGGCTCCCCGGAGCTATCCCAGGCTGATATGCTAATGTCAGACTTTGGCATCAGTCATGTGTATGGAGTTCTTAGGCCTACCGGGGACCACGGCCAGAACCGGGCCCCCTCAGAGAGGCAAGGGGAGCTATGGCCTATAGAAGCCCCCGTGTGATTGGAAGCATTCTATGTCTGCCATCGACCGGGACAGGCACCCAGAAAGGTAAGCGCCCCAAAACAAACCCCTATTCTGGTTAAAATTGCTACCAAAAGTCGAACTAGTGGATAGAACTCCCCAAAAGAAAACAAGCAAACTAGTATGACGTCACACGTCACCGCGCCGCTGTCTGCGCAGCTCCCCCCTCCCCGGGAGGGGAAAGGGGGAGCCCCAAACCTTACACGCCGGCTATCCACCCATCAGTTCTGAGGCTGGATGTCAAGACACGCGAAAAACCGCCGACCGGAGGGAGGGAGGGTTGCCGGGGAGCCTCCGGGACTCACCCAGAAAATGGCGTTTCATTACATTCAACGCTGGTTTTCTGGGGGAGCCCCGTCGGCCCCGGAGCTAACTACCCACAGAGGAAGATCAAAAGGGACGGAACCGGGAGGCGGACACCACCACCCCTCCCCTGGAAGAGACAACCGGCAGCAATGCCAACCCAAGGCGCCACAGCCCCGGACAGTCCCGGGAACAACACAACAACGAGCAGCAAGGCCCTCGAACGAACACCAAAGATCCATGCCCGAAAGACTGCGAGAGCAGCAAAGCCACGAACGCCACGGACAGGAGGGAAGAACACAGGCAGCCGAGCCGCAAGAACACGGCTGACAACCCGGGACACCAGCACAGGCGAACCAGGAAGAACAGAACCGGATCAACGCAAAAATGCGCTCCGGACACAGACGCCGTGGCACACAACCACGGAGACCAGGATGGTGCAAGCGGCGCACGAACAGGCCGGAGGTGAAACGACGCACAAGACAGCTTACGAACGGTGTAGAAGCAACACCAAGACCGAAAGCAAGCCAAAGCGGCCCCGCCAGCGCCGCACAAAAACAGAGAGGCGACAGTATGCGGCACGACGACGGCCCCCAACCCCCCACCAAAAACCAAGCCGACGGTAACAAGAGTAACCACCTAAGAAGGGACAGGAAAAGGAAGGACCGCCAAAACACCCCATACTGCCGCCAAGAGAAATACGCAGGTGGGACACCGACTACCAGCTGGAGGCGAGACCATGAGGCAGACGGAAGCAGCCCCAATAAGGCCCCTCCGAGCCCAGGAAAAGGCGGAGCCGCAAGAGGATCTCGGGCGCGACCACCGAACTCAGGTGGCACAAGGAGATGGAACGTCTGCCGAACAGAAAAAACTCCAAGCAAGCAAACCCGCCAGGAGTTCAGAAATGACAGGTCCGACGCGGGACATCGCCAGACCCCGAAAAAAACAATTGGCAGGGCAAGCAAGAAAACCCAAGAAGGCGGACGGGTTGCCGCCAGAACTGGACCCAAACCAAGAGGTACGAGCAACTGCAACAGACCGATACAAGAAGCACACCACAGGACACAGGCCGAAAAAAGCCCTAGAAGCCAAGGAACACACGCAGAACACCCCTGTGGCAGAGGAGGAAAACAAGGGAACGCAGCTCCCCCCTCCCCGGGAGGGGGAAGGGGGAGCCCCAGACCTCCCACGCCGGCTATCCACCCATCAGCTCTTCGGCTGATGCTATAGGCACTGGTTGTGTGCTCCAGCTCCAATAGTTGTTTCAGCACTGTACCTAGAGTGTGGTGTCTGTCTTCTAGGTGGTGCGTGAGCCGAGAGCGAGTCTCCAGTACTCGGACTGCATGTGCCTAGGGTTCCCTTCCCTAGGTGCCCTGTAAGTACTGCCCTTGGGTCTTGGGGCCACCTTCCACAAGTTCCTTGGGTCCTGCCCCTGCTAGACCGTTTACTGCTTGGTTTTCAGCCACTCTGTGTGCTCGGGTGTTCTGTCTCCCTTGTTTGCCTGAGGGTAAGGGGCAGTTTTTGCACTGGTGGGGCACAGGGTACTGTACAGCTTGTCTTTACCAATCATGGCGGCCGGCTCTGTTCCGCTTGGGTACGCTGTCCTCTTGCAGGATTTTCTTTTTCTTTTTGTTTATCTACCTGGTGGGGGTCTGCCTTCGTTCTTGCCCCTTGCATCCCTTGTGTCCTGAGTATTTTCTGGTGGTACCCCCTGCTAGGTCCCCATGAGTGTACAGCTCTTATAAAGTTGTTTGGTAGCTTTGGGCGCCTGTTAGAAGTACCCTGCCTGGGATTACCTGAGCGCGAGTCCTCTTATGGTAAATGCTCAGGACCCTGGGAAACCCCTGGGGGCGCGCGGGTCCGATAGATGTGACCCCAGAGTCCCCCCTCGCTTCCAGCGAGTTTGAGGGTTGCTCTCACCCCTTGTCTCTGGGTGACTCTCTGTTTTGCCTCCGTCTGCTGCCTGTGGAGTCGGTGACAACTTCGACCCGGAGTCCTGCGAGTTTTGTTGCTCGTTGTGGCTCAGTTACCCAGTTGTGCTGACTAAGCCGGTGTAGGCAGCAGGGGCGTTGCACTTTGAGCCTTGGTGGTGGCAACGCTCTCGTTTGTTTGCTCCCCGGGAGCCGCGGGGCTGCCCTGTTTTGGTTTGTATTGGGACTTGGGGTTGTTGGATGCTTCGGTTCCTTCCACGCCCCCTTGTCTTTTCCCTGTATCCCCCCATTCCTGCCTGCATCCGGTTCCTTACCGTCTGTAGGTTCGGGGCGGGGTTTGATGGTTTTGAGACTCTGGCAGTCTCGGGGAATTTCCCTTCCGGGGTAGTGACGGGGGCATTTATTATTTATTTATTTATTTATTTATTTATTTATTTATATATATACAAGAAGGAACATTGGGTTTGTGAGAATACATTGAAAAGTACAGTATTAACAATCTTGTAAAGCCACTAGTACGCGCAGCGTTTCGGGCAGGTCCTTAACCCTTAAAGTGCACATCACTTCATATGAAGTGCTAGGCGTTTTACCAGTCGACTGCGCTTCACTTCATATGAAGTGTTGGAGCACTACGCAAGATTTAAACGGCCCGCGGATACACGGGGTTCACCACACCTTCATCAGGGCTCTTGTAAACAGACGCCATTTTAAAAAAAAACGTGGGCCAAACTCCCGGGTGTTAGGGGCCTCAGTATCGCGTAAGCTACCAAGCCTGACGCACGCAGCATGAGCTCACAGCACTGCTGTTCAGCTTGTGACCACAGCATCGCCTAAAAATGCCATAATAAACTTGTTCATGCTATTATGTAGCGATGATATTATTACAGAAGACCCCTGACTGTGATAAAAGTGACCAGGGTTCTGATAATAGCAGGATTGCGATGATATTTAGCACTGTGCGCCATGGAGGGAGGAGTAATGCTGTGGGAGGGAGGGTGGTGGCGATGTTTTCTGACTGTGTGTGGCCACCTTTTATTGACTGCACTCAGCATACCAGCTTAGTGGTTCGCTATAGTGAACACAAATGTAGATACTTATATATAACGTGTGTATAGAGGGTATAAACAGCAAGAGTAGGAGGTTGGAGCCGCCATTTTGGTGAGGGCGGTGGCGTCGTCTGCATGACGCCACCGTGCAGACGACGGTGTTGTTTACTGGTTACCACGATGGTCTTTGGGCACCATACCAGTTTATTTGTACAAGTATGGTGAATAAAACAGGTAGATATTTATTTATAATGTGTGTATATAGCGTAATAACACCACACAGTATTGTTGGAGGAGAAATATTAGTGCGTCTGGCCTTGAGGGCGGCAGCCATCAGCTGACTGTGTTAGGTCCTATGTCTTTGTGACTTTACTCACCATACAAGCTTAGATGTACAGTTATGGTGAACAAAACATGTAGATACTTATATATAACGTCTGTATATAGTGAATTATAGCAAAAACAGTATTGTGGGAGGAGAATGTGGGCGAGTCAGATGACTGGAGGGAGGGTGGGAGTGGCTGGCTGGTACACGGCGGTCACTCCTCGTTACTTTTTGACTCATAATAGCTACTTAGTGGTTCATTATAGTGAACAAAACATGCAGATACTTATATATAACCTGTGCTTATAGTGTAATAACCGACAAAGTATTTGTTCACTGATTGATGAACATAACTGAATCAACAATATGCACACCATATTTTTGAGTACAGCAATGATTCACTCATTTTATTATATAAATATATCAAACTACACACTATTGAATAATATTACAGCAAAAAAACAATGAAAAATCAATCAGAGACATTGAAATAATTGGGTAATTATCTCTTTGTGGCAACTCTGGCCTGACAGCTGGCGAGCAACAGACCTCCTGGGACGCATGCTGAGTCAGCGCCTATAATTTGCCAGACTTCCCCACCCTATAGCGGGCAATATATGGCACTTAGGATTTTTTTATTATTTTCCCGTGATCATTGAACACAAATTAACAGGTTAGGAAGAAATTTTTTTTTTTTTTTTTTTTTTTCAAAATGACATGCGCCTGTGGGGATGACAGGATATTAAACCCCGAGCATGTTAAGGGTTAAATGAAAGTAAGAAAATTCTGGGCTATGTTAAGAGGGAATTTTTCACAAAATAGTAATTCCTTTACATTGCTTATATTTAAATTAAAGGGTGGTGTGATTACGGGTATCAAAGCAAGAATTATTGATGGCGAGTTTTCTCTGAGAAACATGCAGTTTCATCCGATGAACTTTGCTGGTTTCACGACTGAATTTCTCTTTGCTACTGAATATATTTCAACAATAAAACGAGACTGAACGTTTTGCAAAATGCTGTCTCTAATGACACTATAACAAGTGATGGGTATATATAATACATACCCCATATATGTTTATATATGTTTAATATGTGCATAGAATAGATGTTGCTTGATGATAAGTGTAGGAGTTTTCCTAGTGCCATTAATCTTATTCCACGTAGGTAGCACCAAGTGTCCTTGGGTGTTCACTTGTGTGTGTGTGCAAGTACACGCACTGTCCTCACAACTCCACTTCTTGACTGGTGTCAGGCAATGAATTAAAGCTTTGTAACTCTGTCTCTCAAGCAAAAGACTTTAAATAAACCTGGCAACTTTGCTCTCAACCATCTCCATTGGTATTTGTGCAGATTATGAAAGAATTGGGGCAGTATTGTGCACGCTTCAATTTAGTGTTGAAAATGTGTTTACATGTCAGACAGACTTTATAATGAACTGTTAATCTATTGACTCAATTAACTCAACTTATTTAGCATAACTTTAGTGAGGTATTTGAGCTTTAGTGTAAATTAGCTGCTAACATTGATGAAATTTCAAATAGGATTTGTGAATGAGTGAGTTATACACATTTTTAAGAAAGATACATGGATATTATAATAATGAAGTGACATAAGCATTGAGAATTAAAGATGAATCATAGTTTGCTAACAATGTATGTAGAGAGAGAGAGAGAGAAAGAGAGAGAGAGAGAGACGGGAAAGGTTGTATGTATAAGACACAGCTTCAGGCAATAGCAGAGTGGTTTTGTTGTAGGAGTATGTGGCTGAAGTATACAATGGTGTAGTGAAAAGGAATCGTGTATGAGTGTCCTGATTAATTTGGTTTAGTATCACTGACAAGTCGCCATAATGAGCAGCATCGTGAGTTAGATTACGAATATCCAGGTAAGGAGGAAGTTCTAAATTACTCTCTCATTCAAAATTGGTTGAGCATTCATTATTTATTTCTATTTTTGTATTCTATCATATTTGATGTAAATAACAAATAGTGATACAATTATAAATTTTTCAAAAGATATTCTGAAGACATTGGGCTTGCATGAAGAGCTTTTGGGAATCTTTCTTGGTAAGAAAGCTGTCAGACGAATTACCAAATATCAACATCAACTGTGATGCCCCCCTCACACATTGCTATTCTCAAAACTAAACAAAACCACAATAAAGGTCATTTGGTTTATATTACAATAACCAGTCATAAAGCTTGCAAATGTATTGCTTTTTGGTCAGAGGTCAAATTTGTATGCCAGGGTCACACGCTCATGCTCAAAAGAAAGTGGAAATGATGTTAACAGACTTTGACAGAACTACAGTAATTTATAAATTTAGCTCAAGGCTAAAGGCTTACCAGTCTTGGATCAATATATCATAATGCAAATGGGTAAGTTTGCAGTTCTCAAAGGTTTTGGATTGGATCCGATACTTTGAGAGACACTTTACAAGTGATTTTTAGCGTTCAAATTTGAGCATTCCTTTGATGACTTGAGCATGTATGGAGTACATGTGTTATAATTAGTGCAGCCAAATGTCATTTGACAACAGGTAAGATATTGGTTTATTATGGTTAATGTGTGTTGTGTATGAATTATGAACTTCTCGTGGAGTGGATTCCTTCCCATATTGGTCTCCGAATGCATGATAGAACTGATGAGTTAGCCAAAGCTTTTGCTTATAAAAAGGGAATTGATTACCATCTTGGGCTGCCCTTGAGCAGTCTGCGGGCAGTAATATTCAGAGAACATCAACAAAATCTCGTAGACTTGAAGCAAAGTGAAATTCACACCAATTACTCCACATATCATCATTCTATTATGCAGGAAGATCTGCACGTCTATGGGTCATCCAATAAGGTTAGCAGACTTCTAGATGTTACCACTGCAATATACACATGGAAAATACTGGAGGGCCAGGTCCCAAATCTACACAGTAAAATAACAACGTATTGGAGTGAACGATAATGGAAGAAAATGCAAGATTGAACCAGTGAAGAGGAGAGGTGCCATAGGCACAATCAGAGAGCACTGTATAAACATCAGAGGTCCGCGGTTGTTCAACGTCCTCCCAGTGAATATAAGAAATATTGCCGGAACAACCGTGGACATCTTCAAGAGAAAACTGGACTGCTTTTTAAGAGAAGTTCCGGATCAGCCGGGCTGTGGTGGGTATGTGGCCCTGCGGGCTGCTCCAAGCAACAGCCTGGTGGACCAAACACACTCAAGTCAAGCCTGGCCTCGGGCCGGGCTTGGGGAGTAGAAGAACTCCCAGAGCCCCATCAAGCAACCTTTCCTCCGAATAGACAGTACTTTTAATACTAAATGTAATAAGTACATTCCTGATTGTATAGTACATAAATACCCTTAATTGTGCTGGTACATTTACCTCCCCCATATATTCTTCTCATTTTCTGTTGAGACACTCAAAATTTTTAGGTTGAAGTTTTCGTGTTCAATTCTATATACACAAGTTTTAAATATAAAGAATTTATTTTTCAGTTTTATTAAACAATAGAGATTTTATACAAAATTTGAAAATATCCTGAGTTACTTTATAATTTATTGAAAGACTTCAGTTTTGTTTTATTAGTTTATAAAATTGTAATATCATTATAGCTATAGGTTAAGTACTAATTGTAATTAAGAAGCAATAAATGCTATTTAAATGCTTAGCCTCCTACACTCCCAAGGTTAGGTTAGGTCGTGGTTTTTTATACAGCTATTCAGGTAAACTCTAATATTCACAATATTTTGGTGCGATGCTGGCGATTAAGTGTATTTATGTACTACAGTATGTCGATAGTCAGTATTGTACTTATTACGTTTAGTATTAAAACATACTGTCTATTCAGAGGATGGGCTATACCACTGCTGGGCTTAGGCTTGGCTACAAGTATCCCTGGGAGTTGGCAACGTTTGCTGATTTAGATTTGAGTAAATGTAAACTCTGTCAGTAGAACTATTCGCATACTTGGCGTCATTATATAATGGAAAGTGAAACGAATCGTGGAATTAAGAGATATTACCACCAATGGAGTCCAAGAAATGTGTAATACTTCATTCATAATGATATACTGCTGAGAATCTTAGCGAAGTATCCAAAGTTTGCTAACTGTAGGTGCAGCTTGCACGTGACTGTAAAGCTGCCGCCCAGTTGGGTGGGTGTGGAGCAAGACTAGTAACTGTGACTCACCATAGATGTAAAGTGCTTTTTATAGTGACTGTTCTGAGACTCGTCTTGAATCACTTGTGATATAAAAAGATTAGCGATATATATATATATATATATATATATATATAATATATATATATATATATATATATATATATATTATATAATATATATATATATATATGTGTCGTACCTAGTAGCCAGAACGCACTTGTCAGCCTACTATGCAAGGCCCGATTTGCCTAATAGGCCAAGTTTTCATGAATTAATTGTTTTTCGACTACCTAACCTACCTAACCTAACATAACTTTTTCGGCTACCTAACCTAACCTAACCTATAAAGATAGGTTAGGTTAGGTTAGGTAGGGTTGGTTAGGTTCGGTCATATATCTACGTTAATTTTAACTCCAATAAAGAAAAATTAACCTCGTACGTAATGAAATGGGTAGCTTTATCATTTCATAAGAAAAAACTTAGAGAAAATATATTAATTCAGGAAAACTTGGCTTATTAGACAAATCGGGCCTTGCATAGTAGGCCAAAAAGTGAGTTCTGGCTACTAGGTACGACATATATATATATATATCTATATATATATATATTTTTTTTTAAGTTTGTGAGGGTACCACCTCTGGTGCCAATGTGGGGACCCATAGCCTCGGAGAAGAAAATAAAATGTATTCAGAGGAGACCTTGTAGTTTCTCACTGAACACTAATATTAGTATAGTATATTAATACATATATATTATAGTATTATAGTATTAGTATATTAATACTAATATATATATATATATATATATATATATATATATATTAGGGGTACCACCTCTGGTGCAATTGCAGGGACCCACATCCTCGAAGAAGAAAACAAAGAGCATTCAGAGAAGATCTTGTGGATTCTCACTGAATATATATATATATAACCTAACCTATATACATATATATATATATATATATATATATATATATATATATATATATATATATATATATATATATATTTATACTGTATATATATATATATGTCGTACCTAGTAGCCAGAATGCACTTCTCGGCCTATTATGCAAGGTGCGATTTGCCTAATAGGCTGAGTAATTTTCTTTATTTTCAATAAATTGTTTCCAATCAGTTCATTGGAATTATTGTTATTATTATATATTATGAACATAGTTTATTGACTTAGTTGTGTTAGTTTAGGTTAGGTTGGGTTGGTTAGGTTCGGTAATATATTTATGTTAGTTTTAACTCAAATTTAAACAAATTAACTTATACATAATGAAATGGACAGATTTATCATTTCATAAGAAAAAATTAGAAAAATATATAAATTCAGGAAAACTTGGCCTATTAGGCAAATCGGGTCTTGCATAGTAGGCTGAGTACGACGTTCTGGCTGCTAGGTACAACATATATATATATATATATATATATATATATATATATATATATATATATATATATATATATATATATATATATATATCTGATGGTGTCGGATATAAATATATCGACATCCGATGGTGTCGTCGACATCCGATATCTGTTGGTACACGTTCGGGTCGACTGAGCGCATGGTTCCCGTTCACGCGGCCGTCCTGCCTCAGTTTACTACAGCTGCCCGCTTAGTGACGATCATGCATATAAGAAATTTCACGTTTGTGGGTATTTTTTGCATTTTGAACATTAAAGTAATTATTATATATCACGCCATGAGTCCCAGGAAAGTCAGTGATAAGGATAAACATATGAAAACCCATGTAAGGATGTCCATAGAGCAGAAACAAGAGTACAGAATGTCTCTTCTCAACAATTAAGAAAATGTGTGCAGCATGGGAAGAATTGCAAACCTTTGTTGAAACGACTCGGCCAAATCCAGCTGCAGTATGTCGTTGCCTTAACCTATTCAATGACACTGTGATGCACCATTGCCGACTAAAGTTAAAAAGAAGGGAAAAACAAATGTCTCTTGACAAATTTGTAGTGAGACAAACAAGCACTGAACCACAACCAGGTCCTAGTGGTATTTAGGCAAAACGTAGGAGAGAGAGTACCCCAGAGAAAACATCACTGCCTGATGTGATAATGGAAGGGGACTCCCCTTCCAAACAGTAACAACTCTCCTCCTCCCCCCTCATCACCATCTTCCATACGCCATCAAGAGCCCCTCCATAAAGGTAAGAGAAACTTAGGTACTGTATTGTAGTTAGAAAAAAAACATTGTGTTCAGTATAAAATGTATTTGTATGTTAATATTTTGGAGGGTGGGGAACGGATTAATTCAAATCCCTTTATTTCTTATGGGAAAAATCGCTTCGACTTCCGATATTTCGACTTACGATCCGTCTCTGGGAACGGGTTAGCAGAGATGGAGCTTAAGTCGAAGCGATTTTTCCCATAAGAAGTAAAGGGAATTGAATTAATCCGTTCCCCACCCTCCAAAATATTCACGTACAAATACATTTTATACTGAATTCAATGTTTTTTTCTAACTACAATACAGTACCAAAGTTTCACTTACCTTTATGGGGGGCTCTTGATGGCATATGGAAGATGGTGATGAGGGGGGAGGAGGAGAGTTGTTACTGTTTGGAAGGGGAGTCCCCTTCCATTATCACATCAGGCAGTGATGTTTTCTCTGGGGTACTCTCTCTCCTAAATTTGCCTGAATACCACTAGGACCTGGTTTTGGTTCAGTGCTTGTTTGTCTCACTACAAATTTGTCAAGAGACATTTGTTTTTCCCTTCGTTTTAACGTTTGTCTGTAATGATGCATCATAGTGTCATTGAATAGGTTAAGGCAACGACATACTGCAGCTTGATTTGGGTGAGTCGTTTCAGCAAAGGTTTGCAATTCTTCCCATGCTGCACACATTTTCTTAATTGTTGAGGAAGAGACATTCTGTACTCTTGTTTCTGCTCTATGGTCATCCTTACATGGGTTTTCACATGTTGAGCCTTACCACTGACTTTCCTGGGACTCATGGGGTGATATATAATAATATACAGTAATGTTCAAAATGCAAAAAAAATCACCACAAAAGCAGAATTTCTTATAGGCACGATCGTCACTAAGCGGGCAGCTGTAGTAAACTGATGCAGGTCGGCCGTGTGATTGGGAACCACGCGCTCGGTCGACCCGAACGTGTACCAACAAATATCGGAAGTCAACGACACCATCGGATGTCGAGTCGCATTTTTCGATGAAATTTACATCGTAACTCAAAATTATCGTAAGTAGGGGCAATTGTATGTCGAGGTGCCACTGTATATGTATTTGGGAAAATTATTGTTTTTTATGTACTGTACATGTATATATAACATTAACAATTGTGTAACAAGCTTCAAAAGATTGTTTGAACTTGCTTAGCTAAACGAACTATGGGGTTCAATTGCTGAACCAATTATGTGCCTCTGTAACTCTCCACCACCGCCCACCGGATGGGTCTGTAACCCTTTCCACCACCGCCCACCGAATAGGTCTGTAACCCTTTCCACCACTGCCAACCAGATGGGTCTGTAACCCTTTCCACCACCGCCCACCGGATGGGTATGGGGTGCATAACAAAAAAAAAGAAATTGAGAAATTGAATCAAGGAGTTACAGTAAGTGATTTTAATTGTGCTGTACTGTATGTGTAATGTGTCATCTCTACTTTGTGTTACTCTACATTCACAAAAACATCAATTACATGCTGTTTGGAAAGACAATTGTTACTTTGAAATATGAGTTTTCTTTTGCAATGTGATGGTTATGATTAGGATAAATTTGTCTTATCTCAAACTAGACATTTCAGTAATTATGACTTGGGGTATATGCTTATCTATCGGTGCTTACCTGTTAGTGACAATGGCATCCATGCTTTCTTCTTTCAGAACATTCCACTTGTTAACCACTCATACAGAGCTAGTTTGTACAGTTCATTTATTTTGCATCCCATACAATCCCGTTATTGGTAATACAAGGTTACAGCGGCACATGATTTAATTATTCAAATTACTGCATTTGTGAAGCAGTAACAATGTTTATATCAATAGTCTATGCAGTTGTGAACCCATTGTATGACTGTAATCTGTCAGTAGTTACACAGAATTGTCAAGAACTCCATACAGGAAGAATATCAGAGTGCTGAGATGCATCCCTAAACCTCAGGTTGAGCTGTGACACCAAGGTTATTTAAGGGATTGGACAGATGTGAGTATTAAGCCAGGACAGAGAAGCAAGTGTGACTAATTTGAATAGTTTTCTGGACGGAATAAGCAAGACTCCACCCAAAGGGAGCGTGTCACCTCAATTCACCCTCTGTCCAACAGATCACAAATGACAGTGAAGTAATGGGGTACACAACTGAGCATGAGTTTGGAACACTCAAGGAAAATAGGTGACCCTAACCAATGGGGGACTTCAAGAAACCAGGTGAAATGCCGAAGCATCCTGAGAACGAAAGAACCGAGACACTTGCCAAGATGAGATTGAAACTGGCTGCATCCTAAACATCAGGTAATGGGGTTGAAAAGAGGCATTCACCACAGACTAAATCTTGAGTACCTTGTCCTCCGGAGAATGAAGAGGTAAGAACAGTGAAGGAAACTAGAGAAAGAGTGGCCTCATTGTAATCAGTCATAGCATTCCTCAGAAGTGACGTAAATAACTTTGGTAATGCCTCAGAGGCCATTTTGGCTGATAAAACCAGGGAGAACACCACCAAAAGAGCATCCAGTTCCACCTACAAATACAGTATGAAACAAAGCTTGTTTCTTTGGTCTGCAAAGTAATGAATCACTATTACCAATGGAGTTCATGGCTTAACATCGCCACAGACCAAGACTGACAGCAACTTAGTAATAGGAACATGATCACGTAAAAATAGATGTTGCTGCTTTTTGGTTTTGTTTGCCGTCTCCAAGGTTCAAAATATTCTCTCCTTCATGCCTCCCAACTGATATAGGATGATATGGTTCTACAGCAAATACCTCATTAAAGATTTTCTATAGATCAAAATTCTCATGGAAAATTGCAAGATATTTATCTTAAATTGTAAAAAGTATAGGAGTGTGTGATGGGAGTTTCATAGACCAATGGCTGATCAGTTTGGCAACCAAAGTGCAGGTCTACCTTGCTGCTTTTCCAACAAATCTCACATTCCCCAATTAAGAGGGTAAAAAAAGGGCAGGCAGATTTTTATATAGATAGGTACTTAAGACAACATAAAATATTTTAAGTATTATTTTATGTATTTAATATCCATTTCCATTTTTGGAATGGTTTATGTACATAATTATATATTTGTTGTATCTTCATTTCAGTTGATTTAGATATAAGATATGTTTAGGATTAAACACTACCTCAAGATAGTGTTTTAGTGCAACATATAAAATTGCATTTTGCAGCATGTTCGTGCGTGAACTAACTAAGCGTGGGGTTGCTGGAGTGGGTGTTGGCTTTCCTGCTACCAAGATAACTGGTGGTCGAATGAGATTCTGCCTCTCGGCTGCTCACACTAAGGACATGCTGGACAAGGTAGTATCTTGTACTGTATATTGACAACTTGCCTTCTGTATTCTACAGATATCCTTCCATGTGCACAGATTGTCAGATTTGTAGCTACATAATTTGGATTTAGAGGCCAATAATCAAATTGTTTGAGGAGAGGTTCACAGGTACATATTCTCATGTTTGAAGTTTGACTAATTCAGTAATTGTGGAATGTGGTGCCAAAATACCATGCTGTGACTTTGTGACCTCTCTCCCTCACTGTTATCATATATTTTGGGTTCCAAGTAGGAGAGACAGGAAACTTGTTAGACTTACTAAGTTTCCTTAGCCTAAGGACGAATATCCAAGTGTTTACCTTTAGTGGTCACATTTACTAGCCAAACGAAACTGTGTTTAGTTGATTGACTCACACCTCTAATGTTTTTCCCTGCTATTTGCACTTTTGAATTGTATTTGTGCATTGTGAGCCCATCCCAAATATTCTACACTTCATTGTGTACTTCATTTATGATGGTAAAGTGATGGGGCATGTTTAGTAATAATGTTCACATGGATGTTTGAGAGAGGAATGAAAAGAAGCGAACTTCTCAGGACAGGAACACATCTCTATTTTCTGGTCTCCGCCTCGGTAGATCTCCTGAGCTTGCACTGGTCATTACTGACTAGACTACCCAGTGCCAGGTCCAGGAAACTCGTCACCTATCGGGGCCAGTGTACCTCATAATTAAAGTTGCAAAACGGTGCCCTGAAACAATTCAAAAGTAGATTGACACATACAGACACACAAGAAAATTGACAATATACATGAAGTGTAACCTAGGCAGAGGATCCCTGTAATTATTACCCAAGTTTAGTTACGTGATGAGAGCTATGTTCGTGGTGTCCCGTCTTCCCAGTACTCTTTGTCGTATAATGCTTTGAAATTACTGACAGTTTTGACCTCCACAATCATCTCAACACTATTCAAACACTATTGTTTCTAGTGTCTTGACTACCACACTTGTTAATGAGTATAATTTAGAGGTTTCTCTCGACTACCATTTTTATACAGTACTTTGGTACTATATTTCCCTTTTTCCATACATTTGCTAAGATTCCTGTGCACAAGGATGTCTGGAATATTATTTGGAGTGGGATGCTCAGCTCAGTTGCACATTCTTGCAGCACCCAAGGTGAAACTCCATAAAGTCCAACTGCTTTATTTCTTCCTAGCCCCATGAGTAAAATTACGAAACCTTTATGTATTCTATGGTGTGCTTTGGAATTGGGTCTTTCTCTGAAATCCTCATTTTGAACAAACACACTGAACTGTTCATTTAGTGTTTCACACATTTCTTTTTCATTCCCAGTAGTCTTGTTTCCCCATTCTCAATCTCTGAATTTTATCCTTTCTTGAGGTTATCGTGAGTTGATTTCGGGGCTTTAGTGTCCCCACGTATGTTCTGTGTATTTCCAATGTGGTTTTATTTTTTTTTTATTGTATATGATGCATATTTGTGTCCTTTACAATATGTATACAGTAGAACGTTCATAATGTTCCATGGAACTGTGATACATGTGTCAGTAATGTGTCCACAATAAATGTTTATTGTTGCAACATTACTTGTTAAAAATTCACTAAAATTACAATATGTACAGTTTCACACACTATTTACACAGTAACACACTGTATTACACACTCAGTACTTCAGAAGTGAGTAATAATCAATGAAGTAGTCCATGGTACACAGCGCGACTTCGCTTTCAGTGTACCAGGTACAGATAGATTTTCGGTTCTTGTTTCTTCGTTCTGTGTGCTTGCAAATAACGTACTCACATACACCTTTGGCTTTAGTACTTGTAGGTTGTATGCATCCAAGCTTGTAAAGCATAAGATAGTATTGAAAAGATTATAGGAAAAGATCAATTTGTAAGGTAGTCTTGAAAAGATCGCTCTGTATGGTCCCACACAGGAAGAGATTCAGCTTGCCTTAAAGAGTCTGTCAGTTAGGAAGAGATTCAGGTATTCTTGAAGATATCTGTGGAAAACACCACCATGGAAGCCACTAACACTGTTCATCTATGCTACTTTTATCAGATGCATCATCACTGAATGCAGAAAATGATTCATCTATGTATCATCTAAATAAATTGGATATAGCAAAGGATTGCAAGAGTGACGCTCAGAGCTACAACTGGATATGCTCGCTGTATCATCCTCATAGGTGCTGTATCACTTGCATCCGACCTTTGTGTTAGGTCCTTATTGTGCCTAGCTTCACCAATATTATGACCCTTATGTTCTTCAAACAATAAGGCTTGAATTTCACCAACAGAGCGTTATCTTTCAACACCGCGTCGGACAGGTGTTTGGGAGCCAGAGGCGCATGTGCCACCCATGGTTGCTCACTCAGAACTAACCCAGCCAGCAGCCCTAGGGCATTCTGGGAATTTTTTCCAAGATGGCTGCCTCTCATTGGAGGTCCTAAGAGTCCATTTTGCACACAACCAACCTCGTACACATTTAGAATGGGTACCGAAAAATAAAAAATAGTTTTCTCAGTTGGCGCAGTTTCCCACTGAGTGAGAATACTTGGTTACCGCAGTTAAGTGGTTAAAGAATTTTCAAGGTTCCCTGTAGTGTTCTCTTGAAATCAAGTTTATCAACTGTTTCAATGTCCCCCATTCTCTTCTAGATTATATCGCAAAGCATATTTAATTTCCAACAGAACATGATCACTCTTTCCTAAGGAAGGAAGGTTCTGGATGTCAAATATCTCTTCCTCTTCCTCTTTCCTGGTGAATATTAGACTAAGTATTGACAGAACATCCCCTACCCTCATTTTTGTTGCCTGTTTGATGTGATGATACATGAATGTCTCCAGAACGAGGTTTACAAATCTGCCTGTCCATAATTTCATCCGTTCTTGCTTCGTAGGCCTCCCAATCTATTGCTGTCAAATTGAAGTCCCCCAGTACCGACAATCGGGATTTATCTTTATCTGCTTTTACTATAATCAATCTCGTGACCATTATGAGGCCCTTTTGTTTGTCATCTAGTTCCTCTTGTGTCCATGTGTTGCTTGCTGGTAGGCTGTAGGCAGTTACGATCACTAGTTTATCATCCTGGTTCCAAAGCTACAATGCTATTATGTCAACTTCTTGAGAGTTTTCGGTTATTAACTCTCTTACCTTCGGGTGTTCTTTTACCAGCACAGCCACTCCTCCTCTTTCCTAGTTTTCTGGTCATGTCTCCAAACTGACTAGCCCCTTGGGAATACCACCTCATTTAAAATTTTCTTCAAGTTTCGTCTTTGTTAGTGTGAGACCATATCTAGGACCTTAAGTTGAATTATGTATCTTAGCTTCAGTATTTTTTAGCTTAATCCATTCATGTTGGTACAGTATATAATTTTCAGGAACATGTTCCCTTTCCTCTTTACTCCCCCTTCCTCTAATAATTTTGTTGCTTTGTTTTTATGTTCCATTTCACTAGCTTCCCAGTCCGTAACACTTTGTAGAAAAAAAAATTCTTCATTTCTATTCCCATTTAGACATTTTGCTTATCGAGGTTCATTCTCAGCTTTACTGTCTTCCTTTGAGAGGTCTTTTCTTATTGACCAAAGTTTGCCATTTTCGTCACTGCCATTTCCTGGCATTTCTAAGCACCTCCATCATTTGTTTCACTCCACTAAATGTCACCCTTAAGGGCCTGTTCTTGTCTTTCTCATATTTTCCTATCCTAAAATCACTGACATTTTCCTTTGAATTGAGGTCTTCTCCTAAACCTACTATTTTCTTCATGATTTTCATCTCATCTCATCTATGTGAGTTGTCCATGAAGTTTCTCTTTGCATATCCTTGCCTAACTCGATGTTAGCCCTTAGAGTACCTTGGAGTTGTTCACCATATGAGTCTATTTTCTTGTTAATTTCTTTAAATTCACCACTCTTCACTTTCCATACCTCACTTTTGTGCACAAGTTCCTTGATTTGTTCCTCCTGTTTCTTTACCTTGTCTGTTAAGGTGGTAATTTTCCTACTATGCTGATGAATGTTTCCTTTTAAAGTGCAAACCTTATCCCTGAAAGCGTCCTTGTCCTGTTCTAATTTAAGGACCTTTTCTTCATACTCCTTTAGCCTGTCCTCAATAATCTCTAACCTGCCAAGAAAACCTCCTTTCCTTATATCTTGTGCTGAGAATCCTTTGAAACATTCATCAGCTGGTGTGCCTACCTTTCCCATGATGGGGGCATCTTTGTTATTGACCATCGTTTGTTTTGGAATAAAACATTTTCCAACACAGAATTGTCACTCTCACTTATTTCTTGTCTTATTTACTTTTCAACTTCCTATTCCTTTATGTAACCTGACACCACTTACAGTCCTCAACCTGTTCCAAATACTTAGGTAATCTGATATTCCTGGAGGCGGTTGCAGTGTCACACACTCCTGGTGCTGTTGGACTCTGTATGAGAGTCCAACTCTCCCTGTGTGAGAATCAGAGGTACATGTTTGGGTTTTTGTCTTTAGACATGTTCAACACAAGCCTTGGCAGTTTTATCATATTGTCGAATTTTTTTGTATGAAGGTTTTAGTTATTTGAAGTGTTTCTTAGCAGTAAATTGAGGTCTGCTATGTCTGCCATCAACCGGGGTTAGGCACCTAGAAAGGTAGGCATCTCAAAAGAAACTCCACTTGGTAGGAAATTGCAAAAAACCCAAGACCGGACAGAGAAACTGAACTCTTCAAAAGAAAACAAAGGAAACAAGCAAACAAGCAATATTGCACCCATTTTCCTGTCTTTTCTCTCTCGGCCTCACTCAGTGTTGAACCAATCCTGTTTTCTGGCTCTGTGTCTGTTTTGGTATAAACAAAATTCTGCATTCGTTGTATATTTCACTGAATATGGCATGCATCTCATTTACTTCCTTGCCTAGCAACAAGTTTTTCCAATTAAATTCATAAAATAATTGGCTAAGTTCCCTATAGTGTCTACTTGAAATCAAATTTATTTGCTCTCTCAATTAACCCTTTCTCTTCTAGATTATATTGCGTAACATAAATACACATTGCAGTGTGTGAGTGCAATTGCCTAAGAGTAGTTACAGGATGAGAGCTACCCTCATGGTGTCCCGTCTTCCCAGTACTCTGTCATATAACGCTTTGAAACCACTGACAGTTTTGGCCTCCTCCACCTTCTCACTTAAATTGTTCCAACCGCTGCCACTCTGTTTTCTAAAGAAAACTTCCTAATATTTTTTTCAGCACCATTGTTTCCTTAGCTTGAATCTGTGACCGCTTGTTCTGAAGGTGCAGGTTTCAGGAATTCCTCTTTTAATTTGGTCGATTCTTGTTATTATTTTACCCCCTCTCCGCTCAGCTTGTTGATGCCATGAGGGGGGGCTTAGTGGGCGCTGCCGGAGTATGATGCTCCTTGGACAGTCCTCTGTCCTTTGTAGCCTTGTGCTCCTGCTTCTGTCCTCTCCAATTATGCTGAGCGCCTTTTCCTTTTCCTTCTGTTTAGTTTTTCTCCCCCCCTCTTCTCCTATCTGCTGCTGTTTCCTGCTGACCTTTTGCTTGTTTTGGTTATTCTTTGGACTTCTTCTATTTTGGCGCCCGGGTGCTTGGGGGAGGCATACTCTTGCACCCGTAGAACTGTAGTACCCAACGTCGAGAGCGAGGGGAACCTTTTATTGTCAATTCCCCTTTCGTCACTGAACCCATTTCGACGGACTGTCGGTTCTTAAGGTGGCGTTTGTGGGGGTATACTCACTACGCACCCCTGGGAGGCCCCGGCATGATCAGCGATAGCTTCTTGTTGGGTGTCCTTCCTCTAATTGTGGCTCCATGGTGAGTGTGGGGGCACATTCGTGAATGAATATTACTTTTCGTAGCGAT
>WNGS01005680.1:16605602-16636497 GCA_020271785.1 Procambarus virginalis
TTTCAATGTCATTTACTGCACTTATCTCTAGAATTACACCTTCATCACTATTTGCTGCGGATAAGTGCTGCAAAGATTGTGCAGACAGGTGTGAGGTAGCGCATGTCTGCTCCTGAGGAAGGCATCCCTGGGTCACAGATACTTCTGATTCTTCTGGAAGAAACTGCAGCTTGTCTGCTACTGATCGCCATATTACCCTCTCTTTTCCCTGATGCTCCTCTTGCTTCAACTTCAACTGTGCATAGTATATAGCTGCCTTCTCTCGCTTGGTTTTAACAAGTATACGGTGGCCAGGGCAGTCGAGGCCTTCGGTGTAGCACTTGACTCTGCAGCAGGCACGGCAAAGTCCATGTACACACCGTCCACCCTGTACAAAGCACATAAAATACTCTTCACACTACTTCAATGAAACAGTTTATCACAAGACATAAATAATCCTATTACAGAGCTAAATCTAACATTACCTTACACATAAAATTTGTCAACACAAACTACTGAGGATAATAACATTTCATTCACCTGGGCAAAATGAGCTTCGAACACCCTAACTTACCTTACCTTGTGTATACCTTGTGTAGCTTTCAGGAATCAGTGGCTCCGTGCCCTGGTTTCCGACCTGACCTCCTGGTTGGCCGTCTGGTCAACCAGGCTGTTGGATGCAGCTGCTTGCAGCCTGACGTGTGTATCACAGCCTTGTTGATCAGGTATTCTTTGGAGAAGTTAGTAGAGTTCTGTCTTGAACACTGTGAGAGGCCAGCCAGTTGTGCTCCTTATTAAATGAGGCGGGAGTGTGTTGAAAAGTCTTGGGCCTTTGATGTTGATAGAGTTCTCCCTCAGCATACTTATTGCACCCCCTGCTATTCAACGCGGGGGTATTCTGTACTGCCATGCCTACTGGTCTCATGTGGTGTTATTTCTGTGTTCAGATTTGGAACGTCCCTCTAATATCTTCCACGTGTAGATTATTATGTATCTCTTGCCTTCGCTTGAGAAAATTCAGATTTAGAACTTTTAATGTCCCAATAATTAAGATGACTTATAGAGTGGATGCGCTCTCCAAGTCAGCAATTTCTCCGGCTCTGAATGGGCTGTTAGAGTGCAACAATATTCCACCATCGAGAGCACTAGAGTCTTAAAAATTAGCATCACTGGTATGGCATCCCTTGTTTGGAAGGTCCTTGTTATCCAACCTGTCATTTTTCTTGCAGTCGTGACAGCTACTTTATGGTGTTCTGTAAAGGTAAGGTCTTCTGACATGATTACTCCTAGGTCCTTTACATTGTTTTTTTTATTCTATATTGTGATTTGATTTTGTTTTATATATGGTTTCCATTTTCAAATTTTCATTTTTGCCATAACGCAGGAGCTGGAACTTATTTTCATTAAACATCAAATTATTGTGGCCCATTGAAAGACCTGATTTACATCCGATTGGAGGTTTACCGTGTCCTCTATATTGTCTACTCACTTGAAAATCC
The DNA here is from genome assembly GCA_020271785.1 of Procambarus virginalis. NCBI lineage: Eukaryota > Metazoa > Arthropoda > Malacostraca > Decapoda > Cambaridae > Procambarus > Procambarus virginalis. Next base: position 16,607,081 of record WNGS01005680.1, read on the forward strand.
TAGTGTCATCTGCAAATGATGATACAGTGCTGTAGTTTGTATCCTTGTCTAAGTCTGATATTAGAAAGAGAAAAAGTATCGGAGCAAGTATGGTACCTTGGGGTTCTGAGGTTTTCACAGTAGATGATCCAGATTTTACTGTGTTGACTATTACACTCTGCATTCTGTTCATTAGGAAGTTGAAGATCCATCTCCCTACTTTGCCTGTAATTCCTTTTGCATGCATTTCGTGCACAATAACACCATGGTCACATTTGTCAAAAGCTTTTGCACAGTCTGTGTATATTTCATCTGCCTTTTGCTTGTCTTCCATTGCACCTAAGGCCATGTCATAGTGATCCATGTCATAGATCACTATGACATGGCCTTAGGTGCCATGGAAGACAAGCAAAATGCAGATGAAATATACACAGACTTTGCAAACGCTTTTGACAAATGTGACCATGGTGTTAGTGCAGTAACCTAGCAGTAACTGAGAAAGGCAGGAGCACTGTGTTCTGAACCCGTGTTGTCCACGGTTATGTAGATGTTGTGATTCCATGGGATTTATAATCTTACTTCTTAGCACTCTTTCAAAGATTTTTATGATGTGTGTGAAATTTGAGCTTTAGGGCTATAATTTTTTGCATCTGCTTTATTACCTCCTTTGTGAAGTGGCATGATCTTCCCTGTTTCAAATATGTTAGGGATGATGCCAGTATCTACGCTTCATCTCTAAAAGATGTTTAGGGCCTGTAAACCCTTAAACCGCGCAATACATATATAGATGATTTCAGTAACAAAACCGAAACTGCGCAATACATTAATATCTGTTTTAGTGTCTAGTGCCTTAATTTAAACACCCTGCATGGGATAGGGGTAGCTATAGTGCAGCCACGACCGATAGTTGACAGACGCCACCTAGAAAAAAATCGTGGCCAACATTCCTGAATGTGAGCGTTTCAGTATTGAGCGAGCCATCAAGGCTGACGCACGCACTATGAGCGCACAGCACTGCTGTTTAGCTTGTGACCACAGCATCGCCTAAAATGTCAAAATATATATGTTCATGCTATTATTTAGCGATGATAGTATTACAGAAGACCCCTGATTGTGATAAAACTGACCAGGATTCTGATAATAGCAGGATTGTAGTGATATTTAGCGCTGTGCTCCATGGAGGGTGGAGTAATGCTGTGGGAGAGAGGGTAGTAGCATCGTCTTCTGACTGTGTGTGACCACCTTTTATTGACTGCACTCACCATACCACTTAGTGGTTCGCTATGGTGAACACAAATGTAGATACTCATATATAACATGTGTATAGAGTGTAATACAGCAATAGGAATAGGTTGGGGGCTGCCATTTTGATGAGGGAGGTGCATCGTCTGCACGACTTGTCATGTTGTTTACTGGTGGCCACCATAGTCTTTGGGCACCATACCAGCTTATTTGTACAGGTATGGTGAATATAACAGGTAGATACTTATATATAATGTGTGTATATAGTGTAATAACACCACAAACAATATTGTTGGAGGACAAATAATAGTGCGTCTGGCCTTGAAGGCGGCCACTACCAGCTGACTGTGTGAGTGGCTATGTCTTATTGCCTTTACTCACCATACAAGCTTAGATGTACAGTTATGGTAAAAAAAAAAAAAGTAAATACTTAACCCCTTAACTGCGTTGCCTCCAAATATGACACACCCGCAGTGCGCAGGAAATAAATTCTCTGGAAAAAATTATTTTTCTTTTTAACCCTTCAATTGCGCATCGCATCATATGATGCTTTGACCGACTTGCAGTAAATTGCGCGTCGCATCATATGATGCGTTGGAGTACTACGCAAGATTTAAACGGCCCGCGGATACACGGGGTTCACCACACCTTCATCAGGGCTCTTGTAAACAGACGCCATTTTAAAAAAAAATCGTGGGCCAAACTCCGGGTGTTAGGGGCCTCAGTATCGAGTAAGCTACCAAGCCTGACGCACGCAGCATGAGCTCACAGCACTGCTGTTCAGCTTGTGACCACAGCATTGCCTAAAAATGCCATAATATACTTGTTCATGCTATTATGTAGCGATAATATTATTACAGAAGACCCCTGACTGTGATAAAACTGACCATGGGTCTGATAATAAGAGGATTGTGATGATATTTAGCGCTGTGCTCCATGGAGGGAGGAGTAATGCTGTGGGAGGGAGGGTGGTGGCGTTGTTATCTGACTGTGTGTGGCCACCTTTTATTGACTGCACTCAGCATACCAGCTTAGTGGTTCGCTATGGTGAACACAAATGTAGATACTTATATATAACGTGTGTATAGAGGGTATAAACAGCAAGAGTAGGAGGTTGGGAGCCGCCATTTTGGTGAGAGGAGCGTCGTCTGCAGGAATTATCGTGTTGTTTACTGGTGACCACGATGGTCTTTGGGCACCATACCAGTTTACTTGTACAAGTATGGTGAATAAAACCGGTAGATATATATATATATATATATATAAATGTGTGTATATAGCGTAATAACACCACAAGCAGTATTGTTGGAGGAGAAATATTAGTGCGTCTGGTCTTGAGGGCGGCAGCCATCAGCTGACTGTGAGGTCATACGTCTTTCTGCCCACTCACCATACAAGCTAGATGTACAGTTATGGTGAACAAAACATGTAAATACTTATATATAACGTCGTATATAAAAGCAAAAACAGTATGGTGAGTGGAAAATGGTGGCAAGTCAGGTGAGGTGAGGGAAGGAGGGAGTGGCAGCCAGTGAGGGCTGCCACTGCCACTGCCACTCAGCATACCAACTTAGTGGTTCGTTATGGTGAACACGAATGTAGATACTTATATATAGCGTCTGTATATAGTGAATAAAAGCAAAAACAGTATTGTGGGAGGAGAATGTGGGTGAGTCAGATGACTTGAGGGAGGGCGCAAGTGACTGGCTGGTACACGTGGTCACTCCTCGTTACTTTTGATTCATAATAGCACTTAGTGGTTCGTTTGGTGAACAAAACATGCAGGAATACTTATATAACTGTGTATATAGTGTAACAACCGACAAAGTATTTGTTCACTGTTTGATGAACATAATTGAATCAACAATAGCACACCATATTTTTGAGTACAGCGATGATTCACTCATTTCATTATATAAATATATCACACTACCACTATTGAATAATATTAGCAGCAAAAAAACTACGAAAAATCAATCAGAGACATTGAAATAATTAGGCAATTATCTCTTATGGCAACTCCGGCTGACAGCTGGCGATCAACAGACCGCCTGGGACGCATGCTGAGTGAGCGCCTGTTTGTGCCAGATTCCCTGCCCTATAGCGGCCAATATATTCAACTACGATTTTTTTATTATTTTTCCCGTGATCAGTGAACACAATTAACAGGTTAGGAAGAAAAAATATTTTTTTTTTTTTTTTTTTTTTTGTATGCGCCTGTGGGTGTCAAATGGTATGTAGCTATGCGCCATTTAAGGTTTAAAGTGTCAGAAACCCTTCCCTCAGTATGGGTATGTAGAAAAAAAATCGAAATTGTACTTACTTTGGCTGGTATGGGGTCCGTAAGTTGGGGGCGTGACGTCATCATTCCCTGTTCGCCCGTGACATATGCTCCCGGGGCCAGTAAGGGCTTCTGGGGTGGGGCGCGCGAGTGTGCCGCGAATATATTTTCGTTCATTTTTTTCGCACAGTTCCAAATACATTTTATTGTTTTACGTGCTAATCCTATGTATAGTGAACACGTACATATATTATGGCAGTAAAACATCCGTACTGTCCGAAGGCACTGTGTTACGTGCATGACACGGTGTACACATATCAGCACATTTACTATGTATCATGCTACTTTTGTATATATACAATCTATTACACATTTATTTACACACTATACACTGTCACACACATTCACAGTCACCATCAACACATTCAGAACACCGCGAGTGAGAGCTGCCACACCCCCGCCCTCCCTCCTCACTCTCCAACATTGTATTCGCCACTTTGCCCTCCCATCATACAGTTATTCACACCAATGTTTCATGTTATTTATGTATATTTACAACATATGTACACACTATACACTGTCACACTATAATACATTTACCATCAACACATTCAGAACATCGCGTAGCAGCTGCTTCGTATGGGCCAGTAGCAGCTGCCTCGTATGGGCCAATAGGAGCTGCCTTGTATGTGCCAATAGCAGCTGCCTCATATGGGCCAATAGGAGCTGCCTCGTATGGACCAATAGCAGCTGCCTCGTATGGGCCAATAGCAGCTGCCTCGTATGGGCCAATAGGAGCTGCCTCGTATGTGCCAATAGCAGCTGCCTCGTATGGACCAATAGCAGCTGCCTCGTATGGGCCAATAGCAGCTGCCTCGTATGGAATAATAGGAACATTTGGCCATGAACACATTCAGAACACCTCGAGTGAGAGCAGCCACACCCAGCCAGTCTCCCTCACTCCAACATCTTACTCGCCAACATTGCTCCTCCCACCATACTGTTATAGTTCTTATTACACATGTTCTATATACCTATCTACGTGTTTTATTTACCAGAACTATGCAAGTAAGCCGGTATTGTGTCCAAACAGTACAGTGGCCACCATACACTGCATGAAAAATTACACAGCAGACGACGCTACGATTACGTCACCTCCCTCACCAAAATAGCTCCTCTCACATTCTCCTGTTGCAGTTCTTACACTATATACACACACTATATATACCCATGTACATATGTTTTGCCCATAGCGAACCACTAAGCTAGTATGGTGAGCAAAACAAGAGTGGCTGCCACACACACACAATGAGGCTACCTCAATTCTCGCCCTCCCTCCCTCACCAAAATTCCTCCTTCCACAATACTACGCACAACGCTAATTATAACCACAATCCTGGTCACTAATTCCTGTAAATGAATAATTGACCACATGCTTATTTTGAAAAGGAACCTAACAAATCATTTGAAGATTCCTAGATGGACGAAATAATGCTGTGGTGCTGTGGCTAGCGCTGTGAGCATTGTGAACAGCATTGAATCACTGATATGTATTTGAACATTGTACCCAGTCATTATCACACTCAGGCTCTTCTATAACACTATCATAGCTAAATAATACAAGTTATATATATATTTTGACATTATTAGGCAATGCTGTGGTCACACGCTGAACAGCAGTGCTGTGCGCTCATGCTGCGAGCGCCAGCCTGGTTGCTCACTCACTACTGAGGCTCCCACACCCAGGAATGTGGACCACGATTTTTTTTAAAGATGGCGTCTGTTTACAAGAGTCCTGAGGAAGCTGATGTGAACCCCATGTAGCCGCGGGAGTTTTGAATGGAACGTGAAAAATACAAATACCTGGAGGCGCGTTGCGCAAAGCAGACGTGAGCCTGCAGGCGCGTTGTGCAGTTTAAGGGTTAAATATAACATCTGTGTATAGTGAATAAATGCAAAACCAGTATTGTGGGAGGAGAATGAGGGCGAGTGAGGTGTTGTTGAGGGAGTTTTTTGTTTTTTTTTGCAGGGATATTCCTGCACGGGCCCTAAGCCTCTGGCTGGCCCACTAAGTGTTGCTTGTTTCTGTTTTACTTGGGCGGTGTATGAGTATTTATGACTCGTACGGTTGCTTCATTAAGAGTGGGAGGGAATAGCAGCGAGTGTCTGGCGGTCACTCCTCATTGCATTTTGACTCACAATACCAACTTAGTGGTTCGTTATGGGTGAGCAAAACATGCAGATACTTATATATAACCTATGTATATAGTGTTATAACAGCAAAACTATTGTTTATTGTTTTATGAACATAATAATTGAATCACTAATATGCACACCATAATTTTGAGGACAGTGATGGTTCACCCATTTTGTTATATAAATATATCACAATACACACTATTGAATAGTATTACTGCAAAAAACTAAGAAAAAATAAATCAGAGACATTGAAATAATTAGGTAATAATATATTTGTGGCAACTGCCACCTGACAGCTCGGGCGGAGTAGACCTTGTCTGGCAAAGGTCAACGCCCCTTTTTTGCTAGACTTCCCTACCCTATTGCGGCTAAAATATGACACCTACGATTTTTTTGTTATTTTTTCTGTGATCAGGGAACACAAATGAACACTTTTATAAGACGAAAGAATTTTTTGGATTATTTTTTTTGTTGCGCCTGTGGGTGTTGAAGCCATCTGAACCCCTCACGGTTTGAGGGTTAAAGTGGTGTTTTGCACTTCTTAACCCTTACACTGCTCAGGGGTCCTGGGGACATTTACACCCCTGTGCGCAAGAAAAAAAAAAATTCAAAAATTTTTTTTCGTCTTCTAAACATGTTAATTTGTGTCCCCTGAGCACGGGAAAAATAGCAAAAAAATCGTAGGTGACATATTTTGGGCGCAATTGACCGAAGAAGTCTGGCAAAAAGTGGGCGTTGACAGAGCGGTCGTCAGGGCCGGTCAGCGTCACCCGCGCTGACAGATGGGAGTTGCCACAAAGATATTATTACCTAATTGTTTCAATGTCTCCGATTGATTTTTTCTTAGTTTTTTTGCAGTAATATTATTCAATAGTGTGTATTGTAATATATTTATATAATAAAAGTGGTGAATAATTGCTATACTCAAACGTATGGTGTGCATATTAGTGATTCAATTATTATGTTCATAAAACAATAAACAAATAGTTTTGCTGCTATTACACTCTATACACAGGTTATATATAAGTATCTGCATATTTTGGTCACCATAACGAACCACTAAGTTGGTATTGAGAGTCGAAAAGCAACGAAGAGTTACCGCCACACACCAGCCAGCCACTCGCTGCCACTCCCTCAACACACGCACTAAACTTTCTCCCCCAACAATACCATTTGTGGTGTTATTACACTATATACAGACGTTATATATAAGTATGTATATATTTTGTTCACCACAACTGTACAGCTAAGCTGATATAGTTAGTTCAGGCACTAAGAGTCGTCGGTATACACAGCTGGCGGCTGGCGGCTCCCTCACTCATTCAAGGTCACACACACACTAAACTTTCTCCCCCAACAATACTGTTTGCAGTGTTATTACCCTATATACACATATTATATATAAATATCTACATGTTTTATGCACCGTAACTGGACACCTAAGCTTGCAGTGCACCCAAAGAGCATAGTGGCCACTCTCTAAACAGCTAGACAAATCGTGCAGACGACGTCACCTCCGTCACCCAAATGGCTCCTCCCAGCATAATCCTTTTGCTGTTATTACACTAATACACACATTATATATAAGTATCTACATTTGTGTTCACCATAGAGAACCACTGAGCTGGTATGGTGAATGTAAACAATAACAGGTGGCCACACAGTCAGTAAACGATGCTGTCTCCCTCCGTCTCTCAGCATCACTCCTCCTACAGCGCTAATTATTACAACAATCTTGCTATTATCACAACCCTGGTTATTTATATCACAGTCAGGGGTCATCTGTAATATTGTCATCACTAAATAATAACAATTATATATTTATTTTGACATTTTTCGGCGATGCTGTGGTCACAAGCTGAACAGCAATGCTGCTCGCTCATGCTGCGTGCGCCAGCCTTGGTTGCTCCAACAGTAATGTGCCTCTCACACCTGAGAATATTGCCCACGATTTTTTTTTTAAATTGCGTCTGTTTACAAGAGCCCTGAGGAAGCTAATGTGAACCCCGTGTAGCCGCGGGCCATTTGAATCGGGTATGGCACCCTATGGCGTATATATACGCCATGCGCACCGTGTGACATGTTACTCAGGGCGTATATATACGCCATGCGCAGTTTAAGGGTTAATAAATATAGAATTCCACGAGTCTGGGCGTGGTGCATGGGCATGCCGTCTATGGCTACTTCAAAGTTCAATGGGGGTTAGGGTGACATCTAAAATGTGGTTCAATGTTGGTGTTACATCCCGACCCCCTGCATGGTAGATGGTCGTTCCATCAACTGCACTACTGAGTTAGCTACAATAAAGAAGGGTTCCAGAGACATCAGGTGAATGAAATGTTACCTACTCTGCTCCATCACTACACCATAAGTTACCCCATCAACACACCCTACTCTGTCTCATCACCACACCCTATCCTGCCCCATCACACACCCTACTCTGCCCCATCACCACACCCTACCCTGTCCCATTACCACACCCTACCCTGCCCCATCACCACATGGGGTGGTGATGGGGCAGAAAGAATGGAGCAATGTTACCAATAAAGTCCCATAGGGTTCTGTACTTAAGACCTATCCTGTTTCTGATAAACATAAATGATCTTCCACAGGTCTTCCACTCATTACTCACAATGTTTACTGATGATCAGGGGGGGCCTGACAACTGAGTGGCCAGCACTTGGGATTCGTAGTCCTGAGGTTCCGGGTTCAATCCCCGATGGAGGCCAAAACAAATGGGCAGAGATTCTTTCACCCTGATGCCCCTGTTACCTAGCAGTAAATAGGTACCTGGAAGTTAGACAGCTGCTACGGGCTGCTTCCTGGGGTGTGTAACAAAAAGGACGCTTGGTCGAGGACCGGGCCGCGGGGAGGCCAAGATAACCTCAAGATATGATGCCAAATTATGAGAAGGGTTAATACAAAGGAGGACAGCATAAGGCTATGAGATGACTTGGATAAACTGAAGGAATGGTCCAACAAATGGCTATTAAGAGTTTAACCTGAGCAAATGTAAAGTAATGAAGACAGGTGTAGGGAATAGGAGACCAGATACAAGGTACCATTTGGAGGTATGAAATCTTTCAAGAATCAGGGAGAGGGAAACACCTAGGGGTTGAAATCATGCCAGACCTGTCCCCTGAAGCCCACATCAAGAGGATTTTATCTGCGGCATATGCTAGGTTGGTCAACATAAGAGTTGCCTTTAGAAACTTGTGTAAGGAATCATTTAAAACCTTGTATACCACATGTCAGACCAATCCTGAAGTATGCAGCTCCAGTGTGGAATCTGTATCTAGTCAAACACAGCACTAACTAGAAAATTCAAAGGCTGACAGGTATGAGCTACGAGAAGAGACTATTGGAACTAAACCTCACATTGCAGAAATCATGCCAGAAATCACATTCACAATTAGGTGAATACAAGTAGTTGAGTAGGTGAGTACACTCTGCTCCATCACCACACCCTGCTTTGCTCCATCACCACACCCTGCTTTGCTCCATCACCACACCCTGCTTTGCTCCATCACCACACCCTGCTTTGCTCCATCACCACACCCTGCTTTGCTCCATCACCACACCCTGCTTTGCTCCATCACCACACCCTGCTTTGCTCCATCACCACACCCTGCTTTGCTCCATCACCACACCCTGCTTTGCTCCATCACCACACCCTGCTTTGCTCCATCACCACACCCTGCTTTGCTCCATCACCACACCCTGCTTTGCTCCATCACCACACCCTGCTTTGCTCCATCACCACACCCTGCTTTGCTCCATCACCACACCCAACCCTGCTCTATCATCACACCCTACCATGTTCGATCACCACTCCCTACCCTGATCAGTTAATACATTCTACCCTGTCCCATCACCACACCACAGCCTGTCCCCATCACCACACCACAGCCTGTCCCATCACCACACCACAGCCTGTCCCATCACCACACCACAGCCTGTCCCATCACCAGACCACAACCTGTCCCTTCACCACACCACAGCCTGTCCCATCACCACACCACAGCCTGTACCATCACCACACCACAGCCTGTCCCATCACCACACCACAGCCTGTCCCTTCACCACACCACAGCCTGTCCCATCACCACACCACAGCCTGTACCATCACCACACCACAGCCTGTCCCATCACCACACCACAGCCTGTCCCATCACCACACCACAGCCTGTCCCATCACCAGACCACAGCCTGTCCCATCACTACACCACAGCCTGTCCCATCACCACACCACAGCCTGTCCCATCACCACACCACAGCCTGTCCCATCACTACACCACAGCCTGTCCCATCACTACACCACAGCCCTGTCCCATCACCAGACCACAGCCTGTCCCATCACCACACCACAGCCTGTCCCATCACCAGACCACAGCCTGTCCCATCACTACACCACAGCCTGTCCCATCACCACACCACAGCCTGTCCCATCACCACACCACAGCCTGTCCCATCACTACACCACAGCCTGTCCCATCACTACACCACAGCCTGTTCCATCACCACACCACAGCCTGTCCCATCACTACACCACAGCCTGTCCCATCACTACACCACAGCCTGTCACATCACCAGACCACAGCCTGTCCCATCACTACACCACAGCCTGTCCCATCACTACACAACAGCCTGTCCCATCACTACACCACAGCCTGTCCCATCACTACACCACAGCCTGTTCCATCACCACACCACAGCCTGTCCAATCACCCACACCACAGCCTGTCCCATCACCACACCACAGCCTGTCCCATCACTACACCACAGCCTGTCCCATCACCACACCACAGCCTGTCCCATCAATACGCCACAGCCTGTCCCATCACTACACCACAGCCTGTCCCATCACTACACCACAGCCTGTTCCATCACCACACCACAGCCTGTCCCATCACTACACCACAGCCTGTCCCATCACTACACCACAGCCTGTCCCATCACCAGACCACAGCCTGTTCCATCACTACACCACAGCCTGTCCCATCACTACACCACAGCCTGTCCCATCACTACACCACAGCCTGTCCCATCACTACACCACAGCCTGTCCCATCACTACACCACAGCCTGTCCCATCACTACACCACAGCCTGTCCCATCACTACACCACAGCCTGTCCCATCACTACACCACAGCCTGTCCCATCACTACACCACAGCCTGTCCCATCATCACACCACAGCCTGTCCAATCACCCACACCACAGCCTGTCCCATCACCAGACCACAGCCTGTCCCATCACTACACTACAGCCCCTGTCCCATCACCAGACCACAGCCTGTCCCATCACCACACCACAGCCTGTCCAATCACCCACACCACAGCCTGTCCCATCACTACACCACAGCCTGTCCCATCACTACACCACAGCCTGTCCCATCACTGCACCACAGCCTGTCCCATCACTACACCACAGCCTGTCCAATCACCCACACCACAGCCTGTCCCATCACCACACCGCAGCCTGTCCCATCACTACACCACAGCCTGTCCCATCACTACACCACAGCCTGTCCCATCACCAGACCACAGCCTGTCCCATCACTACACCACAGCCTGTCCCATCACTACACCACAGCCTGTCCCATCACTACACCACAGCCTGTCCCATCACTACACCACAGCCTGTTCCATCACCACACCACAGCCTCTTCCATCACCACACCACAGCCTGTCCCATCACCACACCGCAGCCTGTTCCATCACCACACCGCAGCCTGTCCCATCACCACACCACAGCCTGTTCCATCACCACACCGCAGCCTGTCCCATCACCACACCACAGCCTGTCCCATCACCACACCGCAGCCTGTCCCATCACTACACCGCAGCCTGTCCCATCACTACACCACAGCCTGTTCCATCACCACACCACAGCCTGTCCCATCACCACACCACAGCCTGTCCCATCACCACACCGCAGCCTGTCCCATCACCACACCGCAGCCTGTCCCATCACTACACCACAGCCTGTTCCATCACCACACCGCAGCCTGTTCCATCACCACACCGCAGCCATGTTCCATCACCACACCACAGCCTGTCCCATCACCACACCGCAGCCTGTCCCATCACCACACCACAGCCTGTCCCATCACTACACCACAGCCTGTTCCATCACCACACTGCAGCCTGTCCCATCACTACACCACAGCCTGTTCCATCACCACACTGCAGCCTGTCCCATCACCACACCACAGCATGTTCCATCACCACACCGCAGCCTGTTCCATCACCACACCACAGCCTGTCCCTTCACCACACCGCAGCCTGTTCCATCACCACACCGCAACCTGTCCCATCACCACACCACAGCCTGTCCCATCACCACACCACAGCCTGTCCCATCACCACACCACAGCCTGTCCCATCACCCCACTGCAGCCTGTCCCATCACTACACCGCAGCCTGTCCCATCACTACACCACAGCCTGTTCCATCACCACACCACAGCCTGTCCCATCACCACACCGCAGCCTGTCCCATCACCACACCACAGCCTGTTCCATCACCACACCGCAGCCTGTACCATCACCCACACCACAGCCTGTCCCATAACCAGACCACAGCCTGTCCCATCACTACTCCACAGCCTATCCAATCACCCACACCACAGCCTGTCCCATCACCACCTACCTTACCTTGAGGTTACCTTGAGGTGCTTCCGGGGCTTAGCGTCTCCGCGGCCCGGTCGTCAACCAGGCCTCCTGGTTGCTGGACTGATCAACCAGGCTGTTAGACGCAGCTGCTCGCAGCCTGACGTATGAGTCACAGCCTGGTTGATCAGGGATCCTTTGGAGGTGCTTATCCAGTTCTCTCTTGAACACTGTGAGTGGTCGGCCAGTTATGCCCCTTATGTGTAGTTCCCAGTACCAGAGCAGTACCACACCCCAACCTAATGCACTCTAATCAAATGATGATAATAATAAAAATAATAATAGTACAGTAATTATTATAAATATTATTATTTTTATTATTTAAAATTGATTTAAAAATACAGTGGCACCTCGACATACGATTGCCCCTACTTACGATAATTTCGAGTTACGATGTAAATTTCATCGAAAAATGCGACTCGACATCCAATGGTGTCGTCGACTTCCGATATTTGTTGGTACATGTTCGGGTCGACCGAGCGCATGGTTCCCGGTCATGCGGCCGATCTGCCTCAGTTTTCTACAGCTGCCCGCTTAGTGACGATCACACCTATAAGAAATTCCGCTTTTGTGACAATTTTTTGCATTTTGAACATTAAAGTAATTATTATTACTGTATATCACGCCATGAGTCCCAGTTAGGTCAGTGGTAAGACTCAACATATGAAAACCCATGTAAGGATGACCATAGAGCAGAAACAAGAGTACAGAATGTCTCTTCTTCAACAATTAAGAAAATGTGTGCAGCATGGGAAGAATTGCAAACCTTTGCTGAAACGACTCACCCAAATCAAGCTGCAGTAGGTCGTTGCCTTAACTTATTCAATGACACTGTGATGCATCTTTGCAGACAAATGTTAAAACGAAGGGAAAAACAAATGTCTCTTGACAAATTTGTAGTGAGACAAACAAGCACTGAACCACAACCAGGTCCTAGTGGTGTTCATGCAAAACGTAAGAGAGAGTACCCCAGAGAAAACATCACTGCTTGATGTGATAATGGAAGGGGACTTCCCTTCCAAACAGTAACAACTCTCCTCCTCCCCCCTCATCACTATCTTCCATACACCATCAAGAGCCCTCCATAAAGGTAAGAGAAACTTAGGTACTGCATTGTAGTTAGAAAAAAACATTGTATTCAGTATAAAATATATTTGTATGTTAATATTTTGGAGGGTGGGGAACGAATTAATTCAATTCCCTTTATTTCTTATGGGAAAAATTTCTTCGACTTACAATACTTCAACTTACGATCCGTCTCTGGGAACGTATTAGCATCATAAGTCGAGGCCCCATTGTACACAGATGACGATGATACAATGGTTAATCAATTTTTAAATATGCATTATAACTTATAAGCAACAAGTAAGCCAAGCATTTTGGGCATACCTTAAAATAATTATCTTATATCATTATTTTTATAGTTTATACATGCTGACACAATAATAGTTCAGTATATTCAATACACAATGTGTCGTTGAGTTCGTAATGGGACCATATAAGCTCACCTTTGGGTTTTTGCACCCACACTTCTCATATGGGTCAACTGGCTCAAATGATTTTCTTGGATTTCTTGCCATCTTTTTCTTCTTCTTTTTGGACAAATCCACCTCCTCAGATTCATCTACCATTGGTCGTTTGCTTAGCTCACTCCCTCCGCTACATTCCCTGTTAAAATAAAAATATTATTACAACAAAATATAATTAAAATGCATAACAAACAATAACAGAAAACATTTTATTCAGTAATAAATGTACTTGCCTGTGGCTTGTATTCCCACATAACCATCTCAGTCTCATCCAGACTCCTCAGCCAAAAATTGTCAGATTTACTCTTGAAAGCTTTCACAATTGTTCCATTGATATTTCTTATACATATTGATAGGAGTTTGAAGAACCATGGACATCTGATGTTTACACTATTTTCTCTAATTGTGTAGGTTTGGAACCTGACATTCTAGCATTTTCCATATGAATGTTATGGGATACAGTATCCCTTAATATTTGAATGTTTTGAGGCTGTGCCAGTAGTTTAAGGGGCTAGGTGCATGAGGAGTATTTTTCCAAGTATGAAAAATAGTGAAAATTTGTAAACAAATCTCCTGTTATTTGGCAATAGCATCAGGAAAATTTCATCCCAATATGTTAAGAAATGGATTTTTCCCAATTTTTAAAAAATAAATGTGTACGCGACTGACAGCAAGCGGTACTGATAATAACCATAACACCTCCTATTTACTGGCAATCAGGGATAAAGAGATGCAAGCACCTGTCTAATTCACAAACAAGACAAGTAGTAGAAAGGAATGTCTACAAATTGGATATACAACTGGTGCCACCTGGATAACCAGATTTCACACATAATAATGAGCTAGTATGTTATTAAGCTGTATTTTATTATACAGTATATCATATAGATACATTGCCCAATGGCAATATTTCTTATGTCCCTTTGTACGAAAAGTTAACAACCCCCCCCCTTTTTTGGGTGTTTTTTCTCTCTCTCCTTTGTTTCTATGCAGATTTTCTTGTTACCTTAACATCTTGGAGAATGCATATCCGGCACTAAGCATGTGAAGTTGGAACGAAATTGGTCAAGATGTTAATCAACCATAGGTAGCAGAAATTGAGATTTTTATATCTTTTTTGGCCGATTTATTTACAGATTTCAAACTCTATTCTCTTTCTCTATTTAGGTTGTATTGATGAACGAGGACCAGATGAGGACCTTATTACTTATATATGGGCAATAAAGTTACTGCAATATATATGTTTCGTTATAAGAACATAGGAATGAAGGTAACTGCAGAAGGCCTATTGGCTCATTTGAGGCAGCTCCTATTTACATCCACCCAATTTCATTCATATATATGTCTAACCTACTGTTAGACAGTTGAGGGACCCAGTGTCTGTTTTACAATTATCCCTAATATATCCCTGGTGGTGGATCAAACTCTCACAAGTCGAGCCTGGCCTCGGGCCGGGCTTGGGGAGTAGAAGAACTCCCAGAACCCCATCAACCAGGTATCAACCAGGTATCCCTATATTTTTTTTTTTGGGTGTTTCTGGGGGGAGCCCCGTCGGCTCCCCGGAGCTATCCCAGGCTGATATGCTAATATCAGACTTTGGCATCAGTAATTACCTAAGTGTAATTACCTAAGTGTAGTTACAGGATGAGAGCTACGCTCGTGGTGTCCCGTCTTCCCAGCACTCTTTGTCATATAACGCTTTGAAACTACTGACGGTCTTGGCCTCCACCACCTTCTCCCCCAACTTGTTCCAACCGTCTACCACTCTGTTTGCGAAAGTGAATTTTCTTATATTTCTAAGGCATCTGTGTTTAGCCAGTTTATATCTATGACCTCTTGTTCTTGAAGTTCCAGGTCTCAGGAAATCTTTCCTGTCGATTTTATCAATTCCT
Source organism: Procambarus virginalis (assembly GCA_020271785.1). Lineage (NCBI taxonomy): Eukaryota > Metazoa > Arthropoda > Malacostraca > Decapoda > Cambaridae > Procambarus > Procambarus virginalis. The sequence continues at coordinate 16,622,876 of WNGS01005680.1, forward strand.
GTTACTATTTTGTATGTAGTGATCATATCACCTCTTTTTCTTCTGTCTTCTAGTTTTGGCATATTTAATGCTTCTAACCTTTCCTCGTAGCTCTTACCCTTCAGTTCTGGGAGCCACTTAGTAGCATGTCTTTGCACCTTTTCCAGTTTGTTGATGTGCTTCTTAAGATATGGGCACCAAACAACAGCTGCATATTCTAGCTTTGGCCTAACAAAAGTCATGAACAATTTCTTTAGTATATCCCCATCCATGTATTTAAAAGCAATTCTGAAGTTAGAAAGCATCGCATAGGCTCCTTGCACAATATTCTTTATGTGGTCTTCAGGTGATAGTTTTCTATCTAGAACCACCCCTAGATCTCTTTCTTTATCAGAGTTCAAAACACATAAAGTCATACACATGACTTTATCAGTCATGTGTATGGAGTTCTTAGGCCTACCGGGGACCACGGCCAGAACCGGGCCCCCCTCAGAGAGGCAAGGGGAGCAATGGCCTATAGAAGCCCCCGTGTGGTTGGAAGCATTCTATGTCTGCCATCGACCGGGACAGGCACCCAGAAAGGTAAGCGCCTCAAAACAAACCCCTATTCTAGTTAAAATTGCTACCAAAAGCCGAACTAGTGGATAGAACTCCCCAACAGAAAAACAAGCAAACTAGTATAACGTCACACGTCACCGCGCCGCTGTCTGTGCAGCTCCCCCCTCCCCGGGAGGGGGAAGGGGGAGCCCCAAACCTACCACGCCGGCTATCCACCCATCATTTCTTCGGCTGATGCTATACGCACCGGTTATGTGCTCCGGCTCCAGTGGTTGTTTCAGCACTGTACCTAGAGTGTGGTGTCTGTCTTCTAGGTGGTGCGTGAGCCGGGTGTGATTCTTCAGTACTCGGGCTACATGCGCCTAGGGTTCCCTTCCCTAGGTGCCCTGTAAGTACTGCCCTTGGGGCTTGGGGCCACCTTCCACAAGTTCCTTGGGTCCTGCCCCTGCTAGGCCGTTTACTGCTTGGTTTTTGGCCGCTCTTTGTGTGCTCAGGTGTTCTGTCTCCCTTGTTCGCCTTAGAGTAAGGGGCAGTTTTGCACTGGTGGCGCGCAGGGTACTGTGCAGCTTGTCTTCCCAATCATGGCGGCTGGCTCTGTTCCGCTTGGGTACGCTGTCCTCTTGCGGGGTTTTCTTTTTCTTTTTGTTATTTACCTGGTGGGGGGTCTGCCTTCGTTCTTGCCCCTTGTGTCCTTTGTGTTCTGAGTATTTCTGGTGGTACCCCCTGCTAGGTCCCCGTGAGTGTACACGTCCCGGGGGTTCAGCTCTTAGAAAGTTGTTTGGTAGCTTTGAGTGCTGGTTAGCAGTACCCTGCCTGGGATTACCTGAGCGCGAGTCCTCTTATAGTAAACACTCGGGACCCTGGGAAACCCCTGGGGGCGCATGGGTCCAATGGATGTGACCCCAGTGTCCCCCCTCGCTTCCAGCGAGTTTGAGGGTTGCTCACCCCTTGTCTCTGGGTGACTCTCTGTTTTGCCTCCGTCTGCTGCCTGTGGGGTCGGTGACGCTTCGACCCGGAGTCCTGCGTTTGTTGCTCGTTGTGGCTCGATTACCCAGTTGTGCTGACTAAGCGGGTGCAGGCAGCAGGGGCGTTGCACTTGAGCCTTGGTGGTGGCAACGCTCTCGTGGTTACTCCCCGGGAGCCCTGGGGCTGCCCCGTTTTGGTTCTTGGCTTTTCCCCTGGATTCCCCTTTCTGCCTGCATCCGGTTCCTTACCGTCTGTAGGTTCAGGGCGGGTTTGATGGTGTTGTGACTCGGGCAGTCTCGAGGAATTCCCCTTCCGGGTAATGTCGGGGGCATTTGAGCCTGTTCCTCCAGCCGTGTTGTAAGAGTCTGCCAGTGGGCTCCCTTCCTTAGTGTTTTCACGGCTGCCCCGGTTTTTCTGGTACGGCCGGGGCTTTGGGGGGACGGCTCAGCCCCGGGGCCTGTCGTGTAGGTTCCTGGGGCTGGGGAGGGGCTGACTTGGGGGGCCTTGGCCCCGTAGGACCCCGTGGGGGTTTTTTATCCCCTCTAGGCGGGGCTTGTGGTTACGCGGAGTGGGGGTTTTTCCTCCCCACTCGCCGTACGTGCTGTTGGGCGTCGGCCCCTCCCCTGGCTCGGTTCCTTGGCCTTTGAGTCGTTTGGTTCCGTCCTGTGGTTGGATGTTTCCTCCCCCCCACCCCTTGTTTGGGACGGTGTTTTCGTCATGTTTCCCTGTTCTTGGGGGGTTCTACGTGACTTTTGGTCTCGTGTGTGCCTGCACCTTTGTGTGCCTTCGGGGCTGGTTTTGGCTTCCGTGTTTTCGAGGGTTCGGGAAGGTTTTTCGCTACTTCCGCATTATTGGAACGTCTGTCGGCTCCTCGTCCTTGTCGCCGTTTTGGGCTACTTGCTGTTGGGCAGCTTGTGGCCCGGTTGGGTACCTTTTTGGGCTCTGTTTTCGCTTCGTTGGCCGGTTTTCTTGTTCCTGATTCCTCTTTTGGCTACTTTTCTAGTGCAGTAGTCCTGGTCGGCGCCCTCCCGCAGAGGGTCGTGCAGTTCGGCCTGCGTGTCCTGCGCATGCGCAGTGGTTTGTTTTGGTCTGGGCGGTGTGTTTCAGTGCTGGTGTTGGACGCCCATTTTGCTCCAGTGCTTTGCCTCTCGCTCTTCTCCCTTGCTGCGGTATGTGCCCCTTCGCTCCGGGGGTGTCCTGGGTTCCAGTTGTGGGGAGGTCGTCGAGGTTTTCCCTGTGTCATGGGTGTGGACCACCGCCTTCGCCTCTACACTGCTCTCCTGCAGGTCCGGCTCTGGCGTCTTCACCTGGTGGTGCTCCCAGGTTCTTCTGGGCACGGTTGAGTCGTGTCACGTTCGTGCCACCGTTCGCAAGGTGAGTTTCTGCGGTCTGGCATCTTTTGGCAGGGTGCTGGATGCAGTGTTTGTTTATATACCTGTTTTTATTTAGGTATCTTTTTGTACGACTGTGTCCGTTCACACACCAGTGACTGTCCCTTTTTCCCCCCTTCCTGTCCCACTCTTGTGCATGTCCAACCCATGCTAGGGTCATTCAGGGGAACCACCTTGCTTAGTGTTATGAGGTGTGGGGGTTGATGTTGGTTCTGTACTCACCTGGTAGGACTCCTGGCTGTGCTTGCAAGGTTTGAGCTCTGGCTCTTGGGTCCCGCCTATCTGGTAGAACTTGCGGGATAGTACCAGTGGAGTGCAGTGGTGCTATAGGCACGATCGGGGAACACTGTATATCCATCAGAGGTCTGCAGTTGTTACACAACCTACTTGCGAGCATACGCCTTATTGCTGGTACCTTACCTTGCGGTGCTTCCGGGGCTTAGCGTCTCCGCGGCCCGGTCATCGACCAGGCCTCCTGGTTGCTGGACTGATCATCCTGGCTGTTGGACGCGGCTGCTTGTGGCCTGACCTATGAGTCGCAGCCTGGTTGATCAGGTATCCTTTGGAGGTGCTTATCCAGTTCTCTCTCGAACTCTGTGTGGGGATTGCCAGTTATGCCCCTTATGGTACGTCCGTGGACTTCCGGGGCACATAAGCTTGCTTTTGAATAGACGTTCCGGCCCTTCCTGGTTGTGGGGAGTCTGTGGGCCTGCTGGCCGCTCCATGCGGCTGCCTGGTGGGCCTCCCTCTGGCCGCTCTAGCCTGGCCTCGGGCCGGGCTTGGGGTGTAAATGAGCTCCCGGTACCCCATCCAGCAGGTCTTGAGCGGGGTTTCTCCACCGTCGGTCGCCTGGTGTGCCGGTTCTTGGGCCTGCTGGGTTCTGTCGTGTCTCCGTGGGCCGTCTGGGGTCTGTCGGCTTCGTTCTCTGCCTTTGCAGGAGCGTGTTGCTATTTACCTGTGGCATGTTGCGGTGGTGCCTGTTGCTGCTACTGCACGTGTGCATTGGTACAGTTTCGCGGTGGCGTGTCCTTATTCCTGGGGGTTTTTGTGCTTCTACTCTTTCGTCCTGCCTCACCCCTGTCGTTTTCCTGGCATCTCCTTTGGTGGTTTTGCCTGCACTTGCTGCTATGTTGGGGGGTGTGGCCGGTTTCCCCCGCTTCATTTCCTTGTGCGTTCTTTTTGTTCTTCCTCTGCCGCAGGGGTGTTCTGCGTGTGTTCCTTGGCTTCTTGGGTGTTTTTCAGCCTGTGTCCTGTGGTGTGCTTCTTTGTCTCGGTCTGCTGCAGTTGCTCGTACCCTTGGTTCGGGTACTGTTTCTGGCGGACACCCTTCCGCCTTCTTTGGCTTCCTAGCTTGCCCTGCCGGTTGGTTTTCGGGGTCTTGCGATGTCTCGCATCAGGCCCGTCGTTCTGAACTCCTGGTGGGTTTGCTTGCTTTGGGGAGTTTTTTTGGTTCGGCAGACGTTCATCTTCTGGTGCCACTTGCGTTAGGTGGTCGCGCCCGAGATCTTCCTGCGGCTCCGCCTTTTCCTGGGCTCGGAGGGGCCTTGTCGGGGCTGCTTACGTTCTGCCTCATGGTCTCGCCTCCGGTTAGTGGTCGGGTGGCTTCGTGGTAGGTGTCCCACCTGCGTGTTTTTCTTGGCGGCAGTATGGGGTATTTTGGCGGTCCTTCCTTTTCCTGTCCCTTCTTAGGTGGTTACTCTTGTTGGCGTCGACTTGGTTTTCTGGTGGAGGTTGGGGGCCGTCGTCGTGCCACATACTGTCTCCTCTTTTCGTGCGGCACTGGCGGAGCCGCTTTGGCTTGCTTTCGGTCTTGGTGTTGCGTCTGCACCGTTAGTAAGCTGTCTTGTGTGTCGTTTCACCTCCGGCCTGTTCATGCGCCGCTTTGCACCATCCTGGTCTCTGGTCAGCGTGCTCTGTCTTCTCGGTTGGTAGTGCCCCTTTGGTTCCGGTTTGTTTTGTCGGCTCTTTTTCCTTTTGGTTTTGGCATTTTGCGTTGATCCAGTTCTGTTCGGCTCAGCTGTCTGTGTTCTTCCCTCATGCCCGTGGCGTTCGTGGCTTTGCTGCTCTCGCTGCCGTCTGGATGACGTGTCCTAGCAGTTTTTTCGGGCATGAATCTTTGGTGTTCGTGCGGGGGGCTTGTTGCTCGTTGTTCTTGTATTGTTCCCAGGAATTTCGGGGATGTGGCGCCTTGGGTTGACGTTGCTGTCGGTTGTCTCGCTTCCGTGGGGGTTGCGTGGTGTCCGCCTCCCGGTTCCGTCCCTTTGATCTTCCTCTGTGAGTAGTTAGCTCCGGGGAGCCGACGGGGCTCCCCCCAGAAAACCAGCGTTGAATGTAATGAAACGCCATTTTCTGGGTGAGTCCCGGAGGCTCCCCGGCAACCCTCCCTCCCTCCGGTCGGCGTGTTTTTCACGTGTTTTGACATCCAGCCTCAGAACTGATGGGTGGATAGCTGGCGTGGTAGGTCTGGGGCTCCCCCTTCCCCCTCCCGGGGAGGGGGGAGCTGCGCAGACAGCGGCGCAGTGACGTGTGACGTCATACTAGTTTGCTTGTTTTTCTGTTGGGGAGTTCTATCCACTAGTTCGGCTTTTGGTAGCAATTTTAACTAGAATAGGGGTTTGTTTTGAGGCGCTTACCTTTCTGGGTGCCTGTCCCGGTTGATGGCAGACATAGAATGCTTCCAACCACACGGGGGCTTCTATAGGCCATTGCTCCCCTTGCCTCTCTGAGGGGGCCCGGTTCCGGCCGTGGTCCCCGATAGGCCTAAGAACTCCATACACATGACTGATGCCAAAGTCTGACATTAGCATATCAGCCTGGGATAGCTCCGGGGAGCCTCCGGGACTCACCCAGAAAATGGCATTTCATTACATTCAACGCTGTTTTTTTTTCACATCATTTCAACACATATTGACCTACAACTTTTACATATTCTAGTACAAATGCCAAGCAGTGTTTATTAAAACATACAAGAAAACTCATTAATTAGAACTACTCCATATTCATTGTCAATATCTTTCAACTTGTTGACCGGGTCAACACTGGTCGAGGACCCGGCTGACCGGGTCAGCCCGGTCCTCGACCAGGCCTCCACCTCCAGGTAGCAGCCCGTGACAGCTGACTAACACCCAGGTACCTATTTTACTGCTAGGTAACAGGGGCATAGGGTGAAAGAAACTCTGCCCATTGTTTCTCGCCAGCGCCTGGGATCGAACCCAGGACCACAGGATCACAAGTCCAGTGTGCTGTTCGCTCGGCTTATTAATATAGATCATATTCTGGTATCCAGTTCTCACTGTAAATGAATATGCCTCCATAGGTTTCTATGAAAGCTCCAAATACTGCATTTACCTCTGTGAGGAGGCCATTCCTGAATAGTACTTCATTTTTATTCCTTGTATATTGGTAAAGATGATGAGGTTACAGTGTACAGTATTTTGACTGGGAGATTTTTCAGGCAAGTCTGTTATACATATCAGATTATCAGACCAGATATAAGATATGTTTTGACAGTACTGATTGTATAGTATTGTTGCCTCTCATAACTGTAGCTCTGCTATGGGGTGAAATTTTACCTGTGACTCTGGTATGCAAATGGTTCTTTCAACTAGTTCCAGTACTATACATTTCCTCTGTTCCACCTTTGGAACAGAGGGAACATCTTCTGGGTCTAAAAAATATTTGACTTTCTTTTTCTTGTTTGCCACTTTTTGTGTAGCGTTCTGTGTCTTTCACATGAAAGTCTGGACAGCTGAGGGCATAGTATTTTCATCCCTCGAGTGATGTTTTGCACGTGTTTAGATGGAAATATCTGCATGTAGATCCAAAATGACTTTTTTTCATCCTAAAGTATATTTGGACATTTTTCAGATGGAGGGGATAGCTGCATAATAATCTCTTTCTCTTCCCAGAATATCTGTCTACAAATGCCAAGTGTGCTATGTTTTGTGTGAATGACAAGCTTTTGTTATCTAATGTTGCATTTAAAATAATTGTCATTCCCTCTGAATTGTTATTTCAGAGGAAATGACAATTCTCTCTGAAATTTTTATTGCTTTGTGTTATTTCAGATATGTAGTGAAATGAGTTAGATAAAGCTTGGATGTAGCAGCCAAGTGATTTTTATCAACACCTCGAAAGACTAGATTTAGAAAGTTGCATTATATATATAAAATAGAGAAAGATACAGAGGATAGAAAAAGTGCCTACCCATCTTCTTTGTCTGTTACTGCTTTCTCTTGCTGTTGCTGTTGTTTTTTCTTGAACACGTCGCTCACTTTCCTGGATTTTTTTAAGGTGTTCCTCTGGAGGGATGCGAACATAGGGCTGACACAGCCAAGGAGGCATAGGCAGACGTGACTGCTCACTACCTGGGTCTGGAGTCCAAGTCTTCTCCCCAGTGCTATAGGGAGTCATCCGGGCCTTGAGATCCTCCACTACAGCCACCATCTCTTCTGCCGTAGACGTCTTGGAAAGTCGGTAGCGGAGGTCAAAGTTTTCACACAAACTCAGACTGTAGGTAAATGAGAAAATACTGACATGACATACATTATCATTACTGTACTATAATAATCAAATAATAATAATAATATGTATGTGTGTGTGTGTGTGTGTGTATATCACGAAAATAACACGTGATTAAAAATGCGACAGTGTCAGACCATGGAGGAAAATTTAAAGAGGAATTTCCTTAAGTACTTTCGTATATTAATACATCTTCAGAAGGAGTGGTTTTACAGGTCAAGTACTGGACATATATAGGCAGGAGAGAATGGTGGAGTGAGGTGAGGTACAATACGTGTACACTGCAGAGGGCCTATTGGCCCATCTGATGCAGCAACCACACACAGGCCCACACATAGATAATTATAGCATAAAATTGTAAATATTTACAATGAATTAGTGAGACAAATGTGTTTTAATGATCCTACTTAAATCGCCCTTTAACACTTTCAGCGGCCCGGCGAACGAGGGACAGACAACCGTATGTGCGCGCGGCATTTTTGTCGCTTAAGCGGCCAAACAAAAATGTGTATACTCTTTTTACTCTTCTGACGTTAGTTCTCGAGCTACGTATTTCATTTTGGTACCAATGTGTTCGCAATAAAATTCTCTAGAAGAACATCAGTAAAAACGGTCACTAAAAGTATAGGGAGACCAGCACCAAATAAAGAACTACGTAGATGACTCGCCGTGAGCGCAAAACGGCAACAAAATGTTTCTACTCTTGGGATTGTTGTCAACTCCACACTTGTCCTACAGCGTTAATTTTGGTATCAATGGATTCGCAATGAAATTCCCAACACAGTGATATGAATATAAACGTAGAATCATAGTCGCGGCCCACCCGCAAGAGTGTGGGAAGTGGTGGAACTGTTACCCGGTATCGGTGACGCAACGACACAAGCGCGATACGGTGCTTCGAAAGTTTATACTTATTTGACTGTCCTGACATTATTTTTGTATGTACGTCATTCATTTTTGTGTCAATGTGTTCGCAATAGAATGTTCTATAAGCACGTAGGTAAAAAAGATCAACAAAGCGTAAGTTAGAATAGCGCCAAATATAAAACAACGCTGGAACATATCAGTGAGCGTCAAACACACACGAAATGTTTATACTATTGTTATGTTTTTCAAGTTTATACTTGTTGCACACAGTTATTTTTGGTTGTACATGGATCAGAATAAAATTCCCTAAACAGACATATGCATATAATAAATGATAAGGTGTAAACATGCCCAGTATAAACGGCTAAAGTCACCCACCTGCAACCCGTTTGGGACACTCTTGCAGACACGCAACACCCCGAAAAAAATCTATGAAGTTTCGAGTCTACTTACGGCAGTTTATGGGATACAGTGTTCATTCTGGTATCAAAATACTCCCAATAAGTTATACTACAAGAAATTGGACAAAATAGGTGTACTTACCAAGAAAAAACTGGTTGTGGAAGAGTAAGTTGAGCATCTTTTCTTCACTCCACCTTCTTCAGGTCAACATTCCTGAAGTTGCTCAACAGATGTTTTGTAGGTGGAGTGAAGCTGTTGCGGGTGGTTACTTCTTCACCACCCAATACACTCTTTTCCGGTGGTAACTGGTGTAGCAGGGAATAACACAGAGTGCAACGTTACAGGTCTTGCATCCTATGTTGGTGTCCTTCCTTTTACCGGACCGTGCACAGACATGACACTTGAGACGTTTTGGCAGTTTGTAAAGTTCATGTTTCAGTTTGTAGTTCATGCGATGTTCAGAATCAACAATAGGGCCACGTCTTCTCGGTGTTGGTTGAGCATTTGAGTCAGAGTCATCTGACAAGACCGACTCGTCAAATGGCAGTGTGCCAGACATCTCGGGTTCTGAGTCCGTTCCTGCGTCAGCTTGAGGTGTTGAAGTAAATAAAGGCCGCCTCACACCAGATGGTCCAGGAGTTTGCACGGCGTCAGCATAGGCAGGACCTGTGTCATCATTTATGTCTGGAGCGTGCTGCAAGTGATGAGATACTGTTGCTATTTCAGGCCAATCTTCCGTGTCCCAGTGCAATAGGGCCCAAATTGCCACCTCGTGGAATTGTAGCAATGTTAGCTTTTTTCGATCAGTTGTATAGTATTTGTACAAAACAAAGGCATTATGCAATGCCATTTGCAGAAAATAAAACGTGATCTTTTTGGTCCACTTGTGAGTTTTCCTGGTAAAATGGTAATACTTCACCATTTGATCGAAGTGGTCCACACCTTTCATGAACTTATTGTATTCACAAATTGCAGTAGGCTTGTTCACTGGTACCTGTTGTAGTCGAGTTGTTCCGTCGCGATTGCGCAATCGTTTCCTTCGCTGACATTGCTGAGTGTCTGCATTGTGGATGTTTGTAATGATTGAGACCACTCGCTTGTCTTTCCACAGTAGAATGAAGGTGTTATCTTTGCGGCGGTATATGGTGGTATCCAGTGGAAATTTAGCCTTGGCTATAGTTTGCAATTCCTTTGGGGCGCCGCGTAGCAGTCTAATTGTGCCACATGTGTACACCCCAAGTTCTCTCAATTTTTCTGTTAGGTTTACCGAGTTGTAGTAATTATCCATGTACAAATGGTAACCCTGGTTCACTAAAGGCTGAATCAACCCCGTTACTGTTTCCAGTATCGTCTTACCAATACCTGAGTATACGTCAAAGTCATATAAGTACCCAGATACTGATTCAGCAAGCATATATAGTTTCACACCATACTTGTCTGGTTTGTTTGGATTGTAAACTTTGAACGATAGTCGGCCGCGCCATGCCATTGTACCTTCATCCAAGCACAACTCTTTCTTGGGAATGTAAACTTCTGCAAACCTCTCTTTCAAATAGTCCATCACCGATCTCACTTTTATCAACTTATCAGTATTGTTCACGGGCACTGCATTATTATTGAATGTATGGAAAAACTGGCTTATATGCTGGAAACGTTTTGACGTCATAAACAAGTTGAAGAAACGAACATGCCATGGTTTTCCTGTTTGCCAATACATCCTCATAGCTGGCAGCCTGTTTATGCCCATCAATATGCATAGTCCCAAGTATCGCGCCATTTCTTTCACCCTCACTGGTTTCCAAATATCTGAGACATTTTCATTAGCCATCCGGAAAATCTGCGACGCGTACAAATTAGTTTCTGTTGTCAAGAATTGAAGCAGGGCTCGGGTAATGAATAATTGGATAAATCCTAATGCACTAGTAGGTGTGGGAATTTTCAGGCCAGGATTTCCAATAAAATCTTCAACAATTGGGGGAGTATTGTCACGACTCCAGCCAACACTGTCCCCACCCTTGCGAGTACGTCCTGTACGTGTACGGCTTTGTGAATCTTCCTCACTTTCGTCATCACTTTCAATTTCCATGCTTTCATCACTGCTAGAATCACTTGGCACAGTTGGTCGTGTAATCCTACGTCGAGAAACATTTCTGGTAGTTAGTTTTCTAGGTGGTTTACATGCGCCACGTGTGCGCCTAGATGGAGGAGGAGGAGGGAGTAGAGGTGCCTCATCCTCCTCTGTGAGGTGCTCGGTCTCCTCATCACTCGTTGCTGTATCATTCGCTCTTTGGACGCCACTATAATCGTTGTAGTCATCCAAATCATCTTCAAGTCCTTCAACATCACCTGCATCATACTCAGCTTCTGATAAAGCTGCCACAACTTCAGGAATTTTCGTGGGTGTGAGTTTCATTCCCTTGAACTTTTGATAAATCATAGTTATTCTGTCCTCTTTCGAGGACTTGGACACTTCCTTGGGCGTAGAACGGCTTGGGCCTTGACCTGGATCCATTGTTGATGAATGTATTGGGTATAAAACACACGGAAACGGGTATAAATGCAGAAAACCGTTCGAGTTTGGCGCGCGAGGGAAGCGTGATCGACTCACGAAACGTGACGAGAAAACAATGGGCCTGTCACGTGACCGGGTAGGCCGACGCGCCATGCGCCCTAGCGGTGAGAAAGAGAACTTCATGGCGCTCAGTTTGAAACGAACCAGAAGTAAATCGGATAAAAATTGAATTTTATACAAATATTTTTTACGAAGACATAAATTTGAGTCCTGTGTGCATGAGCGGGTAGTCGAAACAGGACTCGCGGGAGAGTCCTTGGCATGCGAAAGTGTTAATTGACCTATTAAAAATGGATCTAAGTTATATAGACCACTGCTAATGTTCAAATTACATTCTTTTGTGATCTGTATCAAAGCAGTTTCAATTATGTTTCTGTTATAGGTGCATTTACAATTCGCATTTACATTTACAATACTCCATACCCATTTAGTGGGTGGTAGTGGACCCCATACGTGTCCTATGGGTGTAGTTATAAATAATAATAATAAAAAAATAAATGTTTATTCTGGTAAAGTACATACATACAAGAGGTTTTACAAAAATTGATAGATTTATAGATAAAGCTAGTACACACAATGCCTAAAGCCACTATTACACAAAGCGTTTCGGGCAGGAAAAACATTAAAGACTAAAACTTAATACTAATTGAGATTAAAGTATAAAATGTGTTGAGAACAAATAAAAATAAAAATAAAAATGGGGGGAACATGGCAGAAAAAGCAGCACAAATACAATTAGGTCAACAAACAGCATTGTTTAAAAAAACAGACATGGGTTGACAATATGGGGTAAGGTAGGTTACAGGGAATTTATTAGGTAGTGCTCAGTTTTTATCTTAAACTGGTTGAGAGAGGTACAGTCTTCAACGTGATAGGGAAGGTCGTTCCACATTCTGGGTCCCTTGATTTGTAGAGCATTTCTAGTTTGATTAAGTCGTACTCTTGGAATATCAAAACTGTATTTGTTTCTGGTGTGGTGCTCATGGGTCCTGTTACAACCTTCAATGAAGCTTTTGAGGTCAGGATTGGCATTACAGTTCAGCGTTTTATATATGTATAATACACATGAGAGAATGTGCAGTGACCTAATATCTAACATATTCAGAGATTTGAGTAAGGGTACCGAGTGATGTCTGGGGCAAGAGTTGGATATTGTCCTAATAGCAGATTTGTGTTGAGTAATTAGAGGACGTAAATGATTTTGGGTAGTAGAACCCCAAGCACAAATACCATAGTTGAGATATGGATAGATGAGAGAGTAATAGAGCGTCACCAGGGCAGGGCGAGGTACATAATATCTGATCTTAGAAAGAATGCCAACAGTTAATGCCAATGCCAATAGTTAACCCCATTCCCATCCTGTGGGGGGGGTAGTAGACGATATACCCAACCTGTCGGCGGTAGTTAACCATATACCCATTCCGTAGACGGAACTGGACCCTATACTTATGCTGTGGGCGGCAATGGAGGCCATACCTAAGCTGTGGGCGATAGTAGACACAATTTAATTTCATCCTGTGGGTGATTGTGGACCCCATATCAATCCTGTGGGCGGTATAGTGGACGCCACACACACATCCTTTGAGTGAAAGTAGAACATATACCCATCTATTGGGCAGTATTGGATCCCATACTCATCCTGAAGATGATAGTGGACCCCAAACCCACCCTGTGGGCAGTAGTAGACCCCATACTCATCCTGTAGATGATAGCGAACCCCAAACCCATCCTGTGGGCAGTAGTAGACCCCATACCCATCCTGTAGAAGATGATAGTGAACCCCAAACCCATCTTGTGGGCAGTAGTAGACCCCATACCATCATGCAGGCGGTAGTGGACGCCATACACATCCTGTGTGTGATAGTGGACCATATACCCATCCAGTAGGCGGTAGTGGACCCCATACCTATCCCATGGGCAATTGTTGGGCCCAGACCCATCCTACAAGTGGTATGGACCTCCTTACCCACCTAACAGGTGGTAGTGGACCCTATACTCATCCTACAGTAGGTACTAGATACTATACCATCCTGTTTGCAGTAGTTTACCCCATAGACATTCCAACATAACATAGTTTTCTGTTGACGTTCCTATAATACATTCTTTAAAGATTTTATAAGCACAAACTAGTGTATATAATGTTGATTGGTGAAGCACTATTATTTTATGTAATAATTTATAGTGCTTATTATAATTTACTAAGAACAACTAATATTTCTCAAAACAAAACTACAAACCTTCAATAGGATGTAGCTGATCTGTAATATTCTAAGAGCATGGACAACAGTAGGTAAATTTCACAACCCATGTGGGACCTGAAAACTACAATTTTCATTATAATTGAACCAATCACGACGATTCTGCTG
>WNGS01005680.1:16636522-16660123 GCA_020271785.1 Procambarus virginalis
TCTAGAGCGATGGACGGCGTACTGTGAGGGACGTAAATTGGATATGTAGGAAGAGTTTGGCCTTGAAAAAAATGTAACTTTGGAATATACCACGTATGTACTAATTCTTAATAAACATATTGACTTTAAGCATTAAGTCATATATGTGCTGGTCTTGTGTGAGCAACCTGTCCTCTTAAAAAGAACGTCGCATTTGGCCGTCTTTGCCCGTATGGCCGAATTTGAACGTAATTTGAAAATGAAAAAAATATGAAAACAAATTTAGGATTTCTTTTTTTCAACAACAGTAAGTTAAGGGTCCTCTGATAGGTTAGGCTGGGCAGGAAATTCTCATAAAGTTTCAAAATGTTATGAAAAACGTTAATTTAAAGTGTCCTCTCATAACCTCTGCGCGTACGCCGGACGACTCAAATAGAAAACGGAACAGAACGTCACCTTTGTGAGCCGATTTCATTTAAAAATTACGTCCAAATTTAGCCATAGCGCGCATACGAGCTAAGAAGTGACGTTCTTTTTAAGAGGACGGGTTGGTGTGAGAGCGGGTTTTTTTTTGTGTGTGTGTAATTACCTAAGTGTAGTTACAGGGATGAGAGCTACGCTCGTGGGTGTCCCGTCTTAATCCGTAGGTCACATATTTTGGGCGCAATTGACCGAGGAAGTCTGGCAAAAAGTGGGCGTTGACAGAGCGGTCGCCAGGGCCGTCAGCGTCACCCGCGCTGACAGATGGGAGTTGCCACAGATATTATTACCTAATTGTTTCAATGTCTCCGATTGATTTTTTCTTAGTTTTTTGCAGTAATATTATTCAATAGTGTGTATTAATATATTTATATAATAAAGTGGTGAATAATCGCTATACTCAAAAGTATGGTGTGCATATTAGTGATTCAATTATTATGTTCATAAAACAATAAAACAGTTTTGCTGCTATTACACTCTATACACAGGTTATATATAAGTATCTGCATATTTTGGTCACCATAACGAACCACTAAGTTGGTATTGAGAGTCGAAAAGCAACGAAGAGTTACCGCCACACACCAGCCAGCCACTCGCTGCCACTCCCTCAACACACGCACTAAACTTTCTCCCCCAACAATACCATTTGTGGTGTTATTACACTATATACAGACGTTATATACAAGTATGTATATATTTTGTTCACCACAACTGTACAGCTAAGCTGATATAGTTAGTTCAGGCACTATAAGAGTCGTCGCTATACACAGCTGGCGGCTGGCGGCTCCCTCACTCATTCAAGGTCACACACACACTAAACTTTCTCCCCCAACAATACTGTTTGCTGCTATTACACTCTATACACAGGTTATATATAAGTATTTGCATATTTTGGTCACCATTACGAACCACTAAGTTGGTATTGAGAGTCGAAGAGCAACGAAGAGTTACCGCCACACACCAGCCAGCCACTCGCTGCCACTCCCTCAACACACGCACTAAACTTTCTCCCCCAACAATACCATTTGTGGTGTTATTACACTATATACAGACGTTATATATAAGTATGTATATATTTTGTTCACCACAACTGTACAGCTAAGCTGATATAGTTAGTTCAGGCACAAAGAGTCGTCGATATACACAGCTGGCGGCTGGCGGCTCCCTCACTCATTCAAGGTCACACGCACTAAACTTTCTCCCCCAACAATACTGTTTTCAGTGTTATTACCCTATATACACATATTATATATAAATATCTACATGTTTTATGCACTGTAACTGTACACCTAAGCTTGTAGTGCGCCCAAAGAGCATAGTGGCCACCCTCTAAACAGCTTGACAAATCGTGCAGACGACGTCACCTCCGTCACCCAAATGGCTCCTCCCAGCATAATCCTTTTGCTGTTATTACACTAATACACACATTATATATAAGTATCTACATTTGTGTTCACCATAGAGAACCACTGAGCTGGTATGGTGAATGTAAACAATAACAGGTGGCCACACAGTCAGTAAACGATGCTGTCTTCCTCAGTCTCTCAGCATCACTCCTCCCACAGCGCTAATTATTACAACAATCCTGCTATTATCACAACCCTGGTTATTTATATCACAGTCACGGGTCATCTGTAATATTGTCATCACTAAATAATAACAGTTATATATTTATTTTGACATTTTTCGGTGATGCTGTGGTCACAAGCTGAACAGCAATGCTGATCGCTCATGCTGCGTGCGCCAGCCTTGGTTGCTCCAACAGTACTGTGCCTCTCACACCTGAGAATATTGCCCACGATTTTTTTTTTAAATTGCGTCTGTTTACAAGAGCCCTGAGGAAGCTACTGTGAACCCCGTGTAGCCGCGGGCCATTTGAATCGGGAATGGCACCCTATGGCGTATATATACGCCATGCGCACCGTCGGACATGTTACTCAGGGCGTATATATACGCCATGCGCAGTTTAAGGGTTAAACAGCCTGTCTTTATCAACCCTGTCGATTCCCCTGAGAATCTTGAATGTGGTGATCATGTCCCCCCTAACTCTTCTGTCTTCCAACAAAGTGAGGTTTAATTCCTGCAGTCGCTCCTCGTAGCTCATACCTCTGTAGGCATGTGTGTGTGTGTGTTCATTTGACATATAAAATAAAGTTAAGTCTTATAAAGAAAATGAACAATTAACTGTAGTCAAAAGATAAAATATCTTCATACCAGTGATGAAGGAGCTTGAAGACATGTCCTCGAGCATAACTTGTTGGACAGGGGTACTGTATGGCCAGCTGAAGGTACTCAAGAGCAACATGCCAGACAGGTGGGTGAGTGCCAGTGAAGAGGGCCGGGTTGTGCAGGTTTCCTTCTGCACTCATAACACCATCAGCACCTGTGTCAGAAAGGCAGCGTTCCACGTCTGCCTGATACTGGATGTTGCCATTGGCCAACACAGGCACACTCACTGCTTCTCTGCATGACACCAAGCACAACATTAGGTTTATGAACAGTAACTCTTTTTTTTTTGTATTCAAGGTCTATGGGTACTCTAAAGCTCTAAATAATAACAGGCCTACTTAACTCTTCAACTGTGCATGTCAATGAGGGATGATTGTCCCATTTCTGACCCCATTGTGGGAGTCAATGAGGGACGATTTAAGGTGCAATGTAAGATTACAAGTCCTAGGTATTCACAAGCCTCACATTTGCTTCAACAGGCCTCAAGTAATCAAACACCAAATTGGAAAAAATCATCGCACCTATCCTGGGTGTGAGGGCCTTACTACTGAGAGAGCAACCATGGGTAGTGCAGACATGGTTAAGAACATAGAGAAATTAGTACAGAGGAAAAGAGAGACATTGATCTAAGAAATTTAAATATTCTAATATTCAGCAAGACAAGGGGTGAGAAAATATTATGAAGCACACACAAAGAATGGTTAAAAAATGGAACGAAGGAAAATGAAAAAAATACAGTACAATGTTGGAAGAGGCTAGGGAATGCAGTCAGGTAAGGAAGGAGGCACAGGACAGATACTGGCAAGAGTTGCTCAGTCCATTGGTAATGCTAAGAACCTTAAAGACATATGGAGAGAAGTAATGAAAATCAGGGGTTGTAAGAAAAAATTCATAGCACACCCAGATCCAGGAAAGGTTGCTAATGAATTAGTAGATAAATGGATCAGTGCTGCTAGTATGGAGTCCTTATCTGAAGACACGAGAAAGACCACTGATTCATGGGACTATATTAGAAAAGGAGTAACTTAATGCGCTTTAAATACAGGATCAGCAACATTCATTGCGATAACTTACAATGAGGTATTTAATGATGTTAAAAGTAGCAGCTCTACTGCTCCAGGAAAGGATAGAGTAACGTAAGACATTCTTAATTATTTAGCAGGTATAAAACCTAGTCCCTTACTTGATTTGTTTAACATGAGGCTGTGATCATTCTTATACCAAAGTAATATGGGAGTTACAGGCCTGTATTCTTAACATCCTGCTTTTGTAAAATAATGGAAAGGGTATTGTTAAATAGGTTACTCTACTTTGTAGGAGATAATATAATTCATTGTGTCACAATACTGTTTTTGCTTTTATTCACTATATACAGACGCTATATATAAGTATCTACATTCGTGTTCACCATAACGAACCACTAAGTTGGTATTCTGAGTGGCAGTGGCAGTGGCAGCCAGTGGCAGCCCGCCACTGGCTGCCACTCCCTCCCTCACCTTATCTGACTTGCCACCATTCTCCACCCACCATACTGTTTTTGCTTTTATATACAGACATTATATATAAGTACAGTATTTACATGTTTTGTTCACCATAACTGTACATCTAACCTTGTATGGTGAGTAAAGGCACAAAGACGTAGGACCTCACACAGTCAGCTGGCTGCCGCCCTCAAGGCCAGACGCACTAATATTTCTCCTCCAATAATACTGTTTGTGGTGTTATTACGCTATATACACACATTATATATAAATATCTACCCGTTTCATTCACCATACTTGTACACGTAAACTGGTATGGTGCCCAAAGACCATCGTAGTCACCAGTAAACAACATGATAAATCGTGCAGATAACGCCACCGCCCTGACCAAAATGGCGGCTCCCAACCTACTCCTCTTGCTGTTTATACCCTCTATACACACGTTATATATAGCAGTGAACAGCAGTGCTGTGAGCTCATGCTGCGTGCATCAGGCTTGGTAGCTCACTCAATACTGAGACCCCTAACACCCGGGAATTTGGCCCACGATTTAAAAAAAAAATGGTGTCTGTTTACAAGAGCCCTGATGAAGGTGTGATGAACCCCATGTATCCGCGAGCCGTTTAAATCTTGCGTAGTACTCCAAAGCTTCATATGATGCGATGCGCAATTTACTGCAAGTCGGTCAAAGCATCATATGATGCGATGCTCAATTTAAGGGCTAAGCCCCAAAATCATCTCAAGATAACCCAAGCAGGGTCAAACGGGGCCCAAGCCTCCCAAGTCAACTCCTCCCCAGCTCCAGGGTCTTCTACGGCAGGACCCAGAGCAGAGCCGTCCTCCAAACCCTCTGCCTCAGGAGAAAAATAAGAGTCTAACGGCTTGCTTTCAGATTGGGGAGTTGTGCTTACTAGTTCGGCTTTCGGTTGCAATTTTTAACCAGCTGTAGGTTGTTTTGGGATGCCTACCTTTCTGGGTGCCTAACTCGGTACATAGCAAACATAGAATGCTTCCAACCACATGGGGGGTTTCTATAGGCCATTGCTCCTCGTGCGTCTCTGAGGGGGGCCAGGTTCTGGCTTGTGGTTACCTTGAGGTGATTTCAGGGCTCAGCGACCCCGCGGCCTGGTCATCAATCAGGCCTCCTCGTTGCTGGACTGGTCAACCAGGCTGTTGGACGAAGCTGCTTGCAGCCTGACGTATGAGTCACAGCCTGGTTGATCAGGTATCCTTTGGAGGTGTAAGTCAAGTTCTCTCTTGAACGCTGTGAGGGGTCAGCCAGTTATGCCCCTTATGTGTAGCGGAAGCGTGTTGAACAGTCTCGGGCCTATGATGTTGATAGAGTTCTCTCTCAGAGTACCTATTGCACCTCTGCTCTTCAACGAGGGTATTCTGCACATCCTGCCATGCCTTCTGGTCTCATGTGCTGTTATTTCTGTGTGCAGGTTTGGGACCAGCCCCTCTACTAATTTCTATGTGTAAATTATTATGTATCTCTCCCACCTGCGCTCAAGAGAATACAGATTTAGGCTCTTTAGTTGGTCTCAATAGTTTAGATGTTTTACTGAGTGGATTCTAGCAGTAAAGGATCTCTGCATGCTCTCCAGGTCAGCAATTTCTCCAGCTTTGAAAGGGGCTGTCATTGTGCTGCAGTATTCCACTCTAGAGAGCACCTGCGTCTTGAAAAGTATCATCATCAGCATAGCATCTCTAGTGTGAAAGGTTGTTGTTATCCAACCTGTCATTTTTCTTGCAGTTGTGACAGCTACTTTATTGTGTTCTTTAAATGTAAGGTCTTCAGACATCAGTACACCCAAATCCTTTACATTGCCTTTCCGTTCTGTTATAATTTGACTGAGTTTTGTACGTGGTTTCCGTTTTTATATTTTGATCTGACTGACATCTGATTGGAGGTTTGCCGTGTCCTCTATGTTGTCTACTCATAAAAATCCTAGTGTTATCTCCAAAGGATGATACAGTACTATAGGTTGTGCCCTTGTCTATGTCTGATATGAGGATAAGAAAAAGTAATGGAGCAAGCACAATACCCTGGGGGACTGAGCTCTTTACGGTTGATGATCCGGATTATATTTTGTTGACTATTACACATTGGGTTCTGTTAGTCAGGAAATTGTAGATCCATCTGCCTGTTTTTTCAGTAATTCCTTTTGAATGCATTTTATGTGCAATAACACCATGGTCACATTTGTCAAAGGCTTTTGCGAAATCTGTCTAAATTACATCAGCGTTTTGTTTGTCTTCCATGGCATTTAATGGCATAGTGGTCCAGCAACTGTGATAGGCAAGAGCGCCCTGTTCTGAAACCATGTTGTCCAGGGTTATGGAGATGCTGTGATTCCATGTATTTTGTGATCTTACTTCTTAGCACTCTCTCAAAGATTTTTATGATGTGCGATGTTAGTGCTATTGGTCTGTAATTTATTGCCTCTGCCTTATTTCCTCCTTTATGGAGCAATGCTATCTCTGCTGTTTTTAATGTCAGGGATAATGCCAGTATCTAGGCTTTGTCTTCAAAGAATGTGAAGGGCCTGCGATAGCATTTTTTTTACAGTTCTTGATGAATATAGAGTTCCAAGAGTCAGGGGCCAGGTGCAGAGTGCATCGGCATACTGTCTATGGCGTCTTCAAAATCCAGTGGGGATAGGGTGACATCTGATATATCATTTGATGTTGGTATTATATCCATGAAAAATTCATTTGGGTTATCAATCTTCAGTGTGTTTAGTGGCTCGCTGAAAACAGTCATAGTGATTCCTCAGTATTTCGCTCATTTTTCTGTTGTCATCAGTGAAAGTTCCATCTCCCTTTCGCAGGTGACCGATACTAGATGTGGTTTTTTATTGCAATTTTGCATAGGAGAAAAAATATTTTGGACATCTCTCTATTTCACTGATGGCTTTTTGCTCTCTTTGCCTCTCCTGGGTTTTGCATGATTCTTGTAGCTTTAGTTCAATTGTTTCTATTTCTCTACCTAATCTTCTTCACCGTTCTTAAGATAGGGTGTGACTCTCAATTTGTTCCGCAATTCGTTTTCTTCACCTATAGAGGGAACGACGTTCCCATTCCAATCTGCATCTCTTCCTCTTATTTTCTTAGGGGGTATGCGGTTTGAACATATTTCTAGTGCTACTACGCTTATTTTTTCCAGGCACTGGTTCAAGTTTGCATTTTCTAGCTGTTCTTCCCAGCTTATTTCTGTGATGTCTCGGTTTATTTGCTCCCAGTTTATCTGTTTATTATTGAAGTTGAATTTGCTGAAATCTCCTCCACCGGGAATCGGGACTGGTTTTAAAGGTTTATTCCCCATGATTGTCAGAACTTAAATTAAGTTGTGATCTGAGTAACAGGTAATTGTAATCATTATGTTCCTGATCAATTCATCATTATTAGTGAAAATGAGGTCCAGCATGTTCTCCTTCATAGTTTGTTCTACTATTTGCTGGTTTAACCCTTAAATTGCGCAACACATCATATGATGTATTGAGTGACATCCTATAAAATGCGCATCACATCATATGATGTATTGGAGTACTACACAAAATTTAAACGGCCCGCGGATACACGGGATTCACCTCACCTTCATCAGGCTCTTGTAAATAGATGCCATTTAAAAAAAATTGTGGGCCAAATTCCCGGGTGTGAGGGCCTAAGTATTGAGTGAGCCACCAAGGCTGATGCACGCAGCATGAGCTCACAGCACTGCTGTTCAGCTTGTGACCACAGCATCGCCTAAAAATGCCTTAATATATATGTTCATGCTATTATTTAGCAATGATATTATTACAGAAGATCCCTGACTGTGATAAAAATGACCAGGATTCTGATAATAGCAGGATTGTTGTGATAATTAGCACTGTAGTGGGAGGAGTAATCTTGGTGGGGAGGGAGGTAGAATTGTCTGCTGACTGTGTGTGACCACCTTTTACTGTCTGGACTCACTATACCAGCTTAGTTGTTTGCTATGGTGAACAAAACATGCAGATACTTATATATAACGTCTGTATATAAAAGCAAAAACAGTATGGTGGGAGGAGAATGGTGGGGAGTCAGGTGAGGTGAGGGAGGGAGGGAGGGAGTGGCAGCCAGTAGTGGGGGCTGCCACTGGCTGCCACTGCCACTGCCACTCAGCATACCAACTTAGTGGTTCGTTATGGTGAACACGAATGTAGATACTTATATATAACATGTATATACAGTGTAATAACAACAAAAGGAGTGTGGGGGGGGGGGAAAAGCCATTTTGGTGATGGGGGTGGCAACATCTGCATGATTTGTCATGTTGGTAGGGGTGGCCACTATGCTCTTTGGGCATTATACCGGCTTAGTTGAACAGTTATGGTGAACAAAACATGTAGATACTTATATATAACATCTGTATATAGGGTAATAACACCACAAACAGTATTGTTAGGAGGTGAAATTTTAGTGCGTTTGACCTTGAATGTGTGAGGGAAGCAGCCGCCAGCTGACTGTGTGTAGCGACATCTCTTAGTGCCTGAACTAACTATATCAGCTTAGTTGTACAGTTGTGGTGAACAAAACATGTAGATACTTATATATAACATCTGTATATAGTGAATAAAAGCAAAAACAGTATTGTGGGAGGAGAATGTGGGCAAGTCAGGTGAGTTGAGGGAGGGCGAAAGTGGCAGCCAGTGGCGGCCTGCCACTGGCTGCCACTGCTACTACCACTCAGCATACCAACTTAGTGGTTCATTATGGTGAACACGAATGTAGATACTTATATATAAAGTCTGTATATAGTGAATAAAAGCAAAAACAGTATGGTAGGAGGAGAATGTGGGCGAGTGAGGTGTTGAGGGAGTGAGTGGCTGGCTGGTGTGTGGCGGTCACTCCTCGTTGCTTTTTGACTCATAATACCAACTTAGTGGTTCGTTATGGTGAACAAAACATGCAGATACTTATATATAACCTGTGTATATAGTGTAATAACCGACAAAGTATTTGTTCACTGTTTGATGAACATAATACCTGTAATTGAATCAACAATATGCACACCATAATTTTGAGTACAGCGATGATTCACTCATTTTATTACATAAATATATTACACTACACACTATTGAATAATATTACAGCAAAAAACTACAAAAAATCAATCAGAGACATTGAAATAATTAGGTAATTATCTCTTTGTGGCCACTCCTGCCTGACAGCTGGGAGCAACAGACCGTCTGGGACGCACCCTGAGTCAGCGCCTGTTTTTTCCCAGACTTCCCCGCCCTATAGCGGGCAATATATGCCACTTATGATTTTTTTATTATTTTTCCCATGATCAGAGAACACAAATTAACAGGTTTAGAAGAAAAAATATATATTTTTTTGTTGGTATGTGCCTGTGGGTGACAAATGCTAATTAGCCCTGAGCAACACAAGGGTTAAGGCAAACCTGTCGCATATCCATAGCAGGTCATTTGCATGTGCCTGTTCATTTAGGCTACTTCCTGGAATTCTCTCTGATACAACTGTATCAGCTATGGTCTTCCATTTCAGGTGCCAAAGGTTGAAGTCCCCAAGCAGGATAATGTTTGGGGCTGGATTTGTGAGGTTTTCCAAGCAGAGCTCTATTTTCATTAGTTGGTCTTTAAATTGCTGGTGATTTGCCTCTGGTGACGTATATAAAGGAAAATAACTACATTTAAGATCTCTATTTTGATTATTAGCCCTTCCACTATATCATTTGTGGTGTTTAGCAGCTCAGTACAGATGAGTGTGTCTTTGGTGTAAAGGCTGACCCCACCCTGTAGCCTGTGTTTCCTGTCACATCTGAAAAGACTGTACTCCGAAATCCATATTTCACCATCATGGTAGTCCTTGGTGTGAGTTTCTGTTAGGGCTGCAAACACTGCATTAGCCTCATGTAAGAGGCCATCTATGAAGTACACTTTGTGACATTTGCGTGTTTTTATACCCTGAATGTTGGCAAATAAAAATGATGTTATGTTTGTGGAAGTGCTGGATGCTTTACTTGGTGTTAATATTTGAGGCTCTGGTAAGGAGGCCACTGTGTTTGCAACCTCTCTGGCATTTGACCGAGTTGGTGGTAGAGTCTGGACATTTTTAACCATTTTTCTCCTCTTCCTCCTCCTTCTCTTGCTAAAAAACATCCTGGTAAATAGTGTTGTGGCTGCTTTCAATGAGATGGTTTGTCGGTCATATTCGCTTGGTACCTTTTATATGAAAAGCTGGACATTGTGTGTTGAAACATTCATTCTTATTTAAAGAGTTTTAGCACAGTTCTGGGTGAAAGAGATCACAGCTTTTGGTACATTTACCAGTACAGTGGTACCACGGAATACGAGTGTCCCTAAATATGAGTTTTTCGGAATACGAGCAGGATTTGCTCGGAAAATGTGCCTCGGAAGGCGAGGGTTACCTCAAACACGAGTTTGTTGATACGCGTACAGGCCGACTAGCGCGTGGTGGCACGGCGATCACGCCTCAGTTTACCAGTGTCTCATACTCAGTGACTATCCCGCCTGAATTCTTCACAAGGATTTACAGTTTTTTGTCGTTTTTTTTGGCCATTTGAGCATAAAAGTTGTTATTATATATCTCGCCATGGGTCTCAAGAAAGCCATTGGTAAGGTTCAACCTAAGAAAATAGCTGTGAGTAGAGGCAGTAGAGGATATCCCTTCTTGATTAAGAAAATGTGTGCGTATGGAAAGAACTGCAAAGTTTTGTTGAAAAAACTCACCCAGATAAAGCTGTAGCAGGCTGTTGCATTGACCTTTTAAATGACAATGTGATGTCTTACTACAGACAAGTGTTAAAATGTAGGGAAAAACAAGTGTCTTTAGACAGATTCTAAGTAAGACAAACAAGTTCTAGTGGTATGCAGGCAAAATGTGTCAGAGTGTGCACACCAGTGAAGTCCTCACTGCCTGATGTTATAATGGAAGGGGACTCCCCTTCCAAACAGTAACACCTCTCCTCCTCCCCCCTCCTCACCATCTTCCATATGCCTACAGCATTCATCAACAAGGGTAAGTAATAACTTGAACATAGTTTTGTAGGTTTATTTAAATGAATTAGGTATAAAATTTAGTTTAAAGTGGGGTTTTTGGGGCAGTCAGGAACGGATTAATTCATTTCCCATTGTTTCTTATGGGGAAATTAGCTTCAGAATAAGAGTTTTTGGAATACGAGCTGTCTCCAGGAATGTATTAAACTCTTAAACCGAGGTACCACTGTACTAAGAAGGGTTCTGCACTTTCTGGGATGATCATATTTACATAGTCCATTTGTTCTCTCCGATATCCCACGCTTACAGATGCCCCATTTATAATATCGGCAGATTTTGGGTCCTTGTTTTGTTTGTTTCAAAAACCCTGGTGCCAATATTGTGCCCGGTTCAGCCGCTGATACCGCGCCCGACCCAATGTCGCGTTCAGCGCTAGCATAGCATCCGGCCCCGATGCCAACGTCGCATCTGGCCCTGACGCCAACGTCACATCTGGCCCCGCCGCCAACGTCGCATCTGGCCCTGCCTCCAATGTCACATCAGGCATTGCGGGGTCCCCAGTAGGCTAGAACTCCATCGAATTACCGTGATGTAGTGGTAAGACTACACCACGTCAGTAACAGTCTCCGTGGTGTAGTGGTAAGACACTCGCCTGGCGTTCCGTGAACGCTTTGTCATGCGTTCGTATCCTGGCCGGGGAGGATACTGGGCGCAAATCCTTAACTGTAACCTCTGTTTAAAGCAACAGTAAATGTGTACTTGGTTGTAACAACGATTCTTCGCGGCGGGGATTGTATTCCAGGGACCTGCCCGAAACGCTACGCGTACTAGTGGCTGTACAAGAATGTAACAACTCTTGTATATACAGTGTATCTCAAAAAAAAAAAAATGGACTGATGCCACGGTCTAATACATACATATCACCCCGGTAAGCTCTGGGGGGGACGAAGGGGCTCTCCACAGAAAAACAATCAGAGACCTTGAAATAATCCTGTAAAACTGTATTTGTGGCGGCTCCAACCACACAGCTGTCAGAAGCTAGGCTGACCTTGGAATCTTGTTCTTTGTTTATAAAGTATCAAGACATAATGTTTGTGGTTCATTATGGTATACAAAAAATATAGATAGTTACATAAAATGTGTGTATATAGTGTAAAAACAGCAAAACTACTGTTGTATTCATCTAAGAATATAAAATATATGTCGCTAAATATGAGCATTATATTTTGAGCATAATGATGTTCAACACATTTAACTAAATCAATTCTGCAAACTACACAATATTGAATAATATTATTAAAAAAAACACAGAGAAAAACCAATGTGAGACATTGAAATATTTATGGAAAACTATATTCGCAGCAACTGGCGCACATGAGCCGGCCTAGTGTGTTCTGGGGCCCTCATCACTCGGTGCCCATAAATTGCTCAACTTCTCAGCTACAGTACATCAAGGCTAAATTGTGTCACATACAACTTTTTTTTTTTAGTTTCACTTGATGACAGAATGCATTATAACAATAAAGAAAAAAATGGGGGAAATATTTTATTTTCGGTGCACCACATCTTTGTCACATTAACCCCTTAACTGCGCGGCCTCCAAATATGACACCTCCCAAATGCGCAGGAAATAAAATCTCTGGAAAAAATTCTTTTCTGTTTTGAAAGTGTCAAAAACCCTTCCCTGAGTATGGGTATAGTAACAGAAGGTCGAAATTGTACATACTTTAGCTGCTATGGGGTCCGTAAGTTTGTGCATGACGTCATCATTCCCTGGTCGCCCATGGCGTACGCTCCCGGTCGGTAGGGCGCTCAGGGCAGGATGCGTGAGTTGCCGCAAATATATTTTTGTTCATTTTCTGTGCACATTTCCAAATACAGTTTATATGCTTTTACATGCCAATCCTATGTATAATGAACACTTACACTATATTATGGCAGTAGAACATCCGTACTGTCCGAAGACACTGTTACGTGCATGACACATGTGTACACATATCCGCCACATATTTCCATTGTATCATGCTAATTTATGTATATATACAGTCTATTTACACACTATACACTATCACACACTATATATATATTTACCATCAACACACTCAGAACTCTGCGAGTGTCAGCTGCCACACCCTCACTCCTCCAACATCCAGTGACTCCCTCACTCCTCCAACATCTTACTCGCCAACATTGCTCCTCCCACCATACTGTTATTGTTTGTATTACACTATTTACACATGTTATGTATACCTATCTACATGTTTTATTCACCAGAACTATGCAAGTAAGCCAGTATTGTGTCCAAACTTTACAGTGGCCACCATACACTGCATGAGAAATCACACAGCAGCCAGCAGACGACGCTACGATTACATCACCTCCCTCACCAAAATAGCTCCTCCCAACATACTCCTGTTGCTGTTACTACACTATATACACACATTGTATATACCCATGTACAAATGTGTTCACCATAGCAAACCACTAAGCTAGTATGATGAGCAAAACAAGAGTGGCTGCCACACACACAGTGAGGCTACCTCGATTCTCTCCCTCCTCCCTCACCACAATTCTTCCTCCCACAATACTACGCACAGTGCTTATTATCACCACAATCCTGCTGTTATCACAATACTGGTTACTAAATCCTGTAAATACATAATTGACCACAAGTTTATTTTGTAAAGGAACCTAGGAAGTCGTTTGAAGATTCCTAGATGGACGAAATAATACTGTGGTGCTGTGGCTAGCGCTGTGAACATTGTAAACAGCATTGAATCACTTATATTTGAACATTGTACACAGTCATTATCACACTCAGGCTCTTCTGTAATACTATCATGGCTAAATAATACAAGTTATATATATTTTTTGACATTATTAGGCAATGATGTGGTCACAAACTGAACAGCAGTGCTGTGAGCTCATGCTGTGTGCACCGGCCTTGGTTGCTCACTCACTACTGAGACTCTCACACCCGGGAATGTGGACCACGATTTTTTTAAAAGATGGCGTCTGTTTACAAGAGCCCTGAGGAAGCTGATGGGAACCCCATGTAGCTGCGAGAGTTTTGAATGGAATGTGAAAAATACAAATACCCAGAGGCGCGTAGTGCACCCCAGACGTGGGCCTGCAGGCACATTGCGTAGTTAAATTGTTAAGGTGGCGCTGTGCTGATGTTAACCTTGTAAGACTCCTAAGAGTGAGGTGCTTGCCCAAGTACCTTTGGTCATTGGTTACTATAAGGATTATCATTAGAGCAGACTGTAGTATGCCTTTATATTTCATGCAGTAAGGGCTGGGTTTTGATAGTTTGTACTCCAGAGTACGACTTAGAAGCATGTGCCCCTTACATTACTGGAAATATGGAGCAGGTGTTAATGATAATGAAACAAAGTGAATACTATGTGGAATGTTATGGTCTTACACTCTCACTCACTATGTTCTTGATTGTCTGCTGATATATGTACTGTATATAGAAATACTGAGATAAGGACTATTCCTGAAGAAATAGCTTGGATGTGTCACAATGGAAAGATTGATGATATTCTGGAGAGATATAAGAACTTTGCACCAAGATTGTAACTTTTTTTTTTTATTTGTCTGAATACCTATTTCTAGCCTCTTTATTTCTACTTATGTCTATGTACTTAATCATAAAAGTATTTGTGTGCATGTTTGTTAACATAATGTATGTGTACAGGAAGAACTGCATGTTTATCTAATATATTGCTTGTTTGTGATGTGTGTATATATGAACACCGTGTACTATACAGGGTGAGAATAGCTTGAGCTATCTCATTCCTTTGTGTGTGTATTTATACCTCAATAAACTTATTTGAATTTAAATTTCAAAATGGGTAGTACATGCTGAAACAGCTCACAGCACCACTGTGCAGTTTGTAGCCATCTTGAGGTTATCTTGAGATGATTTCGGGGCTTTTAGTGTCCCCGCGGCCTGGCCCTCAACCAGGCCTCCACCCCCAGGAAGAAGCTGACTAACACCCAGGTACCTATTTTACTGCTAGGTAACAGGGGCATAGGGTGAAAGAAACTTTGCCCATTGTTTCTCGCCAGCGCCCGGGATCGAACCCTGAACGACAGGATCACAAGTCCAGTGTGCTGTCCGCTCGGCCGACCGGCTCCCACCAGTCGGCCAAGCAGGAGCCGGAGCCATAGCATCACTTAATAATGACAAAATAAATAATGGATTATTTTGTGATGAAGAACTAGTGAAACGTAAATATAAGAGCCCAAGAAACAGTAGAAATATCCAAAATACATGTCCATGCCACTGAAAATTTCCAAATTTTCCACCCAAAACTGTGCAAAATTTCACTAAACAAGAAGGAATGTTTTAACAGAGAGGGCCCATATATTACATTATTGTGATTTCTCTGTGTATTGAAGTCAGAGGTAGCACTATTTGGTTGACAGCCCGTGTGCATGGGGAAACTGTGTGAAACCCCAGTTAGTCTTCAGTGGAAGCCTAGAGATGCTCATGAGGGCAGTAGCACTCCAGGTTGCAATTCTGATACCAGGTCTTGGTACAGTTGACTAGAGTGCATCTGGGAACCTCCAGCGCATAGGTTTGAATCCTCATCAAGGCCCATGTGAATTTATTCATTGTGATCAGTGATATATGAACCTTGTACATTGACAAAATAGCACTGGAGATTTGCAATCAGGATGATAAACTAATAATCATAAATGCATACAGTCCACTGCCATGCACTCACTAAAAACCAAAGTTGGGAACATCAGTAAAATCCCATCCATTGTATACAAAAGCGCCTCCCATGCCCTTGCGCCACCCATAGCTCTGCTGTTCAACAAATCTCTTGAGTGTCATACCTTCCCTGATATCCTTAAAAAAAGCAAGAGTAATGCTAGTTCATAGAGGCAATTCGGCAGACATAAACAATTACAGACCAATATCAAACCTACCCATACTATCAAAAATATTTGAAAAAATGATCTACAACAGCTCTACTCCTACCTCGTAAAATTCGACACACTCAGCCCCTGTCAGTTAGGCTTCTGCTCCCAAAAGAGTACCAACGATGCAATTATTAGTCTCCTTGATATAATTTACTCAGCCCTTGACAAAAATGAGTTTCCAATTGGACTCTCCATTACCTGAGAAAGGCCTTTGATACTTTTAATCACAACTACCTCTTACATAAACTCCATCATTATGGAATCCGAGCCCATGCCCTGGACTATATCCAATCCTATCTTAGTGACAGACACCAATGTGTAGCCATCAATGATATAACCTCTCCCACTCTACCAATAACCGTTGGAGTGCCACAGGGTAGCATCTTGGGACCTCTCCTATTTCTGATATACATCAATGATCTGTCTAATGTCTCTAACATTCTTAAACCTATATTGTTTGCTGATGATACTACCCTCATCTACTCAAACCCCAACCAACCCACACACTAAATAATGTTGTTAATAATGAACTAAAAAAAGTCCACTTATGGATGTCAACCAACAAACTACCACTTAACATAGAAAAGACCTACTACATCTTATTTGGAAGGAAATCAACAAATGCAATTCAGCTTCAGATAGACAATGGTAACATCAGTAATAAAAATGATGGAAAGTTTCTTGGCCTATTCCTAGACAAGAGACTCAACTTCAGCACCCACATACACACATAACTAAGAAAGTCTCTAAAACAGTTGGTATACTCTCCAAAATCAGATATTATGTACCTAACTCTGCTCTCATCTCACTATATTATGCACTAATCTATCCCTATCGTAATTATGGTATCTGTGCATGGGGTTCAACCACTGCAAACCACCTCAAGTCCATCATCACCCAGCAAAAATCTGCTATCAGAATAATAACAAATTCTGCTTTCAGACAACACTCAGCCTGCCTTGTTAAAATCCCTAAACATGCTAAACATAAATTCACTCCACACATTCTCTTGTGTCAATTACATTTACAAAACCCTGTTCTTAAATGCAAATCCTGCTCTGAAACTCTCCCTGGACAGATATAATAGGACCCATTATCACCACACCAGAAATAAATCTCTCTTTGATATCCCCAGAGTCGAACTTAATCTGTGTAAACACTCTATGCCAATAAAGGGACCTAGTCTATGAACCCCCCTCCCTAATGAATTGAAAAGCTGTCCAACTTTTGCATCATTCAAAAACAAAACTAAAAAGTACTTAATTTCATCTTCATAGTTTCCTACCTTGTTGCTTTAAAATTGCACTGTATCTAGTGCTACCCAATCTCCCAATCTTTATATACCTAATCCAAACAACTTTACCATTGTGATCATTGCTGTCTTCTTATATGTGCTATCAATTTGCTGTATGGTGCCTATTAATCTTTGTTTAAATTACCAATCAAGCTGTCAATGCAATCAATCAGAGCTACCAATGTGCTTTAATATACCTACTAATCTCTCTCATCTCATTTTTTTCCTTGCAATGTATCTGTTATCATTTTATTAATCCTGCTAGAATTTACCTACTTAAAATTATCTGTTAGATTAACCCTTAAATTGCGCATCGCATCAAATGATGCTTTGACCGACTTGCAGTAAATTGCGCATCGCATAGGAGTACCGTGCACGATTTGAAAGGCCCGCGGGGTATAGGGGGTCCCCATACGCTGCCCAGGGGCTATAGTAAACAGCAGCCATTTTGAAAAAAAATCCAGCTCACGCTACTATCGTGTGGGAGGCCTCAGTTACCCAGCAGCCACCATGTCGAGCGCACCGCCGAACGCTTCCCGAGCACGCCCCACGCAATCACTCACCCAAGAGCAAATAACCAGTGAATTATTTTTCGATGGTGAGGAAAGTGACTTTGATGACTCTGATATTGATAAAGACTACACACAATTGACCGATGATGATAGCATGGACAGTGAAAATGAGATACAGCCGCCTCCCATGGCGAGGCCTATACACTCACCCATTCCACCTCGCCCAGTGTCTACCCCAATTCACCCTCGACCACACAGTTCCTGTGCGTATTTACAGTCTGAGGATATTTTCGGTGACGAGTCAGAGGAAGGTGACTCTTTTTCTGGTTTTAGTGAAATGGAATCAGAACATAGTGTTACCGAGCCTGGTGCCAGTACCAGTGGTGTTACTGGGCGAGATTTTGTCACATCAGCAGTGTCTCGCCCAGCCAAGCGCCACCGCATGGAAAAAGATGAGGCACCAAGAGCCTCATGTTCACGTGCCTCTATCTCACGTACACGTAGCGGCCATACTGTGCATAGACGGGCTTCAGCTCCTGGTCCACGGGGTGCATCGCTTCCTCGCCGTAGTGCCCCTGTTGCGTCCCCTGCGTCTCGCAGGACACCAGGTGTACTAGTGTGGAGTGATGGTGCTGGTTTTATTCCCTGAATTCTTGCCTTTGACAATAAAGACATTGGGATTACAGAGCTTTTCCCTGATAATGGAGAGGATATGAGTGAATGTGATTATTTTACAGCATTCTATGATGAGCCGCTCATGGAATATATTGTACACCAAACGAACCTTCATGCAGCTCATCTCATTAGAAGAGAGATAACAGAATTTTCACAATTGCAATGTTGGAAAAACCACCAATGTAGGTGAAATGTATGTGTTTCTAGCGATATGTATGTTGATGAAACACTGTGTCAAACATGCTCCCACAGATTACTGGAGCAAAGATCTGACTATTCCAACACCTTTCTTTGGGAAATATATGTCCCAACAGATTTCAGATACTCCTCAGGTGTCTGCATTTTGCAAGTAATGAGGACCGGACAGAAGATGATAGACTTTGGCGAGTGAGGCACTATGTGAATGAAGTGATTGGAAAATTCAGAGATTTTTACGTACCAGCACAGAAGCTGGTGATTGATGAATCCCTTGCACTTTTCAAAGGACGTTTTTCATTCAAACAGTATATTCCCTCCAAACGAAACAGATTTGGATTTAAATTCTTTGTACTGTGTGACTGTGAAACAGGATACATGTTACACATGATTCTGTATTCAGCTAGCGATGTAGACATTCCCGGTAATGACAAACATGGTTTCTCTGGTAGTGTGGTGAAGTCACTGATGGTACCATGGATGAACAAGGGCCACATCCTATACACAGATAATTACTATACAAGTCCATTGCTAGCTAGGTTCTTGATTGAAAATAGAACCGGGTTGGTTGGCACAGTAAAGGCACGAAGAAGGGAAATGCCAGTGTTTGGCGGTGGACTTGCAGTTGGTGAGTGCCAGGTACGGAAATGTGATCAAATACGCTCAGTACGGTGGAAAGACAAGAGAGAAGTGAACCTGCTGACAACCGTTCATGAGGGTACAATGTTGAACAGTGGCAAGGTGCACCGTGTATCGAGAGAACTAGTATATAAGCCAGATTGTGTTCTTGACTACAATCTCAACATGCGTTTGATTGATAAGGCTGACATGATGATTGGCACTATCGAGTGTGTGCGGAAAACATTGAAGTGGACGAAAAAAGTGTTTTTCCATCTTGTTGACATGAGCATGTTGAACTGCTATAATTTGTATCTGGTGAAAACTGGACGTAAACCTATTTTCCGTTCATTTGCTATTACACTTGCAACACAGTTATTAGCAAAGTTTGGTCAAGAAGTCCCTGGCATACGAAGACCAATCATGAACCCAGTGTTGCAGCATGCTGCAACACCCAGGCTCGCTCACATAGATGCCTTTCAGCAACAGAGACTAATGAATTTGCCACCAGGTGGAAAGCGTGCAATAGGCCAACGTGCATGCCTAGTATGTAAAGCAACAAAACGAAGAGAACAGAAACATAAAATGGTGCAAACATGGTGTGAAGGGTGTGGAATTGCATTGTGTGCTGTCGACTGCTTCAAAGACTACCACTCACTCCAAGACTTCTAAATGTGCAATAATAGTGCAAAAACCTGTACATAGTGCATGCTAGTGTGTACATATAAAATAATGAACATTGTGATTACTGTACATAATATAATGCTGTAATGGAAAACGTTTGTGTGCGCATGTGTATACTCGATGTATGCAACATATATTGACAATAACTGTGAAGTAACATTATGTGCAACACAATTAGTGACAAATAATGCATAGAATACACGCCTAGACACTGTAAATAATGACGCGAAAATAAATTCGTGGCAACTCTGGCTGCTTGAAGACCGCGCGCGACGCCTCCGGGATGCACCGTGCATGAGCGAACATGCAAACTGTGACGTCATCACCCATCTTGTCGGCTCAATTACGTCACCGGTAAGTACAACTGAATTTTTTTTATTTTTCCCGTGATCAGGGAACACGAATTAACAGGTTAGGAAGAAAAAAATTTTTTTTTTTTTGTATGTGCCTGTGGGTGTCAAATGGTATATAGCTATGCTCCATTTAAGGGTTAAGGACCTGCCCGAAACGCTGCGCGTACTAGTGGCTTTACAAAAATGTAAATACCATGCTATGTATTCTCACAAACCCAAATGTACCTTCTTGTATATAAATAATAAATAAATAATAAGAAAATAATAATAATATACACAAAGAGAAGCTGGATAATAAATGACAGGGTCTCATAACAACAATGAGAGGGATTTTAGCGAGAGTGGCTAAAGATAAATCACGCTGTTGGTAGTCGGGAACTTCAGCTTGAAATCCATAGACTGTGAGGAAAATGAAGCTAGAACATAGAACTTTTGGACCTGTAGATTCGCAAACCTTATCCTGGAAACATTCATGTATCAACATGTTAGACAAGCTGCGAGGATAAGGGGAAGGGGATGTTCTCTCAATGTTGGATTTGATGTTCACCAAGAAAGAGGAAGAGATATTTGATATTCAGTACCTTCCTCCCTTGGGTAACAGTGACCATATCCTTTTGGTAATAAAGTATACAATGGAAGCAACACATTTGGATGTACACTAAGAAAAGTAACCAGTACAAATTAGCAGAACCCCCATAGAGATCTTAAGCAATATTGTACATGGCATTAACCATGATATTAAATTAAATTATACAGTATAGGTAAATTAACCATGATAATATGTCAAGTGATGCTGCAACATGAATGGGGTTAACAATGAGCTTACTAACTTGACAGCTTTAATATGTGGCCAGGAGGCAAGGCCTGTGAGTGGTCCCTTCTGGTCCCTGGTGCGGCCATGCACAGTGAGAAGTGAGGCACCAGCACGCTCCAGCATCTTAGCATATTCAACAGTCCTAATCTTGTCCTCAAACACCCGGATTTTTGCTGTGATAGCCACATCAACCTCTGTTGATGCACGTTCGACTGTGACAAGAGGGAGAGAGAAGTTAGACTACTCCATCATTTCAGACAATAAGAATTTGTTATACTCACACTCAACAATGTGAAATTCAATATTCAATTCATATAAAAGTATTTATTGCAAATATTTCAGCATTAAGGTTTCAGCAGTTAAGGGCCCTTTAATGTTACTTTTGTTACAGTTCACATTTAAGTGTGATATTGGAATTTCACACCTTGATTCAAAGGGACTATTCTCATCAGAGACAAGTGTATCAAAATGGTCCCCTCTCTCTTTATTAACCAAGCTAAATAGTGCAACTGACATCTGACACTGCCTTATGGCCGCTGATAATGATGGTCAACACCATCATCAAAGCACTCATTCACACATTTAAGTTACATTAAAAGTTTGGCATACTTTGTCATTAGTTCTCATGGGAGGCTACCAGTTCTATTAGAGAGGTACCAGTTCTATTAGGGAGATACCAGTACTATTAGAGGGTACCAGGTCTATTTGAGGGTATCAGTTCTCTTGGGGGTTACCAGTTTTCTTGCGAGTTATAAGATCTCTTGAGGGCTATCAGTTATCTTGAGGACACCAGTTCTCTTGGGGGAT
The DNA here is from genome assembly GCA_020271785.1 of Procambarus virginalis. Lineage (NCBI taxonomy): Eukaryota > Metazoa > Arthropoda > Malacostraca > Decapoda > Cambaridae > Procambarus > Procambarus virginalis. The sequence continues at coordinate 16,658,592 of WNGS01005680.1, forward strand.
TACCAGTTTTCTTAGGGGCTACCAGTTTTCTTGTGGACCACTAGTTCTTTTTGAGACCACCAATCTTGGGGTCTACCAGATGTTGGGGTAACCCCAAGATCTGGGGGTGTTATCCATAGACTGTTTTTGAAATTTTGATTTCACCAAAATGATATTTGGTGAAATCTGGTGGTCGCCAAGAGAAATCTTGGAGGCCCACCAGATTTCTTGGGTCATCGGTTCTCTTGGGGGCTAACAGTTCTCTTTGGGCTATCAGTTCTCTTGAGAACCACTAGTTCTTTTACAGGTTGCCAGTTCTCATAGGGGTTAACAGTTCTCTTGGAGCTACCAGTTCTCTTGAGGCCTACTGATTTCCTTAGGGGCAACCAGTTCTCATTGGGGCAATCAGTTCTCTTGGAGGCACCAGTTCTCTTGGGGCAACCGGTTCTTTCAGGGGCAACTGGTTCTCTTGGGGGCAACTAGTTCTCTTGGGGGCATCAGTTCTTTCCGGGGGCACCAGTTCTCTCGGGGGGCACCAGTTCTCTTGGGGCACCAGTTCTCTTTGGCACCAGTTCTCTTTCGGCAACTAGTTTTCTTGGGGGTAACCAGTTCTCTTGGGGGCAACCAGTTGTCTTGGGGCACCAGTTATCTTGGCAGTACCAGTTCTCTTGGGGCACCAGTTCTCTTGGGGCACCAGTTCTCTTGGGGCACCAGTTATCTTGGCAGTACCAGTTCTCTTGGGCACCAGTTCTCTTGGGGCACCAGTTATCTTGGCAGTACCAGTTCTCTTGGGGCACCAGTTCTCTTGGGCACCAGTTATCTTGGCAGTACCAGTTCTCTTGGGGCACCAGTTCTCTTGGGCACCAGTTATCTTGGCAGTACCAGTTCTCTTGGGCACCAGGTATCTTGGGGCTAAAGTTATCTTGGAGGCACCAGTTATCTTGGGTACCAGGTATCTTGGGCTAAAGTTCTCTTGGGGCACCAGTTTTCTTGGGGCACCAGTTATCTTGGGGGCACCAGTTATCTTGGGGCACCAGGTATCTTGGGGGGGGGACCAGCTATCTTGGGGCATCAGTTCTCTTGGGGGCACCAGTTATCTTAGGGCATCAGTTCTCTTTGGGGCACCAGTTATCTTGGGCATCAGTTCTCTTGGGGCATCAGTTCTCTTGAGGCATCAGTTCTCTTAGGGCATCAGTTCTCTTGGGCATCAGTTCTCTTGAGGCATCAGTTCTCTTGGGGCATCAGTTCTCTTGGGGAACCAGTTCTCTTGGGACCATCAGTTCTCTTTGGGCCATCAGCTCCCTTGGGACCATCGTTCTCTTAGGGCACCAGTTCTCTTGGGGAATCAGTTCTCTTGGGTCATCATTCTCTTGGGACCATCAGTTCTCTTGGGGATCATCAGTTCTCTTAGGGACCATCATTTCTCTTGAAGCCATCAGTTCTCTTGGTCCCTTCAGTTCTCTTGGGGGACTATCAGTTCTCTTGAGATCATCAATTCTCTTAGGGCCATCAGTTCCCTTGGGACTATCAGTTTTTTCTTGGGGCCATCAGTT
>WNGS01005680.1:16660148-16679527 GCA_020271785.1 Procambarus virginalis
CCTGGCTGCCATCTAGAGAACTGGATGGCCCCAAGAGAACTATGGTCCATAGAAATTTGGTCCACAAGAAACTGATGTCCCCCCCCAAATAAATGAATCGACCCAAGAGTAGGGCCAGAGAACTATGCCCGCACCCAGAGAACAATGACCCAAGATACTGTAGCCCGAAAACTGATGGCCGCCAAGAGATACTTTCCCAGATAGTCCAAATAAAAGAACGATGGCCCTCAGAGAGAACTGGTTCCCCAAGAAAACTGATGCCAAGAAAACTGAATGCCACCAAGAGACTGATGGCCCCAAGAGAACTGATGGCCCCAAGAAAACTGATGGCCCCAAAGAACTGACGGTCCGCCGACGAGAACATGGTTCCCCAATAGAACTGATGGGAAACGACCCCAAAAGCCACGACAACGATGGCCCAAAAAACTGATGGCCACCAATGAACGAATGGCCCATAGAAATATGATGGCCCAAGCGCCCAAGAGAACTGATGTGCCCAAGAAAACTGATGGCCCCAAGAGAACCTGATGGCCCCAAATAAACTGATGGCCCAAGAGACAGGGGCTGGTTCGCCCAAGAGAACTGGTGCTCCAAGAGAACTGGGTGCCCAAGAGAACTGAGTTGGCCCACAAGGTAACTGATGCCCCACAAACTGATGGGCCCTAAGAAAACTGATAGCCCCCAAAGAATTGATGGCCCCAACGAGAACTATGATGGCCCAAGAGAACTGATGGCCACAAAAAGATGCCCAAGAACTGTGCCCAAATAACTGAGCCCCAAGAGAACTGATCGCCCCAAGGAGAACTGATGGCCCCAAGAGAACTGATGGCCCCAAAAGAACTGATGGCCCAAGAGAATGATGGCCCACAAGAGAACTGATAGGCCCCAAGAGACTGATGGCACCTGAAATTGGCCCAAGAGAACTGATGGCCCCAAGAGAATTTGGCTGATGGCTCAAGAGAATGTGGCCCACGGACTGTGTCTGCCAAGGAGAACTATGGTACAGACAGGAGAACTGATGGGGCCGACCGAAGAGAACTGATGGCCCAAGGGAACTGATGAGGCCCCAAGATGAAGAACTGATGGCCCCAATAGGAACTGATGCCCCCCAAAGAGAACTGATGGCCCCAAGAGAGCTGGTTCCCCAATAGAACTGATGGCCCCAAGAGAGCTGGTTCCCCAATAGAACTGATGGCCCCAAGAGAGCTGGTTCCCCAATAGAACTGATGGCCCCAAGAGAACTGATGGCCCCCAAGGAGCAAGGATGGCCCCAAGAGAACTGGTGCTCCAAGAGAACTGGTGCTCCAAGAGAACTGGTGCTCCAAGAGAAAAGGAACTGATGGCCCCAAAGAGCACTGATGGGCCCCAAGAAAACTGATGGCCACAAGAGAACGGATGGTCCAAGAGAACTGATGGACCACAAGCGAACTAGATGGCCACAAGAGAACTGATGGCCCCAAAAGAACTGATGGCCCAAAGAGAACTGGTGCTCCAAGAAACCTGATGGCCCCAAGAGAACTGATGGCCCCCCAAGGGAGAACTGAGGGGCCCCAAGAGAACTGATGGCCACAATGAGAGAACTGAGTGTGCCAAGAGACTGATGGCAAAGAGGGAGAACTGGTGTCCGGATACACCAGCTCACTGTGTAAAAATAATCTTGACCACTCTGTACTCACCTAGTTGTACTCCCATAGTTGTGCTTGCGGGGGTTGAGCTCTGGCTCTTTGGTCCCTCCTCTCAATCGTCAATCAACTGGTGTACAGATTCCTGTGCCTACTGGGCTCTGTCATATCTACATTTGAAACTGTGTATGGAGTCAGCCTCCACCACATCACTGCCTCTGTATATTTGACAATGTGTTTATGGATTGAAACAAGAATGAACCAAGATATTTGTGGTAATAATTGCTTCAACTGTTTACGATTCTCAATGTTTCGTTCCACACTGACTTCAAAGGCACTTTTGAGAGGTCGTAACCTACCATTATTTTATACAGTAATTGCATATACCACTTACTTGAGGTATTGTATTTGCTAATAAACGGTGCATGCACGAAGCCAATTACTCTTGGTCTGTACCAGGTCCCTACCAGACCTGTCTGTAACAGGTCAACTGTTCATGGTCTGTGCTACTTACCATTGTTCAACACAGGTAGCTAACTCATAACTCACCTTGGCAATGGTGTATGCCAGACAACTTATGGTTGATCACGCCTGATCATGTCACTCGCCAGCAATATGCACCACACCATACAGCAACAGTGCAGGGCTAGTAATTTGCTCAAGATGCATTCAAATAACTTACTCATAGTGCGCACCAGGTCCCACTCATCCTGGAGGAAGGCCCCGTAGTGTCCCCGCCGGGCGATGGCTTGTGGGCAGCCGAGGTTGAGGTCAACGGCGTCGCAGAAGGGCGCCGCCAGCCTGCACGCCTCCACGAACGTGTCTGGGTCGTTCGAGCAGAACTGTTGACAATAATTATTTTACGCTAGCTGAATGGAATGTCCATCTTCTAATGTAACAAACCCAGCACAATATTGCAAATATTCCTGATATAAATTGAATTTTATTTCTGCGCTGAAGCACTGTTTTATTAAATGGATACAACAATGTACTGAATCGCCTTGACCATTACCTGAGAGAATGTGAACCTCTAAGAGACATCAGAAAAATGTGTAGCATAATAAACCCGACATTGTTTGAGTTAGGAAAATACTATCTGTCAAATATTGATACTGTTCTCTAAAGATTCCCTCATTTTGCACCCTCAAGGTAACATAAGATTTTAAGGGTTGACAGATGTTAATCTTCTTGTTTGAGAAGCTGTTCACTTGAGACAGTTAAGCAAGTCCCAGCTGTGTCTGGGTACAAGTGACAGGATGAACAACCCAGCGGGTTTTCTTCCTATTGGGGGGGGTTTTACATGCTGCTATGGCGGTGTGTCCACTCACAGGATGAGTGGCACTGCCCAATAAACTCGCCCCTTGGGGTAAAATACAAAAATAAAAATGTATTGTATTAATTTTAAAAAGAAAATTCTTAAAATGATAAAGATACTGTATTTGTGAAATTCACGGCATTGTTTAATGAGAGAAAGAACAAAATTATATACATGAACAATTATTCTTAAGAAAATCACATGAAGGCAACGCGTATACTGTATATACAAAAGTTTAAATATAGATCTGTATCTTTAAATGGAAGTATCTATTATTTGTATGTATTTTCGAGGTAGGAGGCCAGATGTTTGGGGTTAGCTGCACCCAATTTTTCCAGTTATTGCTGTTAGCTACTTTCCGAACATACCTGCTTGATGGGGTTCTGGGAGTTCTTCTACTCTCCAAGCCCGGCCCGAGGCCAGGCTTGACTTATGAGAGCTTGGTCCACCAGGCTGTTGCTTGGAGCGGCCCGCAGGCCCACATACCCACCACAGCCCGGTTGGTCCGACACTCCTTGGAAAAACTATCTTGTTTTCTCTTGAAGATGTCTTCGATTGTTCCAGCAATTTTCTATAGTCGCTGGGAGGATGTTGAACAGCCGCGGACCTCTGATGTTTATATAGTACTCTCTGATTGTGCCCATGGCACCTCTGCTCTTCTGTGGTTCTATTCTGCATTTTCTTCCATATCGTTCACGTCAGTATGTTGTTATTTTACTTTGTAGATTTGGTACTTGGCCCTTCAGTATTTTCAACGTATATATTATTTTATATCTCTCTCGTCTCCTTTCTATAGTGAGTACATTTGGAGACCTTTGAGACGATCCCAATAATTTAGGTGCTTTATCGCGTCTATGTATGCCGTATATCCGTATATATTCTCTGTATTCCCTTTATTTCAGCAATCTCTCCTACTCTGAAGGGGAAAGTGAGTACTGAGCAGTACTCAAGACGGGACAACACAAGTGATTTGAAGAGTACAACCATTGTGATGGGATCCCTGGATTTGAAAGCTCTCGTAATCCATCCAATCATTTTTCTGCCTGACGCAATATTTGCTTGGTTATGCTCCCTAAACGGTAGGTCGTCAGACATCATTATTCCCAAATCATTTACATGTTGCTTTCTTACTATGGACAAATTTTATTGTGTTTGTACCCTGTATTATGTTTAAGAAACTAATTTTCACAGTATCTTAGTACCTGGAATTTATCGCTGTTAAACGCCTGACAGCTGGGGGACAGCGTTTCGGATTCGTAGCCCTGAGGTCCCAGGTTCGATCCCCGGTGAAGATGGAGACAAATGGGCAAAATGTTTCCTTCACCCTGATGCCCCTGTTACCTAGCAGTAAATAGGTACCTGGGAGTTAGTCAGCTTCTACGGGCTGCTTCCTGGGGGGGGGGGGGGGTTGTAACAAAAAGGAGGCCTGGTCGAGGACCGGGCCGCGGGGATGCTAACCCCCGAAATCATCTCAAGATAACCTTAAGATCATGTTATTTTCTGCTGCCCAGTCGAAAACTTTATTACCCTTAAACTGCGCAATGCGCCTGCAGGCTCACATCTGGTTTGCGCAACGCGCCTCCGGGTATTTGTATTTTTCACGTTCGATTCAAAACTCCCGCGGCTACACGGGGTTCACATCAGCTTCCTCAGGGCTCTTGTAAACAGATGCCATCTTTAAAAAAAATCGTGGTCCACATTCCCGGGAGTGGAAGCCTCAGTAGTGAGTGAGCAACCAAGGCTGGCGCTCGCAGCATGAGTGCACAGCACTGCTGTTCAGCGTGTGACCACAGCATCGCCTAATAATGTCAAAATATATTCAATGGGGCCTCGATCTACGATGCTAATCCGTTCCCAGAGACGGATCGTATGTCGAAATATCAGAAGTCGAAGCGAATTTTCCCATAAGAAATAAAGGGATTTGAATTAATCCGTTCCCCACCCTCCAAAATATTAACATAAAAATACATTTTATACTGAATACAATGTTTTTTTCTAACTACAATACAGTACCAAAACTTCACTTACCTTTATGGAGGGATTTCGATGGCGTATGGAAGATGGTGATGAGGGGGGAGGAGGAGAGTTGTTACTGTCTGGAAGGGGAGTCTCCTTCCATTAGCACATCAGGCAGTGATGTTTTCTCTAGGGTACTCTCTCTCCTACGTTTTGCCTGAATACCACTAGGACCTGCTTGTGGTTCAGTGCTTGTTTGTCTCACTACAAATTTGTCAAGAGACATTTGTTTTTCCATTCGATTTAACATTTGTCTGTAATGATGCATCACTTTAGCACCCATAATGTCCTTTTTCTTAACCAGTATGGTGGATATCGTTGACTGAGGTTTGTTGTACTGCCTAGCCAGTTCACTGACCCGCACACCGTCTTCATATTTACGAATGATCTCTTGTTTCTGCTCTATGGTCATTCTTACATGGGATCTCATATGTTGAGCCTTACCACTGACTTTCTTGGGACTCATGGCGCGATAGAAAATAATTACTTTAATGATCAAAATGCAAAAAATCACCACAAAAGCGGAATTTCTTATAGGTGCGATCGTCACTAAGCGGGTAGCTGTAGTAAACTGAGGCAGGTCGGACCGCGTGACCGGGAACCACGCGCTTGGCCGACCCGAACGTGTACCAACAAATATCGGATGTCGACAACACCATCGGATGTCGAGTCGCATTTTTTTATGAAATTTATATCGGAACTCGAATTTATCGTACGTAGGGGCAATCGTATGTTGAGGTGCCACTGTATATAACTTGTATTATTTAGCCATGATAGTATTATAGAAGAGCCTGAGTGTGATAATGACTGGGTACAATGTTCAAATATCAGTGATCCAATGCTGTTCACGATGTTCACAGCGCTTGCCACAGCACCACAGCATTATTTTGTCCATCTAGGAATCTTCAAATGATTTCTTAGGTTCCTTTTCAAAATAAACGTATGGTCAATTATTCATTTACAGGAATTAGTGACCAGGATTGTGGTTATAATTAGCGTTGTGCGTAGTATTGTGGAAGGAGGAATTTTGGTGAGGGAGGGAGGGCGAGAATTGAGGTAGCCTCATTGTGTGTGTGTGTGTGTGTGTGTGGCTGCCACTCTTGTTTTGCTCACCATACTAGCTTAGTGGATCGCTATGGGCAAAACATGTGTACATGGGTATATATAGTGTGTATATAGTGTAAGAACAGCAACAGGAGAATGTTGAGAGGAGCTATTTTGGTGAGGGATGTCACGTAATCGTAGCGTCGTCTGCTGTGTGATTTTTCATGCAGTGTATGGTGGCCACTGTACTGTTTGGACACAATACCGGCTTACTTGCATAGTTCTGGTAAATAAAACATGTAGATAGGTATATAGAACATGTGTAATAAGAACTATAACAGTATGGTGGGAGGAGCAATGTTGGCGAGTAAGATGTTGGAGTGAGGGAGACTGGCTGGGTGTGGCTGCTCTCACTCGAGGTGTTCTGAATGTGTTCATGGCCAAATGCTCCTATTGGCCCATACGAGGCAGCTCATATTGGCCCATACGAGGCAGCTGCTATTGGCATATACGAGGCAGCTGCTATTGGCCCATATGAGGCAGCTCCTATTGGCCCATATGAGGCAGCTCCTATTGGCCCATACGAGGCAGCTCCTATTGGCGAAGCAGCTGCTACGCGATGTTCTGAATGTGTTGATGGTAAATGTATATGGTGTGTGACAGTGTATAGTGTGTACATATGTTGTAAATATACATAAATGAACATGAAACATTGGTGTGAATAACTGTATGATGGGAGGGGGCAAAGTTGGCGAATACAATGTTTGAGAAGTGAGGTAGGGCTGGCTGGGTGTGGCAGCTCTCACTCGCGGTGTTCTGAATGTGTTGATGGTGAATGTATATAGTGTGTGACAGTGTATAGTGTGTAAATAGATTGTATATATACTGTACATAAATTAGCATGATACATAGTAAATATGTGCAGCATATGTGTACACAAGTGTCATGCACGTAACACAGTGTCTTCGGACAGTACGGATGTTTTACTGCCATAATATAGTGTACGTGTTCACTATACATAGGATTAGCACGTAAAAACAAATAAAATGTATTTGGAACTGTGCGAAAAAAATGAATGAAAATATATTCGCGGCAACTCGTGCGCCCCGCCCCGAGCACCCCACCCGCCCCGGGAGCTTACGGCACGGGAGCACGGGGAATGATGACGTCACGCCCCAACTTACGGACCCCATAGCAGCCAAAGTAAGTACAATTTCGACCTTTTTTTTACATACCCATACTGAGGGAAGGTTTTTGACACTTTAAAAAGAAAAAAAAATTTCCCAGAGAATTTATTTCCTGCGCACCACGGGGGTATCATATTTGAAGGCAACGCAGTTAAGGGGTTAATATCTGCTTTTTTTTCAGTTTTTTTTAGGTTTTCAATGTCTTCAACAGAGGTAATTTTCATGCTGATTTTTGTCTCATCTGCAAAGGATGATACAAAGCTGTGCCTTGTATTTGAGTCTATATCTGATATGAGATTAAGGAAAAGCAGTGGTGCAAGGACTGTACCTTGTGGTACTGAGTTTTTAACTGCGCTTGGACTCGATTTTATATGGCTGACTGTTACTCTTTGTGTTCTGTTCGACAGAAAACTGAGTATCCAACGTCCTACTTTACCAGTTATTCCTATTGATCTCATTTTGTGTGCTATCACTCCATGGTCACATTTATCGAATACCTTTGCGAAATCCGTGTATATCATATCTGCATTCTGTTTTTCTTCTAATGCCCCAGTGATTTTGTCGTAGTGCTCAAGTAGCTGTGAGAGGCATGATCTTCCCGCTCTAATCCATGTTGGCCTGGATTGTGGAGGTCATTGGTTTCCATGAATCTAGTGACCTGACTCCTGATCACTCTTTGAAAAACATTTTATTATGTGGGACATTAGTGCAACTGGTCTATAATTCTTTGCCAATGCTTTGCTCCCTCCCTTGTGTAGAGGGGCTATGTCTGCTGCTTTCACCGCATCTGGTATCTCCCCCGTGTCCAAGCTCTTCCTCCACACTATACTGAGTGCCTGTGCTACTGGCACTTTGCATTTCTTTATAAATATTGAATTCCATGAGTCTGGGCCCGGGGCTGAGTGCATGGGCATATTATCGATCTGTCAAAATCTGCCATGCTCATGTTGATATCAGTTATTTATCAGTGATATCCAAACAGGGGTTTGGATATCACACATAAAGAAGTTGTCCGGATCTTCCACTTTCATGCTCTGTATCGGGGTGCTAAACTTGTCCTCATACTGCCTTTTTTAGGATTTCACTAATTTCTTTGTCATCCTCAGTGTATGAACCTCCATTAGTACGAATAGTTCAATACTGGCAGTGGTTTTTGCTTTTGATTTTGCATATGTGAAGAAATACTTTGTGTTTTTCTTTATTTCTTGAATTGCTTTCTGTTCTAGTTGCATTTCTTCAATCTGATATGAATACTTCGGTCTCTGTTCGATTTCTTCAATCTTCCTGTTTAAATTATTTCTTCTTTGACTTCTTCAGAAAGTCATGTCTGCTTAAGCATTTCCATTATTTTTTTCTTTCTTTTGTAGTGTCGTCTGCATTCTCTTTCTACGTTGGACCTCTTTCTGGCTTTCCTCAAAGGAACATGTTTCAGACAGACTTCATATTTATTTATTTATTTTTATTTATATATATTCAAGAAGGTACATTGGGATTGTGAGGATACATAGCATAGTAATTACATTCTTGTAAAGCCACTAGTACACACAGCATTTGTGGCAGGTCCTTAATCTAAGAAAATTTTAAGTAGGTAAATACTTGCAAAATTTATAAAAATGATAACAGTTACATAGCAAGAAAAAAATAAAAAATGAGAGAAAATTGTAGGTATATTAAAGCACATAGGTAGCTCAGATTGATTGCAATGACAGCTTGAATGGTAGTTTAACAAAAATTAGTAGGCACAATACAGCATATGGCTAGCGTATAAAAGAAGACAGCAATGAACACAATGATAAGGTTGTTGGGTTAAGTACTTAACAACTGGAGATTGGGTAACAGTAGATACAGAGCAAATTTAAAGTTCAGTGTAGGAAACTACGAAGATGAAATTAGGTACTTTTTGGTTTTGTTTTTAAATGAGGCAAAAGTTTTTCAGCTTTTCAATTCACTAGGAAGTGAGTTCCATAGACTAGGTCCCTTAATTTGCATAGAGTGTTTACACAGATTAAGTTTGACCCTGAGGATATCAAAGAGATATTTATTTCTGGTGTAGTGATAATGGGTCCTATTACATCTGTCCAGGGAGAGTTTCAAAGCATGGTTTGCATTTAAGAACATATGCTTCCATACTTGAAAATTTAACACAATATTAAATTGTCACCATGCAGTTTTAAGTATATATATAACATCCTAGCATGACAGTAAACTAACAAATTATTATCACAGAGCCATACAAAACTAGGAGCATCAAAATGCTCTTCCATCTAGCAAGGGCGCAAACGGCCGCCATTTGCAAATTGAGGATCAGTCTTCTGTATAAAACTGCCAGAGAATACACTCCTTTAACCCAAACTTATTAAAAACTCTATAATTTGAATAACACTAATCCCACACATAATCCAACACATTAGGGCCAATCACTAAAATACTTACATGAGAGAAGGAGTCCTTATTTCATATGAAAATAAATGCAATATGATTCTGGTGATACCTAGTTGATGGGGTTTTGGGAGTTCTTTTACTCCCCAAGCCCGGCCCGAGGCCAGGCTAGACTTGGGAGAGTTTGGTCCACTAGGCTGTTGCTTGGAGCGGCCCGCAGGTCCACATACCCACCACAGCCCGGTTGGTCCGGCACTCCTTGGAGGAAAGAATCTAGGCTCCTCTTGAAGATGTCCACGGTTGTTCCGGCAATATTTCTTATGCTCGCTGGGAGGGTGTTGAACAACTGTGGACCTCTGATGTTCATACAGTGTTCTCTGATTGTGCCTATGGCACTTCTGCTCTTCACTGGTTCTATCCTGCATTTTCTTCCATATCGTTCACTCCAATACGTTGTTATTTTACTGTGTAGATTTGGGACCTGTCCCTCCAGTCCCAAATTTACACAGTAAAATAATGGCGTAAGAAAAAAATAACAATACCGATTCAATTTGCCACAATGCAATATTGAACCCAGGGTCGTAACGAGGGGGCAGTGAGTATTGGGCAGTACTCAAGACGAGACAGCACAAGTGACATGGATGGGTCAGGATTGGTATCAAAGAAAAGAATGCCACATGACACTGTGTCAAACTTACCCCACAATAAATCTCACAATACTAGAATGTGTAAATTACCAGTATTTAGGTCCGTGGTTAGCACCACTGATCACATCACTCAACTCTACATTATTACTATTATTATAAATATATTTTTCTATCATAAAACTTTTTGCACAAATCATGCAAAAATTGTCTAACTAGTTCTAACTGCCATATTTTGGCCATGATAGGCAAAATCTACGAGTCTGCGATGTTATCAATTCGGACCACTAAAATGCAAGCCTAGAAGAATAGCATGAAGAATTGTTATTTATCAAATTAATATTTGATAAAGGCTCAGCATGGGTTTAGAAATGGATGCTGTGCCTGTTGAACTTGACTGAATTTTATGACAAGGTTAATAAAATTAAACACGAAAATGGACGCCAAATAAACTATATCTTCCGAAACTGCCAAAGAGCAGTTGGCACTTCTGAAAGGCTGGGGTACAAGATGAAGAAGCAGGCTGGGATAACTGAGAAAAATTTGAACTGGATAAGGGAGTACTTGAAGGACATACTGCAATGAGCTACAGTCAGAGAGGAGGTTTCAAGCTGGAGGAATGTAATAAGTGGGGTCCCAAAGTGCTCAGTCCTGGGACTGCTCATGTTCCTAATTTATGTGAACAATCTACCCGAGGGAGTGTGCTCATACTTGTCAATGTTTGCAGGTGATGTAAAAACACAGGACTGCAGAAAGTTAACAGAAGACCTTGACAAACTCCAATAGTGGGCATGTCTAGGGGGGTATCACTCCACTTCAAGAGTGGACAATTTGTCACTCCAAGAAAGACTAACTCCAAGACTCCAACAATGGTTGATGTAATTCAATCCCAACAACTGTAAGGTTATTAAGATGGGGAAAGGGAGAGAGAGAGAGAAGACTAAGAGGCACCTATACCCTAAGGGAAATGTGACTTCAGGAATCAGAAAGAGATTTGGGAGAGGATATAATTCCAACACTAATCCCGAAGGCACACATAAACAAGATAGCATCGGCAGCATATGGGACGCTGGCAAATCTAAGAACATCATTTACAAATCTAATTCTGGACTCTGAAGGCAATATACACAACATTGTTAGAGCAATACTGGAATATGCAGCACTGGAAAGAATTCCACACCTGAAGTATAAAAGTATAAAATGAAGTATTGGTGAAGTATAAAATCAAAACTGAAAAAGAAAGAGCGGGACCAAAGAGCCGAAGCTCAACACATGCAAGCACAGCTAGATGAGTACACCACACCACACACACACACACACACACACACACACACACACACACCAAAAAACCAAAAAGGTGACACCCCTAGGGTCAACACTTGCAACAGAGGAGCTCCAGCATATTTCAACAATCCTAAGTATTGTAGTACAGGTTGAGGATAGTGAGTGGTGTCCCAGAGATCATAAAGGTATAGTGCTTTGAAAATAGGTGAGATAATAGGAATGTGCCAAGGGAAGTGAAAAATTGGGTGAGAAAAAGTTGCCCCTATAGTGTTTACAGTGCAGAGAACATTCAAGATGGCACTGACAAGAGGAAATACAAAACAGAGCTGATTTTGAGGGATTCAATGAAGAAGCATTGATATTAGCAGTCTACANCTTCGTGGTCACCCCTAGGTGACCCGCAGAGTCAACAGCGTGTGACGGATCCAACCACTGCCGCTCTGCACTTGGCTGGCAACTCTACTTGGTCTGTCGTACCTGGAGAGGCTTTTACGACCTCCATCCTTACGGTTTACACTGTCTTACTAATATGCCTTCTTGCCTGTTAAAGCGTGAGTAGCTTTCTCGGGATCAACACGTCCTCCTTCGACCTTACAAATCAACTGGGGGATTCTGCCTGCTGCACCTCCTCGAGACGAGTGCGGTCCACCCCAGAGAACCGGTGGGGGTCACCTGTACTTCACCATCTGGGCTGCCTTAGCCCTCCACTCGCTCTCCGGGTTCCATAACGAGGCGATCAATTCCCAGGCCGTCGGCGTCTCCTCGTCGGCCTTATCAGATCCACGCTCTCCTCGTCCGTCGCACTGCCTCGAGTTACAACACAGACAGGGAACGCCTCCGTGCGATTCCTTTCTCGTCCCCGCGGCGTCGAACACTTCGCCTTTCTTCTCTAAGTGCTCCAAGCACTCCTCGTCCTTCACGAGGTTCGGGAGGACTCGTCCTCCACATGCGTCATTTCCCAAGATGACCTGTGCCTCCATCTTGGCATCGTCACACAGACCCCTACTACTAGGGTTTGGGCATCCATAATCCGAAATCAAGTTCACCCGTGTAGGGGCATCTGCACTGGCCTCCCACAGTGGGTCACACTTGCCTCACCTACACGGGTATTCTCGTGACACTCGGGGAAAAGGGTTCTGCTCACTAGGTAATTCCGCCCCAGTGTCTCTTAGCATCATTACCGGAATGGGGTCTGCGTCCCCCATCCTTACAGTTCCCTCACGCACGAATGAGTTAGCCTCTTTCTTCCTAAGTACGGGTCCATCCCGCACTCCTTCGGCTAACTGGTCCTCTACCCGCACAAAAGCAACGTAACCCGCTGCTTAGGACGTCTACATTCGCGCGCAATGAGTTCCCATTAACCCGCAGTTGAAGCAGCGGATCCTTCTTCTCCGCGGACTTCTCTTGCGCCTTCTAAAGACTCATGCTCAGCTTCTCGGCCGTAATGATAACAAGATCTCTTGGCTCTCCCTCGGTGACTTCTTTGACTGTTCTACAGCACTCTTCTGTCCTCTATGTCTCCACTAGAGGGTAGACTTGGGAGAATCGGGTCCTGTCCTCCATCCGTCCGACCTACTCTTCTGAGTTTTAGTACTTGCGTTTATCCGCCCATTTATCAAAATTCTTCTCACCCCAGACTGGGTCTGCCGTTTCTGCGTCTCACCTCATTCTTCAATCTGTTCTCCCTTCGTGCCGTCTAATTCTCTCTTGTTCTGCTTTAGCAGCCTCCATCTTTATCATAGCCAGTTCAGCCTTGGCCGTTTCTTGTTCGGCCTTGGCTCTCTTGTCCAACTTTAAGTTTTCCTGTTCAGCTTTAGCCTTTCTTGTTCGGCTTTAGCTTCTCTTGCTCAGCTTTAGCTCGCTCTTGCTCGCTTTGGCTTTCTCTTGCTCAAGCCGAGCCTGCCTCTCTTCAGGTTGCAGCTGTACCTCATTGCCTCCTGGTTTCAATTTTGGTTTCACCTCACGCCTCTCAAGGCTGCTTTCCCTGCTGCTACTTGAGTTTACATTAATTCCTTCGTCACTGGCGCATCATCGGTTCCACGAAATTTCTTCCCAACCTATCGGATTCTTCTCTACACAGCTTGCTTCTTCGCACTTCAGCTGAGCTTCTCGTTCTTCTCTGCGCAGCTGTGTCTCTCTTTCTGCTTCCTCGCGCTTCGCTGTGCTTCTCTTTCTTCTCTGCGCAGCTGTGCTTCTCTTTCTTCTCTGCGCAGCTGTGCTTCTCGCTCTGCTTCCTCGCGCTTCAGCTGTGCTTCTCTTTCTTCTCTGCGCAGCTGTGCTTCTCGCTCTGCTTCCTCGCGCTTCAGCTGTGCTTATGCTTCTCTTTCTGCTTCTTGTTTCCTTAACCAAGTCCGCAGTGCGTCACGTCTATCCTCTACTTAACATGCCTACCCTTTAGGCCGAAATGGTCTTTCAACATCCTTATCTGCCTCCCAGTGCACGTGTCTAGAATCTTCTCGTCCTGAGTTTTGCAGAACATGCTTACTCTGTCTATTTGTGTTATTGCCCTGATTTCCTTTCGTTACCAGACGCCCTATCTGTCTTCAACCTAACACCATACATTTTAGCGACCAACCAAAGTTGTTCCAGGGTACACTCTTGCAAGATTTCATCATCCCCTGTATCAATGCACTTCTGGGCTCTAGCAAGGTCTCTTTCCGAACCTCTAAAATTCAGGACGCTGTCATCTTGTCCTCCAACTTGTGACTGCGAGTGAAAACTTAGGCCTGATATCTAATACCACAATTACAACCTTGATCTTGCTCGTTATCCTGGCAAGGTCGCCAATGTCGGGGTGTTCACGGTTCTTGTTAGTGAAGGGTTAAAGCAACGGTAGACTGGACCTCCTCTCGAGGTGGTTGCTCCGACAATAACCCTTACTCACCCTCGTTCTACGGGTCTTCCCTCGATCCTCTAGGCTCCACTGCACGCCCCGGAGAGTACCCCTAGTCGATTTCACAACCGGCCTTAAGTTGTGAAATGAGTGGAGACACAGATTATTCCCTGAATCTGTGGCCCGCCCCATCACAGAACTACCACACAGCCTTCAAGGTCGCCAACTGGTGTTTTTAGGTGTCCAGTAACACAGCAGTGGTGAGGGTAATTGTGGTAATTGTGGTAAGGGCAATTTCAAATAGTATGGTCTCACGATCAATATCTTATTCACACTGCACTCACAGTGACTTTTCACCGTACCAAAAGATTACTCTATTCTTAATAATATTTACTGTGAATTCACTCGCTTGATCACTGAACTTATCTTTATATCTATACTTCCTCTTAAAGATTTATCACTGGCAATCACTTCACGTATATGATATTATTCAGTACACAGGCATATACATTGATAAATCTGGATCAAAACACAGGCATATATATATATAAATCATGGAGATCAATACACAGGCATTTATATCAATAATCATGGAGATCCATACACAGGCATTTATATCAATAAATCATGGAGATCAATACACAGGCATTTATATCAATAAATTCTAGGCTCATAGCCTAACACCAATCTGGTTTACTACTAATATATATAATAATAATCACAGGAAATGAATTATAGTCACAGTAAATTCCTTAATGAATCCTGGTGCTTGCACACACCCACACATAGATATATATGTAAACTGATACTGTGAGTATTCTGGGTAGCCTCACCACACACTGTGCTCTCTGTGACTTAGACTCAGGTGAGACTTGCTCACGACATATAAAATATTCTGACAAGTATCTATAGCTAACTAAAGGGGAAATGGGAGGGTAACTGTAAACACCTACTTCACCTATCCTAGGATGACAGTTGGGTTGTAGCTCCTGGTCCAGGCTCTCGCCTCGTACACCCTCCAGAAACACAAGCCAACGCCTTAGGATTTTCGCGTCTCGCCGCTTTCTGTACACTGCAGGTCCGTGCTTCCCTACAGTACGTCGCCGGTTGAAGTCGGTCTCCTGGCCGTCAACTTTCCTCCCAACTACGGCAGCCAGCCTACGTCTCGGCGGTCGTCGTACGTTTCCCAAATAGTCCCTTGTCACTGTACTCCCAGAGGAACTGCCTCTCACCACTACGAAGTCACTGTGAAGTTATCAGCCGTCCCAGACGATACTGCTTAAGCTCCACACGCACAGCACCCGACTTCAGAGCACTTGAAGCTCACTACACTGTCAATTCCCTCGTCGTCTAGGTATGTCACTAGGTATTTGGGAAGACTTCTCGACGTGCTTGCATCCAACTGTTGACTCGTAGGGTTCCACGAAGGTGGGGTTACTGTCAAACTTGACAGGATCGTCGATCACACGTTCAACCAAGTTGACAAGGTGGTCAACTTGATTCACTCACGGTGGATTGGCCCGGCCACTAAGCTGTCTCTTATACTGGTGAACTGCCAAGGACGTCACACACGACGATGCCCGGCCCACTTCTTGCAACGCACCTGTCCCTGAGCACTTGTTGCTCAATATTCTGTCAATTCCTTATCTGAGCCACATCTGGGTTGCAGGAAGACCTCACAGAGTGCGCGCTAACAACTGGAGACGCTTATATCCACCAGAGCTCGGTAATCCGTCACTCAGACAGGATGACCGGTCGCACGTCCTGCCTCTCGGACGCGTCGTGAAAGACTGATCACGCGAAAGCGCCGCTACGGCTGGACTCCCCCTGCCTATGTGATGTCACTTTTTCCAAAGTAGGTTTTCATTGGCTCCCAGTGCCACGTCGCTGACGGTGACCAATCTGGCGACACTGACGTCACACAGTTTTGGCGGGAGAACAGACTCGCCAGCGCCATTTTGGCTCCCTAAAGGGCCTATCCCACAGGCCAAAATAATCTTCTTTCACGAATTTCTCGGCTCATCGAGAATACTACTCTCTCCCACATATGTTCAACTGATGCCTGCAATGTAGAGAACGCTCGGGAATAGTGGACATGACTTTTACAGCAGGCATGGGAGAATTAGAAGGGGGGGAACACCGTCACACTACATCTCCCTTTCCTTAACGAAACCGCATTGGGTAGGAGGAAGTAATGGCACTCATTGCGCACCTTCTGGGAGGGTGAGATAAGATCGCCAGTTACAAGGAAATACTCTCAGTTTAGCTCTGAGCAGTGGGCAGTACACTCACACACCCTCTCTGTGGTCTTTGAAAAACGCTTAAGGGTAAGTGGGTAATGGTCTACATCCGTCCTGGACTGTCCCCTTCCATGCATTTGTTACATAAAACAGACCTTCTCCGCCAACTGGTACATCTTAAGAGACTCTGCTCTCCCACCCTCCTCCTCCACACTTCCTGCCTTGTATGGCCGAACTATGTCCCTCATGGATCATCACCAAACACAGCTGCATAGGTCGAAGAAAATAAACTTGAAAAACGATTAAGGCGAAAGCTGCACATCCACAAGAGGTTGCTCTCTCACATCAACACTTCCGACCTCCTGTAGGGGGAACTAACGGACGTCATGGATCACCAACAGCTGCATTGGGTGAGAAAAAGTTAAAAATAATGTATCCACCTGTTCCCTCACTTTTCCCTCCTTCTCTCATCTTAACTCCCTGCTCCCTCTC
Source organism: Procambarus virginalis (assembly GCA_020271785.1). NCBI lineage: Eukaryota > Metazoa > Arthropoda > Malacostraca > Decapoda > Cambaridae > Procambarus > Procambarus virginalis. The sequence goes on from WNGS01005680.1 coordinate 16,677,205, forward strand.
AGGTACAGGAGGGTCCCCCCTCCCTCCACAACATAACCTAGATACTCCTCCTCCCTACATGTCTGCATACCAAGCACATAGTTTCCATCCCCTACCCATCATTACACTCTGTCAAGTGACGCCAGGCCGAATGCCAGGCGTCAAAAACCACAAACCACAAATGTCCCTAAACACTCTCCAACCAGAGGGGAAGGTCCCCTCACTCTCCCCCACCCTCCCTCACCTCTCCCTCCCCTACCCCATCAGCATATGTTGGGTCCCCTCTCACATACACTCACATACACTCAGCCTCTACATAGCAATACATAGTCATTTTTAATCAAAACTATTATCTTCATACAGGATTAAGTCTGCGGAAAACAAACATACATATTCATTTACTCTTAACAACATATTCACATACCACATACTCTAGCACATACCCCACATAGCACCACATACTCTCACCCCCCCCCCCCCAAACAACATGACCCCTCCATCTTCCCTGACCGCATAACTCAACACCGGACGCTTACACGCGTCCGACACGCGCCGCACCCTTCCATTACCTTCTAGAGCACTTACCTCATACTCTAGCACATAGCCCACATACTCTCCCACCCCCCAAACAATATGACCCCTCCATCTTTCATGACCGCATAACTCAACACCGGACACTTACACGCGTCCGACACGCGCCACACTTTCCATTACCTTCTAGAGCACTTACCTCATACTCTAGCACATAGCCCACATACTCTCCCACCCCCAAACAACATGACCCCCTCCATCTTTCATGACCGCATAACTCAACACCGGACGCTCACACACGTCCGACACGCACCACACCCTTCCATTACCTTCTAGAGCACTTACCTCATACTCTAGCACATAGCCCACATACTCTCCTACCCCCCAAACAACATGTCCCCAATCTTCCCTGACTGCATACCCAAACACTGGACGCTCACACGCGTTCGACACGCCCCAACTTCCTGGAAAATCACCTTACAACACTATGTGCCTACATACCTTTGCACCACATGGCCAGCTGGCTCTAATGAGCTCACCTGGCCAGATGCTGCGCACTGTTGTAGTCGCAGGGGGTCCACCTGGTCAGATGACGCGTGTCGCTCTAGTCGCAGGGGGGTCCACCTGGCTGATGGCGCGCGTCGCTCTAGTCCTCAACTACACTACTACTGTTGTGAGCCTCTTGTTGAACCACTTGTGACACAAACGATTATTGATGTGTGTATTTGTGTAGGTGATTGAATATGTATGTGTAAGTGTATATATGTATATGTGTATATATATATGTGTACATATATGTATGTGTATGTGTACATGTATATATAACATTAATAATTGTGTAACTACCGTCAAAAGATTGTTATTTGCTTAGCTAAACAAACTAGATGGTTCAGTTCCTGAACCGATTATGTGCCTCTGTAATCCTTAATATTTACACCACCGCCCACGGGATGGGTATAGGATGCATAATAAGAAAAATTGAATTGTAACTTACCTTATCTCCTAAATGTCAACATATGTCAGTTCAGTTCATGCTGTTGATCTCAATTAGTCTTAAGTCTTAGTTTTTAAGGTTTTTCCCAGATCTTGCCCAAAACGCTGTGCGTATTAGAGCTTTAGACATAGTATATACTTGTTCTTTCTTGAAATTCAACATTCTACTTGTAGCTCCAAACCACTCCCAACACCACCACCACTCCCAACACCCCGTGGGAAGTAGTGGAATATATATCTATCCTTGAGCTATAGTTGACCCTATACCCAATCTCGTCAGCTGTATTTGCTCCCATACCCCAGCCCGTGTGTGATAGTGGACCCCATACCCATCCTGTGGAAGGGAGTGGACCCAATATACTCATCCTGTTGGTGATAGTGGTCCCAATACCCATCCTGTTTGCGGTAGTGGACCCCATACCAATCTTGTGGGTGCTAGTGAACCCCATACCCATCTTGTGGGTGGCAGTAGACCCCATACCCATCTAGTTGGTGGTAGTGGATCCCATACCCATATTGTGGGTACTAATCGACACCATACCCATCTCGTGGGTGGTAGTGGACCCCATACCCATCTTGTGGTGCTAGTGGACCCCATACCTATCTAGTAAGTGGTAGTGGACCCCATACCCATCTAGTGGGTGGTAGTGGATCCCATACCTATCCTGAGGGTGGTAGTGGACCCCATACCCAACTTGTGGGTGTTAGTGGACCCCATACCCAACTTGTGGGTGCTAGTGGACTCCATACCCTTTTAGTGGGTGGTAGTGGACCCCATACCCATCCTGTGAATGGTAGTGGACCTCATACCCATCCTGCG
>WNGS01005680.1:16730935-16743152 GCA_020271785.1 Procambarus virginalis
AACTTTTCGTCTCCTTTCCAAAGAGTACATTTTGAGAGCTTTGTGATGGTTCTAATACTTTAGGTGCTTTATCGTGTTTGTATATATATATATATATATATATATATATATATATATATATATATATATATAATATATATATATAATATATATATATTATATGCGTGCCGCATATGCTTTCTGTATTCTCTCTCATTCAGAGGTCTCTCCTCTCTGAAGGGGGAAGTGAGTACTGAGCAATACTCAAGACGGAACAGCACCAGTGATTTAAATAGTCCTATCATTGTACATTGTTTTGGGATCTCTTGATTTGAACGTTTTCATAATCATCTTATCTTTTTCCTGCTACCGCTATATTTGGTCAGTTATGTTCACTAAATGTCCGGTCGTTAGACATCATAATTCCCAGATCTATGATATGTTTTTTCTTTCTATGAGTAAGTCTGATTGTGTCCTGTAACCTGTGTTTCGTTTAAGTCCCTCATTTCCACCATACCTAAATGCAAGGCTTTACTACCTTCCTTGTGTAGTGGAGCAATATCTGCTGATTTAAGTGCTGCTGGTATCTCAACTGTACCCAAGCTCTTTCTCCACATTACACTGATCACTCATGATATTGGTACTATACAATTCTTTATGAATATAAAGTTCCCGTGTCCGGACCAGGGGCTGAGTGCTTGGGCATGCTGTCAATTTCTCTTTTCAAAGACTTCTGCGTTCGTGTTAATATCAGTTATATTAGTTGGGGTTTGGATGTCATTCATAAGGAAGCCGTCCGGATCTTCAACTTTCATATTGTGTTTTGGGGGTGTTATTTCATTGTCATCCTCTCTGTGTACGACCTTTAGTTGTAAGGAAAGATCCCAGGTAGATTTTTTTTATTTTGATTTCGCATATGTGGAAAAATATTTTGGAATTTTTCTTTATATCTTGTATGGCTTTCTGTTCTAATTCCAATTCCTCAGACTGGTATGATCCTTTCAGCATCTACTATATTTCTTCTATCATCCTATTTAGATTTTATTTTCCTTTGTTGTGATAGTTGTGTCTGCTTAAGCGTTTCCGTGATTTTTTTCCTTCTCTTGTACAGTCGTCTGCGTTCTCTTTAAAGAGTGGTCCTCTTTCTGACCCTCCTCACAGGCACGTGCTTCAAGCAGACCTTGTACGCGTCAGCTGTAAGTTGGGCTTTTTCCCGCGTGGGAGTTTTGTCGCCTAAGACTGTTTCCCATTGGATGTTTGCAAGGTCTATATTAATTTTTCCCAGTCAATCCCCTTATTGTTAAAACTGAATTGATTGAATAACCATTCTAGCTTGTTGATCCTCTTGGTGCTACCTGCAGGTGCTAGTGTTAGTTTGAACTTCAATAATCTTGAAGGCCAATAATCTGAGTATGTAGTGTCTGAGAGTGTAATGTCTGATTATTTCTTCGTTACTTGTGAAGATCAGGTCGTGTGTGTTTTCGTTCCTAGTTGGTTCTGTAAGTTGTTGGTTGAGTGATGATGATGAAGATCTTGAACGTTTACTACTGCATACTGAACTTCCTTGGATCTTAAAAGGTAACTGTTTAAGACGCTTTACCAACTTTTGGACACCATAGTCAACTTTCTAAAACACAGACGTTTATTCCAGTGATAAACTAAGAAAGATTAGGCTCGATATTGCTTATTTATCAGACATATTTGCTTAGTTCTGAGACAATTGTGCATATGCAGGTAAATGAGACAATTTGTATTAATGCTAAGACGGTTGTCTCTACGTTTATTTCAAAATGAAAACGTTTCAAGCGCTAGAGAAGAACAATAACTTACAAGAACTAGAAGAGAACAGTGCGATACACGACGATGATTTACGCGTTTATTGTGAGCCGTCAGATATGTTGCGTAAAGATGTGTCTGAAAGATATGACAATCTTCTTTTGTTGGATATTCCAGATTGGGTCACAAGTCCATTTTCATAGCCTGAAGGAGTTGGAGTAGAGGAGGAGCTATCTGAGCTGCAAAATGACATTCAGCTGAAACCAAAGTTTAAAAACATCATGCCAAGAAGTTTGGTTACAGGGGGGAAATTTCTGTTCGCTATCCCCCGTTATAGATACTAGTTAAACTCATGCTTGTATTCCCAACGTCGTGTGTGGTGGAGCGCGGGTTTAGGCTGCTGTTCAATATCTCAGGAAGCCAAGAAATCTACCTCAGATTACTAAACGTGGCAATTTAAAACTCGTGATGACACGACATCAAATCTGACATCGGAACACTGATATGTTTGATGGGGTTCTGGGAGTTCTTCTACTTCTCAAGCCCGGCCCGAGGCCATGCTTGACTTGTGAGAGCTTGGTCCAACAGACTGTTGCTTGGAGCTCATATATCACATTAATAGGGCTAACGAGAAGTGGATTTAAGTCTGCTAAACCCTTGATTAACATATTGCATTACTGAAATGACTTTCACAATTTGTCGATCTGTTGTATCGGATTTTAATTAAACATGGAAGTATAACAATGCTATTGTTATATATTTTGTTTTGTTATCTTCCCTAGTGGGTGTCATACACCCGTGCCTCAGCAGGCAGACTACCGGTCCATTATGTGACAGGCAGACGGGAGATAGACGGACAGATAGGGAGTTAGACAGCTTCCACATTCAACATTGTACCTCCATGCTTGATATGTTATGCTCCACAACAGTTTAAGAGGTCAAGCCCTCAGCGTGGAGTGGGGTCACCAGTGTTAGAGGTCAAGCCCTCAGCGTGGAGTGGGGTCACCAGTGTTAGAGGTCAAGCCCTCAGCGTGGAGTGGGGTCACCAGTGTTAGAGGTCAAACCCTCAGCGTGGAGTGGGGTCACCAGTGTCAGAGGTCAAGCCCTCAGTGTAAAGTGGGGTCACCAGTGTCAGAGGTCAAGCCCTCAGCGTGGAGTGGGGTCACCAGTGTTAGAGGTCAAGCCCTCAGCGTGGAGTGGCGTCACCAGTGTCAGAGGTCAAGCCCTCAGCGTGGAGTGGGGTCACCAGTGTCAGAGGTCAAGACCTCAGTGTGGAGTGTGGTCACCAGTGTCAGAGGTCAAGCCCTCAGCGTGGAGTGGGGTCACCAGTGTCAGAGGTCAAGCCCTCACCGTAGAGAGGCGTCACCAGTGTCAGAGGTCAAGCCCTCAGCGTGGAGTGGGGTCACCAGTGTCAGGTCAAGCCCTCACCGTAGAGAGGCGTCACCAGTGTCAGAGGTCAAGCCCTCACCGTAGAGAGGCGTCACCATTGTCAGAGGTCAAGCCCTCACCGTAGAGAGGCGTCACCAGTGTCAGAGGTCAAGCCCTCACCGTAGAGAGGCGTCACCAGTGTCAGAGGTCAAGCCTTCAGCGTGGAGTGGGGTCACCAGTGTCAGAGGTCAAGCCCTCACCGTAGAGAGGCGTCACCAGTGTCAGAGGTCAAGCCCTCACCGTAAAGAGGCGTCACCAGTGTCAGAGGTCAAGCCCTCACCGTAGAGAGGCGTCACCAGTGTCAGAGGTCAAGCCCTCACCGTAGAGAGGCGTCACCAGTGTCAGAGGTCAAGCCTTCAGCGTGGAGTGGGGTCACCAGTGTCAGAGGTCAAGCCCTCAGCGTGGAGTGGGGTCACCAGTGTCAGAGGTCAAGCCCTCAGTGTAAAGTGAGGTCACCAGTGTCAGAGGTCAAGCCCTCAGTGTAAAGTGGGGTCACCAGTGTCAGAGGTCAAGCCCTCAGTGTGGAGTGTGGTCACCAGTGTCAGAGGTCAAGCCCTCAGCGTGGAGTGGGGTCACCAGTGTCAGAGGTCAAGCCCTCAGTGTGGAGTGTGGTCACCAGTGTCAGAGGTCAAGCCCTCAGTGTGGAGTGGGGTCACCAGTGTCAGAGGTCAAGCCCTCAGTGTGGAGTGTGGTCACCAGTGTCAGAGGTCAAGCCCTCAGTGTGGAGTGGGGTCACCAGTGTCAGAGGTCAAGCCCTCAGCGTGGAGTGGGGTCACCAGTGTTAGAGGTCAAGCCCTCAGCGTGGAGTGTGGTCACCAGTGTCAGAGGTCAAGCCCTCAGTGTGGAGTGTGGTCACCAGTGTCAGAGGTCAAGACCTCAGTGTGGAGTGTGGTCACCAGTGTCAGAGGTCAAGCCCTCAGTGTGGAGTGGGGTCACCAGTGTCAGAGGTCAAGCCCTCAGCGTGGAGTGGGGTCACCAGTGTTAGAGGTCAAGCCCTCAGTGTAAAGTGGGGTCATCAGTGTCAGAGGTCAAGCCCTCAGTGTAAAGTGGGGTCACCAGTGTTAGAGGTCAAGCCCTCAGTGTAAAGTGGGGTCACCAGTGTTAGAGGTCAATCCCTCAGTGTAAAGTGGGGTCATCAGTGTCAGAGGTCAAGCCCTCAGTGTAAAGTGGGGTCACCAGTGTTAGAGGTCAAGCCCTCAGCGTGGAGTGGGGTCACCAGTGTTAGAGGTCAAGCCCTCAGCGTGGAGTGGGGTCACCAGTGTCAGAGGTCAAGCCCTCAGTGTGGAGTGTGGTCACCAGTGTCAGAGGTCAAGCCCTCAGCGTGGAGTGGGGTCACCAGTGTCAGAGGTCAAGCCCTCAGCGTGGAGTGGGGTCACCAGTGTTAGAGGTCAAGCCCTCAGCGTGGAGTGGGGTCACCAGTGTTAGAGGTCAAGCCCTCAGTGTGGAGTGGCGTCACCAGTGTCAGAGGTCAAGCCCTCAGTGTGGAGTGTGGTCACCAGTGTCAGAGGTCAAGCCCTCAGCGTGGAGTGGGGTCACCAGTGTCAGAGGTCAAGCCCTCAGCGTGGAGTGGGGTCACCAGTGTTAGAGGTCAAGCCCTCAGCGTGGAGTGGGGTCACCAGTGTTAGAGGTCAAGCCCTCAGTGTGGAGTGGGGTCACCAGTGTTAGAGGTCAAGCCCTCAGCGTGGAGTGGGGTCACCAGTGTCAGAGGTCAAGCCCTCAGTGTGGAGTGGGGTCACCAGTGTTAGAGGTCAAGCCCTCAGTGTGGAGTGTGGTCACCAGTGTCAGAGGTCAAGCCCTCAGCGTGGAGTGGGGTCACCAGTGTCAGAGGTCAAGCCCTCAGTGTGGAGTGTGGTCACCAGTGTCAGAGGTCAAGCCCTCAGCGTGGAGTGGGGTCACCAGTGTTAGAGGTCAAGCCCTCAGTGTGGAGTGGGGTCACCAGTGTTAGAGGTCAAGCCCTCAGTGTGGAGTGTGGTCACCAGTGTCAGAGGTCAAGCCCTCAGCGTGGAGTGTGGTCACCAGTGTTAGAGGTCAAGCCCTCAGTGTGGAGTGGGGTCACCAGTGTTAGAGGTCAAGCCTCAGTGTGGAGTGGGGTCACCAGTGTCAGAGGTCAAGCCCTCAGCGTGGAGTGGGGTCACCAACAACAGGATGAGAGTTTTAAGTGTCCTCCATATTCCGTTGGTCGGCGGCACGCCTCTATAGTCTCAAGCGGCGCTTAGACACCCACTTCCAGCGCCTCTTCTTGCGTGAGTCATGTGAGGGGAGGGGGTGAGTGAGATGAGGGCTGGGGATGAGTGAGGTAAGGGTAGGGGGTAATTCATGTTAGGGCAAGGGGGAGGGGGTGTAATGTGAAGGGCCGGGTGAGTCAGGTATGGCTGGGGGCCTCCGGGTGGCACCCCGACCCTCAAGCTCACCCCACACACCGCAACAGGAACTGAAAACTGCAAAGTTCTGAGGAAAGGAAGAGACAGGACACCGAGGGGATACTATGATATGAAGAGAAGATCACTTCCTACATCGGGGGAAACCTTTTAAATTACATCATTATGGAGTCAGAGGACACTCCCTGCAATACCTCAAATCTTACCTTACTGACAGGCTCCAGTATGTTTCTGTGAATAATTCAATTTCTCCCACCCGACCCATCAACATCGGTGTTCCTCAGGGCAGCATACTCGGCCCTCTCCTCTTTCTCATTTACATTAATGACCTTCCAAATGCCTCCCAACGCCTCAAACCAATTCTTTTTGCTGACGACACAACCTTCATTTACTCCAGTCCTGAACCCCTTGCTCTAAATGCCACAGTAAATACTGAGCTTAATAAAGTCCATCTTTGGCTAACTGCCAACAAACTCACCCTTAACATTGACAAAACTTTCTATATTCTGTTTGGCAATAAATCCTCTAATCAAATAAATCTCAAAATAAACAATACCCAAATTTGTAACAAATTACATGGCAAATTCCTTGGCGTTCTCATTGACCACAAGCTGAATTTCCAGGGACACATTCTAAATATATCAAAAAAAGTTTCAAAAACTGTTGGCATTCTCTCTAAGATCAGATATTATGTACCCCGACCTGCCCTGGTGACTCTCTATTACTCCCTCATCTATCCATATCTCAACTATGGTATTTGTGCTTGGGGTTCTACTACCCAAAATCATTTACGTCCTCTAATTACTCAACACAAAGCTGCTATTAGGACAATATCCAACTCTGGCCCCAGACATCACTCGGTACCCCTACTCAAATCTCTGAATATGTTAGATATTAAGTCACTGCACATTCTCTCTTGTGTATTATACATATATAAAACGCTGAACTGTAATGCCAATCCTGAACTCAAAAGCTTCATTGCTGGTTGTAACAGAACCCATGAGCATCACACCAGAAATAAATACAGTTTTGATATTCCAAGAGTACGGCTTAATCAAACTAGAAATGCTCTACAAATCAAGGGACCCAGAATGTGGAATGACCTCCCCAACCATGTTAAAGACTGTACCTCTCTCAACCAGTTTAAGATTAAAACTAAACATTACCTAATAAATTCCCTGTAACCTACCTACCTTTTTTTTTTTAATCAATGCTGTTTGTCAACATTTTGTATTTGTGCTGCTTTTTCAGTCATGTTCCCCCTTTTTCTCATCTTTATTTGTATTTGTTCTCAACACACTTTATTCTTTATGCTCAATTAGTATTAAGTTCTAGATATTAATGTTCTTCCTGCCCGAAACACATTGCGTAATAGTGGCTTTAGGCATTGTATGTACTAGCTTTATCTATAATTCGATCCATTAATGTAACCTCACTTGTATGTATATACCTTACCTGAATAAACATATTTATTTATTTATTTATTTATTTATTTATTTAAGATTTTAGTTGACTAACCTGACACTAGAGGCGCATAAAGTAACCCTTCGACACTTACAAAACTTTCTTATATTCGGATAGTCTTCAGAATACAGTATACAACATACAGAAGACTAGACTTCCAGTATACAGCCCCTCCACAGAATCCCATCTTGAAGTGAAACAAAGTATAGATAAAAAGATGATGGACCAGGAAATGTTAGGCATGAGGCGCAATAGGCCTCGAGAACACAGCTATACAACAATGGACATAATTGCAGGCGATGAGTCACAAGAACGTGGCTACATTATGTTGACCAGGGGCCAGATTCACGAAAGCACTTACGCAAACACTTACGAGCCTGTACATCTTTTCTCAATCTTTGGCGGCTTTGTTTACAATTATTAAACAGTTAATGACCTCCGAAGCACCAGGAGGCTGTTTATAACAATAACAACAGTTGAATGGCAAGTTTTCATGCTTGTAAACTGTTTAATAAATGTAAACAAAGGAGTCAAAGATGGAGGGAAGATGTACACGTTCGTAAGTGCTTGCGTAAGTCCTTTCGTGAATCTGGCCCCAGACCACACACTAGAAGGTGAAGGGACGACGACGTTTCGGTCCGTCCTGGACCATTCTCAAGTCGATTGTAATGGACATAATTACAACTTTCTTAGCGCAAATCGACAAAGTGAATAAATAATTAATGTTCAAATTAGAAAATGGTGGAATATGGAGCTATTGATGGAATTTAGTATGAGAAATGAGTCCAAAAGATGCCAGCAAGTGTTGGCTTAGCTTGAGGGCTGTTGATGAATGGAACCAGTTAAAATGGCAAGTTCCTGAGCATTCCGTGTACACAACCACTTGGGCTGGACGGTAGAGTGATGGTCTCGCTTCATGCAGGTCGGTGTTCAATCCCCGACCGTCCAAGTGGTCCCCCCCCCCCGTCCCATCCCAAATCCTTATCCTGACTCCTTCCAAGTGCTATATAGTCGTAATGGCTTGGTGCTTTTCCGTGACAAGTCCCTCCCTCCCTCCGTGTGCACAGCTTTAAAGACAAATATAATACGTTTTGTGGAGCGCTTCACGAGTGTGTGATAATTGGAGACTGTATCATCTGAGTGCCGCCAAACTCCTTGTCTGCTTGGGCCGACTTCAGGTTGAATTATTATTATTATTAAGCACATCTTGGTCTAGTGGGTAATATGTGCGTCTGGGGTGACCAACGACGGGGGTTCGAGTCCATTCCTCTGCTCTAAACATTTTCTCTTGATCTTATCTTGAGGTTATCTTGAGATGATTTCGGGGCTTTTTTAGTGTCCCCGCGGCCCGGTCCTCGACCAGGCCTCCACCCCCCAGGAAGCAGCCCGTGACAGCTGACTAACACCCAAGTACCTATTTTACTGCTAGGTAACAGGGGCATAGGGTGAAAGAAACTGCCCATTGTTTCTCTCCGGCGCCTGGGATCGAACCCAGGACCACAGGATCACAAGCCCAGCGTGCTGTCCGCTCGGCCGACCGGCTCCCTTTTAAGAGAGTGCTTGATTGTGTTTTGGCATGAAAAGCGCAGTGCAAGGTGAAAGATTGATGCTTTTTGTAGAGTAGGAATTATGTGAATATTTTATGTGCCGTGTATTGCAGCCTAAAGCAGTGAAGGGAGCAGAAGGTTGTAGGCTGAAAGATTAAGCAGCAGCCTCATACAGTTATAGATTGGAGACACAAGGTGATATTGGAGTCTTATCAGTTGCTAGCAGTCTAAGAGGTTGCATTAATTGTTGATAAGTTAAATGCAAGAAGAACTTGCCTTGCTTGTGATCCCATTTGTGTTCTAGGTGTTTAGGTTCTGTTGGCGATTATTTGTATTTGTAGTACGTGGGTGAAGCATTTACAACATTGTGGTTCGAACAAAATTCATCAGTGAAGGACTTGTTCCGGAAGTGTTCGGTCGAAATCAGTTGTGAGTCGTGTGTAAACCGTTTTCATTCATAAACAGGGGGTTTGGCGGGTGGATGGAATCACTTTTGGGTCTTTGTTTGGAGGACGAGCTGGCGGGACGACCGCTGGATGTAAAGGACTTGAGTCGAGGACGGGTTGAACAAGCAGTTAACAATTCTAACACCTCATCATAATATAACATCATCTCATACAAAGAATATAATACAGTAACATACAGTAGGATACACGTGTATATAAGAACACATCAATATAAATGACCAAATTTTAAATGATAAATTCTGGAAATAAAGGAACATCGACAGTTAAGGAATGACTACCGCGTACCCTGTCGGCCGAGCGGACAGCACGCGGGACTTGTGATCCTGTGGTCCTGGGTTCGATCCCAGGCGCCGACGAGAAACGATGGGCAGAGTTTCTTCCACCCTATGCCCCTGTTACCTAGCAGTAAAATAGGTACCTGGGTGTTAGTCAGCTGTCACGGGCTGCTTCCTGGGGGGTGGAGGCCTGGTCGAGGACCGGGCCGCGGGGACACTAAAGCCCCGGAATCATCTCAAGATATCCTGTCGTAACTGGTGAGTGTTGGGTCATGACAGTGGCCTCTACAGCCTCGCCACTGTCTGCCTGTCTGTCTGTCTATTGCCTCAACAAACTCGCTGTTGAATGTGTCTGTCTGTATTCACCTAGTTGTATTCACCAAGTTGTGCTTGTGGGGGACGAGCTGTGCTATTTCGGCCCGTCTCTCAACTGTCAATCAATCAACTGTTACTAACTACTAACTAATTTTATATATTTTTTCCCCCACACACATCCATCCACCCACCCGTGACAGCTGTCTAACTCCCAGGTACCCATTTATTGCTAGGTAACAGGGGCATCATGGTGAAAGAAACTGCCCTTTTTTCTTTCTCGCCGGTGCCAGGAATCGATCCCGGGCTACGGGATTACGAGTCCAGCGTGCTATCCACACAGCCACCGACGCCACAAACTGTCTGTCTGTGGTCTAGACATCCGTGCCTCTCTGGCTCTGTCCTCCTCACGCTATGTATTCTTTCCTGCAGGAAATCAATAATGTCGTCCAGAGATATTCGGCCCTAAGGAACATGTCGCTATTTTGTCCTCACTCCTTAAGTCCTTAAGTTGTTTGTCCTCACTCCTTAAGTTGTTTGTCCCTCACTCCTTAAGTTGCTTGTCCCTCACTCCTTAAGTTGCTTGTCCCTCACTCCTTAAGTTGCTTGTCCCTCACTCCTTAAGTTGCTTGTCCTCACTCCTTAAGTTGCTTGTTCTTACTCCTTAAGTTGCTTGTCCTCACGCCTTAAGTTCTTAAGTTGTTTGTCCCTCACTCCTTAAGTGTTTGTCCCTCACTCCTTAAGTTGCTTGTCCTCACGCCTTAAGTTCTTAAGTTGTTTGTCCTCACTCCTTAAGTCCTTAAGTTGCTTGTCCTCACTCCTTAAGTCCTTAACTTGCTTGTCCTCACTCCTTAAGTTGTTTGTCCCTCACTCCTTAAGTTGCTTGTCCTCACTCCTTAAGTCCTTAAGTTGCTTGTCCTCACTCCTTAAGTCCTTAAGTTGCTTGTCCCTCACTCCTTAAGTTGCTTGTCCTCACTCCTTAAGTTGCTTGTCCTCACTCCTTAAGTTGCTTGTCCTCACTCCTTAAGTTGCTTGTCCTCACTCCTTAAGTTGCTTGTTCTTACTCCTTAAGTTGCTTGTCCTCACTCCTTAAGTTGCTTGTTCTTACTCCTTAAGTTGCTTGTCCTCACGCCTTAAGTTCTTAAGTTGTTTGTCCCTCACTCCTTAAGTTGCTTGTCCCTCACTCCTTAAGTTGCTTGTCCTCACTCCTTAAGTTGCTTGTTCTTACTCCTTAAGTTGCTTGTCCTCACGCCTTAAGTTCTTAAGTTGTTTGTCCCTCACTCCTTAAGTTGTTTGTCCCTCACTCCTTAAGTTGCTTGTTCTCACTCCTTAAGTTGCTTGTCCTCACTCCTTAAGTTGCTTGTTCTTACTCCTTAAGTTGCTTGTCCTCACTTCTTAAGTTGCTTGTCCTCATTCCTTAAGTTGCTTGTCCCTCACTCCATAAGTCCTTAAGTTGCTTGTCCTCACTCCTTAAGTCCTTAAGTTGCTGTCCTCCTCACTCCTTAAGACCTTAAGTTGCTTGTCCCTCACTCCTTAAGTCCTTAAGTTGCTTGTCCTCACTCCTTAAGACCTTAAGTTGCTTGTCCTCACGCCTTAAGTTCTTAAGTTGTTTGTCCCTCACTCCTTAAGTTGTTTGTCCCTCACTCCTTAAGTTGCTTGTTCTCACTCCTTAAGTTGCTTGTGCTCATTCCTTAAGTTGCTTGTTCTCACTCCTTAAGTTGCTTGTGCTCATTCCTTAAGTTGCTTGTTCTCACTCCTTAAGTTGCTTGTGCTCATTCCTTAAGTTGCTTGTCCCTCACTCCTTAAGTTGCTTGTCCTCACTCCTTAAGTCCTTAAGTTGCTTGTCCTCATTCCTTAAGTTGCTTGTCCTCATTCCTTAAGTTGCTTGTCCTCACTCCTTAAGTCCTTAAGTGGCTTGTCCTCATTCCTTAAGTCCTTAAGTTGCTTGTCCTCACTCCTTAAGTCCTTAAGTTGCTTGTCCTCACTCCTTAAGTCCTTAAGTTGCTTGTCCTCACTCCTTAAGTCCTTAAGTTGCTTGTCCTCATTCCTTAAGTTGCTTGTCCTCATTCCTTAAGTTGCTTGTCCCTCACTCCTTAAGTCCTTAAGTTGCTTGTCCTCACTCCTTAAGTCCTTAAGTTGCTTGTCCTCACTCCTTAAGTCCTTAAGTTGCTTGTCCTCACTCCTTAAGTCCTTAAGTTGCTTGTCCTCACTCCTTAAGTCCTTAAGTGGCTTGTCCTCATTCCTTAAGTCCTTAAGTTGCTTGTCCTCACTCCTTAAGTCCTTAAGTTGCTTGTCCTCACTCCTTAAGTCCTTAAGTGGCTTGTCCTCACTCCTTAAGTCCATAAGTTGCTTGTCCTCACTCCTTAAGTCCTTAAGTTGCTTGTCCTCACTCCTTAAGTCCTTAAGTGGCTTGTCTTCATTCCTTAAGTCCTTAAGTTGGTTGTCCTCACTCCTTAAGTCCTTAAGTTGCTTGTCACCATTCCTTAAGTCCTTAAGTAGGTTGTCCTCATTCCTTAAGTCCTTAAGTGGCTTGTCTTCATTCTTTAAGTCCTTAAGTTGGTTGTCCTCATTCCTTAAGTCCTTAAGTGGCT
>WNGS01005680.1:16761749-16778607 GCA_020271785.1 Procambarus virginalis
CTGACGGTCCGGATATGAAAGCCGATACTGGACTAGTGAATATTAGCCGAGTAGACAAGTTTTGAATTGACAGGACTTTCTGAATTATATCAAAACAATACTAGGAAAAAACTTGATACCAAAGCTGTCTTTTTCAACAACGTTTTACAGTTATGAACTAGTTAGACAATACAGCATTTTTTTTTGGCGAAAAGGAATGAACATTTGGCTATTAATTAGCTATTGGCAATTCGGTATTCGCAGCTCAGCCAATAGTGATATATATAACGCTGGCATTCTGTACACGACTCCACGCTTGCTCAATGTTTTGGTAAATTAAATACATCAATACGGAACTGTAGAGTGAAAAGTAGACTTTCATAGTTGCAAAACCTATGAATATTTGGTTTATCAAGTACTTTTTATTTTTGAAGGCCCAGATGGTGAGAAATATCCTCTCTCTTCACTTCCCACATCTCAGTAAATGTGATCCTTCACAAGATGGAGGAGTCAATGGACATGCAAAATGATGACAGCATGAACTGGATCCATGCTTCAAACAACACTTCCTGTGCAGGCGATGAGTCCAATAACGGGCTAAAGTATGTTGACCAGACTTGAGAATGGTCCAGGACGGACCGAACGGTCGTCGTCCCTTCACCTTCTAGTGTGTGGTCTGGTCAACACTTCCTGTGGTTGGTGTCGAGCCCCTGAGAGACCTGGAGCTTCTCCACGTCCCTGGCACCGTGAGTAGAGATATTGCAATAATGTTAACGAAGATATTGGGAGAGCGATGAAATACGTATTTCAGATGGAAGAAGTTATAGAATATGAAGGAGAGGGGGGAACTTATCCTCGTAAATAAAGCGCTCCAATTCAAGAGTTGAGGTCCCGGGTGGCGCGCTATATCACAGTGTTGACGTCAGAGATCGCACACTTATTATTCAGTAATGCTAGAAGTCCTCAGAAATTCTGATTTGAAATGAAAGCATGCATCAAAGATTACCGGCCTCTCTGCCGTGTACAAGATGTATATGAAAGTGAATATTTTGATTTCTCAGGCTTACTATCACTAAATATATTAAATACATAAAATATTACAAGATCTGTATACGGAAACAAGGAACCCTTAAGGTTCAAGTTCCACTTCAGAGATTTCCCAAGATTTACAAACTACTTGACGGTGTGTTATAATATTAGCAGACCATCTGTCAAGGTATACCACTTTGGTAACCCTCTCTCGAAAGGATATTCAAACAATTGCTGACACATTTCCAACTAAATTTATCACTGCATTCGGACAGCCAAAGTATTAGTATGGGTCTGTGGTTAATAATTCGTAGGTTTGTAAAATGGCAGAAACTACCACAACACACAACGCATAAGGGGTCTGGTAGCTGAGTGGACATCGAGCGAAACTTGTAATCCTGTGGCCCGGGTTTGATTCCCGGGCTAGGCAGAGACAAATGGGCAGTTTCTTTCACCCGGATTCCCCTGTTACCTAGAAGTAAATAGGTACCTGGGAGTTAGACAACTGTTACGGCCTGCTTTCTGTGTGTGTGTGTGAACAAAAAATATAATTAGTAGTTAGTAATAGTTGATTGATTGACAGTTGAGAGGCGGGCCGAAAGAGCAAAGCTCAACCCCCGCAAGCACAACTAGGTGAATACAACACTCAACATCGCGTGCCTCCAGCCCATGATGGCGCAAGCTTGGTCTCTCTCTCTCTACACTAACCCTTGTTGTTTAAGTAGAAAGGCAGAGGTTATGTTCCGGAGTGGGTGAGGTGGTTATCATCATTCATAGATAGCCTCCTACATGAGGCAAATGCAGTGTTTGCAGCCCTAACGGAAACCCACACAAAGGACTACCACGATGGTGAAATATGGATCTCAGAGTACAATCTTTTCAGATGTGATAGGAAGCACCGGCTACAGGGTGGGGTCAGCCTCTACATCAAAGACACACTCATCTGTACTGAACTGCTAAACACTACAAATGATATGGTGGAAGTGCTGATAATCAAAATAGAAATCCTAAATGTAGTTATTGTCCTTGTATATAAGTCACCGGAAGCAAATCACCAGCAGTTTAAAGACCAATTAATTAAAATAGAACACTGCTTGGAAAACCTCACAAATTCAGCCCCGAACATCATTCTGCTTGGGGACTTCAACCTACGGCACCTGAAATGGAAGCACCTGGCTAATACAGTTATATCAGAAAGAATACCAGGAAGTAGCCTAAATGAACAGGCACATGCAAATGACCTACTACGGATGTGCGACAGATTTGCCTTAAACCAGCAAATAGTAGAACCAGCTAGAAAAGAGAACACGTTGGACCTCATTTTCACTAATAATGATGAACTAATCAGGAACATAATGATTACAAATACCTGTTACTCAGATCACAACCTAATTGAAGTTCTGACAAGCATGAGGAGTAGACCTGCACAACCAGTCCTGAGTCCCAGGGGGAGGAGAATTCAGCAAATTCAATTTTAATAATAAACACATTAACTGGGAGCAAATAAACCAAGACTTCGCAGAAATAAGCTGGGAAGAACAGCTAGGAAATGCAAACTTGAACCAGTGCCTGAAAAAAATAAACTCAGTAGCACTAGAAATATGTACAAACCGCATCCCCCTAATAAAAAAGAGGAAGAGATGCAGACTGGAACGAGAACGTCGTTCCCTCTATAGGCGAAGAAAACGAATCGCGGAGCAACTTGAGAGCAACATCCTATCTCAAGAACGGCGAAGAAGGTTAGGTAGAGAAATAGAAACAATTGAACTAAAGCTACAAGACTCATACAAAATCCAAGAGAGACAAAGAGAGCAAAAGGCCATCAGTGAAATAGAGAGAAATACGAAATATTTTTTCTCCTATGCAAAATCAAGACATCTAGTATCCGGACCCCTGCGAAAGGGAGATGGAACTTTCACAGTTGATGACAAAGAAATGAGCGAGATACTGAGGAATCAGCACGACTCTTTTTTCAGCGAGCCACTAAACACACTAAAGATTGATAATCCAAATAAATTTTTCATGGATGTGATGCCAACATCAAATCATACATCAAATGTTACCCTATCCCCACTGGATTTTGAAGAAGCCATAAACAGTATGCCTATGCACTCTGCACCAGGCCCGGATTTCTGGAACTCCATATTCATCAAGAACTGTAAAAAAAAAACACTATCGCAGGCCCTCCACATTCTGTGGAGACAAAGCCTAGATACTGGCGTTATCCCTGACATACTAAAAACAGCAGAGATAGCACCACTTCATAAAGGAGGAAATAAGGCAGAGGCAAAATATTACAGACCGATAGCACTAACATCGCACATCATAAAAATCTTTGAAAGAGTGCTAAGAAATAAGATTACAAAATGCATGGAATCACAGCATCTTCATAACCCCGGACAACATGGGTTCAGAACAGGGCGCTCTTGAATATCACAGTTGCTGGACCACTATGACATGGCATTAGATGCTATGGAAGACAAGCAAAACGCTGATGTAATTTACACAGATTTCGCAAAAGCCTTCGACAAATGTGACCATGGTGTTATTGCACACAAAATGCGTGCAAAAGGAATTACCGGAAAAATAGGCAGATGGATTTACAATTTCCTGACTAACAGAACCCAATGTGTAATAGTCAATAAAATAAAATCCAGTCCATCAACCGTGAAGAGCTCAGTCCCCCAGGGTACTGTGAAGAGCTCAGTCCCCAGGGTACTGTGAAGAGCTCAGTCCCCCAGGGTACTGTGAAGAGCTCAGTCCCCCCAGGGTACTGGGCTTGCTCCAGTACTTTTTCTCATCCTCATATCAGACATTGACAAGGACACAATTTATAGCACTGTATCATCCTTTGCAGATGACACTAGGATTTGTATGAGAGTAGACAACATAGAGAACACAGCAAACCTCCAATCAGATGTAAATCAGATCTTTCAATGGGCTTCAGAAAATAATATGGTATTTAGTGAAGATAAGTTCCAGCTATTGCGCTACGGAAAAAAATGAAATTATAGAAAGAGAACCCGCGTATAAAACGCAGTCAAATCATAACACTGAACGAAAAGGCAATGTAAAGGATCTGGGTGTACTCATGTCGGAAGACTTTACCCTTAAAGAACACAATAAAATAGCCGTCACAACTGCAAGAAAAATGACAGGTTGGATAACAAGAACTTTTCAAACTAGAAATGCTATACCGATGATGATACTCTTCAAGACGCTAGTGCTCTCTAGAGTGGAGTACTGCTGCACAATGACAGCCCCTTTCAAAGCTGGAGAAATTGCTGACGTGGAGAGCGTGCAGAGATCCTTTACTGCTAGAATCCACTCAGTAAAACATCTAAACAATTGGGACCGATTAAAATGCCTAAAACTGTATTCTCCTGAGCATAGGCGGGAGAGATACATAATAATTTACACGTGGAAAATATTAGAGGGGCTGGTCCCAAACCTGCACACAGAAATAACATTACATGAGACCAGAAGACATGGCAGGATGTGCAGAATACCCCCGTTGAAGAGCAGAGGTGCAACTGGTACTCTGAGAGAGAACTCTATCAACATCAGAGGCCCGAGACTGTTCAACACGCTTCCACTACACATAAGGGGCATAACTGGCCGACCCCTCACAGTGTTCAAGAGAGAACTCGACAAGCACTTCCAAAGGATACCTGATCAACCAGGCTGTGACTCATACGTCAGGCTGCGATCAGCCGCGTCCAACAGCCTGCAACGAGGAGCCTTGGTTGATGACCGGGCCGCGGGGGCGCTAAGCCCCGAAACCAAATCAAGGTATACTTAACTCAAGGTATACTCAACTTGAGGTATACTCAACTTAAGGTATAGTCAACTCAAGGTATAGTCAACTCAAGGTATACTCAACTTAAGGTATACTCAACTTGAGGTATACTCAACTTAAGGTATAGTCAACTTAAGGTATAGTCAACTCAAGGTATACTCAACTTAAGGTATAGTCAACTAAGGTATACTCAACTCAAGGTATACTCAACTTAAGGTATACTCAACTTAAGGTATAGTCAACTTAAGGTATACTCAACTTAAGGTATAGTCAACTTAAGGTATAGTCAACTTAAGGTATAGTCAACTTAAGGTATACTCAACTTAAGGTATAGTCAACTTAAGGTATACTCAACTTAAGGTATAGTCAACTCAAGGTATACTCAACTTAAGGTATAGTCAACTTAAGGTATAGTCAACTCAGGGTATAGTCAACTCAAGGTAGTCAACTCAAGGTATACTCAACTTAAGGTATATTCAACTTAAGGTATAGTCAACTTAAGGTATAGTCAACTTAAGGTATAGTCAACTTAAGGTATAGTCAACTTAAGGTATACTCAACTTAAGGTATACTCAACTTAAGGTATAGTCAACTCAAGGTATACTCAACTTAAGGTATAGTCAACTTAAGGTATAGTCAACTTAAGGTATACTCAACTTAAGGTATACTCAACTTAAGGTATACTCAACTTAAGGTATAGTCAACTCAAGGTATACTCAACTTAAGGTATACTCAACTTAAGGTATAGTCAACTTAAGGTATACTCAACTTAAGGTATAGTCAATTCAAGGTATACTCAACTTAAGGTATAGTCAACTTAAGGTATACTCAACTTAAGGTATAGTCAACTTAAGGTATAGTCAACTCAAGGTATACTCAACTAAGGTATAGTCAACTCAGGGTATAGTCAACTTAAGGTATACTCAACTTAAGGTATACTCAACTTAAGGTATAGTCAACTTAAGGTATAGTCAACTCAAGGTATACTCAACTTAAGGTATAGTCAACTCAGGGTATACTCAACTCAAGGTAGTCAACTCAAGGTATACTCAACTTAAGGTATACTCAACTTAAGGTATAGTCAACTTAAGGTATAGTCAACTTAAGGTATAGTCAACTTAAGGTATACTCAACTTAAGGTATAGTCAACTTAAGGTATACTCAACTTAAGGTATAGTCAACTCAAGGTATACTCAACTTAAGGTATAGTCAACTTAAGGTATAGTCAACTCAGGGTATAGTCAACTTAAGGTATACTCAACTTAAGGTATAGTCAACTTAAGGTATACTCAACTTAAGGTATAGTCAACTCAAGGTATACTCACTTAAGGTATACTCAACTTAAGGTATAGTCAACTTAAGGTATACTCAACTTAAGGTATAGTCAACTTAAGGTATACTCAACTTAAGGTATAGTCAACTCAAGGTATATCAACTTAAGGTATAGTCAACTCAAGGTATAGTCAACTCAGGGTATAGTCAATCAAGGTATAGTCAACTCAAGGTATAGTCAACTCAAGGTATAGTCAACTCAAGGTATAGTCAACTTAAGGTATAGTCAACTTAAGGTATAGTCAACTCAAGGTAGTCAACTCAAGGTATAGTCAACTCAAGGTAGTCAACTCAAGGTATAGTCAACTCAAGGTAGTCAACTCAAGGTATAGTCAACTCAAGGTATAGTCAACTCAAGGTAGTCAACTCAAGGTATAGTCAACTCAAGGTATAGTCAACTCAAGGTAGTCAACTCAAGGTATAGTCAACTCAAGGTATAGTCAACTCAGGTATAGTCAACTCAAGGTAGTCAACTCAAGGTATAGTCAACTCAAGGTAGTCAACTCAGGGTAGTCAACTCAAGGTAGTCAACTCAGGTATAGTCAACTCAAGGTAGTCAACTCAGGTATAGTCAACTCAAGGTAGTCAACTCAAGGTATAGTCAACTCAAGGTAGTCAACTCAAGGTATAGTCAACTCAAGGTAGTCACTCAAGGTATAGTCAACTCAAGGTATAGTCAACTCAAGGTATAGTCAACTCAAGGTAGTCAACTCAAGGTAGTCAACTCAAGGTATAGTCAACTCAAGGGTAGTCAACTCAAGGTAGTCAACTCAAGGTATAGTCAACTCAAGGTAGTCAACTCAGGTATAGTCAACTCAGGTATAGTCAACTCAAGGTAGTCAACTCAAGGTAGTCAACTCAAGTATAGTCAACTCAAGGTATAGTCAACTCAAGGTATAGTCAACTCAAGGTAGTCAACTCAAGGTAGTCAACTCAAGGTATAGTCAACTCAAGGTAGTCAACTCAAGGTAGTCAACTCAAGGTATAGTCAACTCAAGGTAGTCAACTCAAGGTATAGTCAACTCAAGGTATAGTCAACTCAGGTATAGTCAACTCAAGGTAGTCAACTCAAGGTNTTATATATATATATATATATATATATATATATATATATATATATATACGTATGTATATGTACATGTATGCATGAGTATGTGTACATGTATATATAGCATTAATAATTTTGTAACTAGCGTCAAAAGATTGTTATTTGCTTAGCTAAACGAACTAGAGGGTTCAGTTCCTGAACTAATTATGTGCCTCTGTAATCCTTTACACCACCGCCCACGGGATGGGTATGGGGTGCATAATAAAAAAAGAAAAAAAGGTGCATAATAAATTAACTAAACTAAACTGTTTTGCGGGAAACGTTTTGCCTAGTAGTGGCTTCATTAGTATGTGTAACTCCTACCTCTACAATTGTACATATTCTTATGTTCTTTGTACACACACATTCTTTTGAATAAACATTGAATTGAATTACCATTTATGTCAAATTCAATAACATATATGTCTGCAAGAACGACTACTACCATAATATACTTATATACTAATGGGAGGTGGGTACTTTTGACAAGCCGCCAGCCCTCATGTCCCCATCGAAGCCACTAACACCACTGAATTTACTTGGGGGGGGAACAATATTTTTCTAGTGACCTCGACGAGGACAGGAAGCCGGCGGCTTGCCAAAGATACCCCCATTTGTCGTGAAGATTTTATCGATTTTTAAAATCCAGCGGTGTTTTGACATTTTACGGCTCCGGCGGGAAGCGGATCCATGGGTTTATAACCCTATGGGTGAAAAAGCATTTGCTCTCCTACATTGTGGCTTGTTGAGTTTGAAACCGTTGCTTGATCTTGTTTGTGATACATCTAACCTATCAAAGAAGTGATCTGGACTAATATCCTCCAAATTTACCTGAATTTACTTAAGCGGCACTATCGCTCTAATGACTTCGATGAAGACAGGAAGATGGCGGCTTGTCAAAGGTCCCTCATTTGTCATGATTTTATCTATTCGTATTTTAATTTCTAGTAGGATATTTACAATTACGGCTTCGGTGGGTAGGTGGTTCCATGAGTTTATAACCAAACCCATTGGGATAAAATGCATATCTTGTTTTCTGTCTTACTATCTATAAATCTATCAACGTTTTGTTTCTCACCTTGTATGTATGTATTTTACCTGAATAAATATTTGTATTTGTATTGTAGCTTGTTGAACTTGAAACCACCCACAGGGTTATAAACCCATGGAACCGCCTACCCGCCGAAACCGTAACTACCAAAACTGTGTTGAATCTCAAAATTCAACTGGAAAAGATTATCAAGGCAAATGATGGTACCTTCGACAAGCCGTCGGCTTCCTGTCTTCGTCGAGGGCACTAGTGTCAGGAGCTCTTAGGTAAATTCAGGTACATACAGTATTTCCAATCTAGCGGGAACTGTCTCTTGATCTAGAGTTTTTCCGAAAAGGAGTTTCAGTGGTAGACATTGCTCTGTTGCTAGTTCCTTAACGACTTTGGATTGAATTCTTTCCACTCCTGGAGCTTTGAAATCTTCCAGTTTGTTAATGCGTTTCCTGATTACATCGTACGTTATGGGGATATCCCCTAATTCCTTCTCCTCACCCGGGTATTGGGATGTTGTCTAAACTCTCTAGTTAGTATATTTACTTATTTCACCTTCGGGAAGGTGGTTGCTTGGGAAGGTGTGGGCGGGGAGGTGTAAATAAAACCACCCATCAAAAGTTACACATTTCATTTATTTTACATCTGTACAGTGAATAAGGATTAACATGAATACTAAGAATAGTTCTGTAGAGACTTGGTGTGACCGTTGGCCGGTGGGCGCCACCAGTCTGTCAGCAACTGTTATGGTTGATCAGTGATGAGGCTCACATGGTACTTACTTGCTGCACCTGAGAGCCCGGGTCTCTAGGCCCACTAGCTGCCCCTTCCCTCACGACCCAGGTATTCAGGCCCACCAACTGCCCCTTCCCTCAGAACCCAGGTATTCAGGCCCACCAACTACCCCTTCCCTCACGACCCAGGTATTCAGACCCACCAACTGCCCCTTCCCTCAGAACCCAGGTATTCAGGCCCACCAACTACCCCTTCCCTCACGACCCAGGTATTCAGGCCCACCAACTACCCCTTCCCTCAGGACCCAGGTATTCAGGCCCACCAACTGCCCCTTCCCTCACGACCCAGGTATTCAGGCCCACCAACTGCCCCTTCCCTCAGAACCCAGGTATTCAGACCCACCAACTGCCCCTTCCCTCAGAACCCAGGTATTCAGGCCCACTAGCTGCCCCTTCCCTCAGGACCCAGCTATTCAGACCTACCAACTGCCCCTTCCCCCAACTAAGAAGTTCCCTTCAATTTAATGTAGAAAGTTTCTTTTAATTACAAAAGGGAGTTACTTTTAAAAGTATTTTTCCATTGTAAATACGAATAATGTTAGTTATGACGTGTCTATTCAATATTATATTATTTATATAGTACTGTTTTTTATAATTAAGATGACCCACAACAATACTGCAACGTAAAGCTATTGAGGGCACTTACATGATGTGACCTGCACAACACAGGTCCTGTCTAACATCGTAAGTCTTAGTACTGATCCCTTCTAACATGACAAATCCTAGACAGCTTAGATTCCATCTAAAATGACAGGTCTCAGACAGTATATAGATCCCATCTAACATGATGAGTCCTAAAGAATACAGATTCCTCATAACATGCGAAGCCTTGTACAGTACCGGTCCGACCTCACGTGGTATATCCTTAGTATCAACCGAAGCCAACAAATTATATCATGTTATACAAATATCAAACAGCTGTTGTTGTAACATTTAGGTGTGTGAGCATTTGTTATTATTCCAGTTAGTTTAGTTTCCAATATTGCAAATATATCTGGTTCCATCTCCCCTACTCTCTTTCATTAAGTTATTCTGCCTTGTTCATCACTTATTAACATGTAACTGTGTACCAGACTTTTAAGCTTCGTGTCCAGACATTATCATTGGTTTACGAGGCTCTTCAGGGGGGCATATCAAGAACGGTGGCTCCAAGACAAGCCCTGTTTTTTTTTCTCAGAGGTTTGGGCTATGGGACGTACAGTACCGTGGCAGGAAGAACACGGATTGTATGGAACAGCTGTGAGGATGGACCCGCTGGAAATGGTTGGGATTGCGTGGTCAGTGGAAGAGGGTAAGTTGGGCTTCCATGGAGTAGCATCTCCAGGGAAGGATGGGCATCAGAGGGTACGGGCATCATCAGGTAGTGGGAGGGAGCCAGATAGGAAGAAAGTAGTGGGAGGGAGGTAGTGGAAGGAAAGTAGTGGGAAGGAGGGAGGGAGGAATTAAGGTAGGGAGAGAGCGAGTGAGGGAAGGATTAAGGGAGAGACAGAGTATGAGGGAGAGAGTGAGAGTATGAGATATGGAGGGAGGGGTAGGGAGGGAGGGTACGAGAGTGAGGGAGGGGACGAGTGTGAGGGAGTCATGGCGGGAGGGAGGGGGCCGCTATACTGCCAGGCTAGCGGCGCCAGTATAGCCAGGATACCTCAAGGTGACTCAACACAAGTCAACAGTCACATCTGCTCACCCACTCCCTTCCTCACACTATCACGCTCCAGAAACATATATATATATATATATATATATATATATATATATATATATATATATATATATATATATATATATATATATATATATATATATATATATATATATATATATATATATATATATATATATATATATATATATATATATATATATATATATATATTTTACAGAAGTCCTTAAATTAATTGACTTGAACTATGCTAAGAAAAACGCGATCAAAAGCAAATCGTTAGCAAGTGGTGGCCTGGCCGACTGTGTCAGGAACCTAGGTGTTGTCTGAGCTAGGTGCTGACAAGCCCTATACTCTTTTGACAGCTGACTGCCTCGCTCTGTGCTTTTGACAACTGACTGCCTCGCTCTGCGCTCTTGACAGCTTGCAAGACACATTTGCTTAATTCCCCGACAAGACGACAAATCCAGTGGAGCGCTACAAAAAGTACAAAAGCACATTTTTTTTCTTTTAACTTGCGCATAGAAGTAATCCGTCCAGTTCGCTAGGTCTGTCTTCCACTACTGGTGGGTCTGTGTCACACTGATGGTGTGGTTGGCGGCACAGCCGGCGACACAGTCTGCTGACATTGACCAGCCTCCACAACATGGGCGGACAGATGGTTGACAGCTCACATCATGGGAGAGAACATGACTTACAGAAGCTAAAGTTTCCTGATTACACAAGTGGTGACCATGGACGGTGGAGGGGGCGTCCTTTCCCGCCCTACAGCTGCTCAATAACCCACACGCTCTACACACTAACAAATCCTTGAAACTTCACTGCTTTCAAACACTATTACATACATTTTTACAAACCAACATGCAACACATTGGTTCCTGCGCATGCTCCAGGCATCAATCCTCTAGAAATGTTCACCAAGCGCTCAGAATTGACCGCCGTATGTGCCAACGTTCACCGAGTTTTAACACTGAACGCGACAATGTCGCAGAATAAGAACGTGTGGCTTGTTGCTATCCAGGAGGAGATCCTGGAGTGCCTCTTGGCCGTACAGACGTCCTTGACGGCGCGTAGGAGCTCCCTTGACCCGGGCCTTCCAGTTATTATTGCGGTAGGATAAAGCAAGTATACAAGCATGGAGAGGGTGGGGCTGGCGTTCATATCGACGGTCTGGCCTTCCTGGTGTAGTTCTTGGGGAAGTCATCCTCCGCCAGGGTCACCACTGCAGCCTGCGAAGGGGAAACCCTGTTAGTCTCCGCTACTCGGCACACCCTTAACATAACTAACTGTCATAACAACGGTTTCATATCTAAATAACCTGGTTAGGTTATGAATATATTAAATTACAATTACTAACCAGATTACACGTGGATAATAACATTTTATTCACTTAACAATAATAATAATAATTATTATTATTATTATTATTATTTAAGGAATCAGGAGCGATAATATTTATGTAATCATACGTTTGAGCTCAACTTCCAGGCTCCCCCCATTGGGTCATGGTTGTACCAGCCATGATCTCTGGAGTCATGGTTGTACCAGCCATGATCTCTGGAGTCATGGTTGTACCAGCCATGATCTCTGGAGTCATGGTTGTACCAGCCATGATCTCTGGAGTCATGGTTGTGCCAGCCATGATCTCTGGAGTCATGGTTGTACCAGCCATGATCTCTGGAGTCATGGTTGTACCAGCCATGATCTCTGGAGTCATGGTTGTACCAGCCATGATCTCTGGAGTCATGGTTGTACCAGCCATGATCTCTGGAGTCATGGTTGTACCAGCCATGATCTCTGGAGTCATGGTTGTACCAGCCATGATCTCTGGAGTCATGGTTGTGCCAGCCATGATCTCTGGAGTCATGGTTGTACCAGCCATGATCTCTGGAGTCATGGTTGTGCCAGCCATGATCTCTGGAGTCATGGTTGTACTAGCCATGATCTCTGGAGTCATGGTTGTACTAGCCACGATCTCTGGAGTCATGGTTGTGCCAGCCATGATCTCTGGAGTCATGGTTGTACCAGCCATGATCTCTGGAGTCATGGTTGTACCAGCCACGATCTCTGGAGTCATGGTTGTACCAGCCATGATCTCTGGAGTGATGGTTGTACCAGCCATGATCTCTGAAGTCATGGTTGTACCAGCCATGATCTCTGGAGTCATGGTAGTACCAGCCATGATCTCTGGAGTCATGGTTGTACCAGCCACGACTGCTGGGTCATGATGTCGCCCGTCGGACCCACGAAGGTGTAGTTTAAAGCCTACAAAAATGGCGTTACGCAAAGCAGTACTCGAGGGGCAACATAGAGGAGTCACTGGTCAACTTCTAGAGGAATATTTGGAGAGCTGGACCACGACAGGTCACAAAGTGCTCCGTGACGTAGGTACTCCTGTGTGTCTCAAGTAGCTGCGTAGGATAATCAAGTGTCGATCCGCAGACCGCTCTAGTGAATACTGCGCGAAGTACATTGGGTGGCATTTCTGGAATTTAATTGATCTAGACTATTCGAGTGTTATTGATGATAAAGGCAACTATTACATGAGTGGATTTGTAGTAATATTCTTTGTTGGAAAATTTTTCGTAGAGTAAAAGCCTAATGAGTTCTGATAACACAACACGTCCCCGGAATATTTTGACACATATTTTACCTAAGACGAAAAATTGTCGTACTAGAAAATGGAAGCTGCTCGCGAAATTGACATACTGTCCCGTTTTCTGTTTGGGTTCTCTGGTAGGTTAGGATCGGGCACTTTAGTACGACAGTTTCTTGATGTTGGGAAACCTTAGGAGAACGGGCTGAATAAGTATTGAGAGGTGTTGCCATATTATTACTGAATTTCACCCCGGAGTGTTGCCACACAGAGACAGTTAAGATATTTTCGACCCTAAGCCAATGTACTTTGATTTCCAGTAAAATGTTTTATACTTTTATGTGTTGTATAGACAGCGGGTGAATACTATTGCTAGGTAAATGATTTTACCAATAAATCCTTAAATATCAGTGTAAAATTAACTAGCCTTCAAGAAACTATTAGTTTCGAGTAAATAAATATATTTGAAATAATTAATACCAATCCAAATGACCGATAACCGATTATTTACACTGCCTAAAGTGCAAATTCTTTTCAAACCAATTGACACCAAACTAAATTATTTACTATGGCATAGTGTTTCTTAAACGAACGGCACCTTGCTTGGGAGCAATTTTAAATCTATGGGAAGGAAATGGGGATTAATTCCAACCTGGGAAAGAATGTCATCTGTACACTGTGTATATATCAAATAAAGTACTAACATACACAACTATAAAGGCGATCACGAATTGGCAGTTCACTAAAATCTGCTGCTTCATACTTAGATCTTGAGGTTATCTTGAGATGATTTCGGGGCTTTAGTGTCCCCGCGGCCCGGTCCTCGACCAGGCCTCCACCCCCCAGGAAGCAGCCCGTGACAGCTGACTAACACCCAGGTACCTATTTACTGCTAGGTAACAGGGGCATAGGGTGAAAGAAACTCTGCCCATTGTTTCTCGCCGGCGCCCGGGATCGACTCCGGGACCACAGGATCACACACAAGTCCAGCGTGTTGTTCGCTCGGCCGACCGGCTCCCGTGACCATGATGAGCTTCTTCAATTATTGTTGGTTGAAAAGTGTGCCCATGTTAATATGATGCTCGGGGTGGCATAGGATATCTCTGGCTATTATGAGTTGATAACACCTGACGGTCCGGATATGAGAGCCGATACTGGACAAGTAAATATTTGCCGAGTGGACAAGTTTTGAATTGACAGCGACTTTCTGAATTATATCAAAACAATACTAGGAAAAAACTTGATATCAAATCTTGTCTTTTTCAACAACGTTTTACAGTTATGGACTAGTTAAGACAATACAGTATTTTTTTTTTGCGAAAAGCAATGAACATTTGGCGATATTTTAGTCATTGGCAATTCGGTATTCGCAGCCTCAGCCAATAGTGATATATATAACGTCTGGCATTCTGTACACGACTCCACGCTTGCTCAAATGTTTTTGGTAAATTAAATACATCAAATACGGAACTATAGAGTGAAAAGAAGACTTTCATAGGTTGCAAAACCTATGAATATTTGGTTTTATCAAGTAACTTTTTATTTTTGGAGGCCCAGATGGTGAGAAATATCCTCTCTCATTTCCCACATCTCAGTAAATGTGATCCTTCACAAGATGGAGGAGTCAATGGACATGCAAAATGATGACAGCATGAACTGGATCCATGCTTCAAAACAACACTTCCTGTGCAGGTGATGAGTCACAATAACGTGGCTAAAGTATGTTGACCAGACTTGAGAATGGTCCAGGACGGACCGAAACGTCGTCGTCCCTTCACCTTCTAGTGTGTGGTCTGGTCAACACTTCCTGTGGTTGGTTGTCGAGGCCCTGAGAGACCTGGAGCTTCTCCACGTCCCTGGCACCGTGAGTAGAGATATTGCAATAATGTTAACGAAGATATTGGGAGAGCGATGAAATACGTACATTTCAGATGGAAAGAAGTTATAGAATATGAAGGAGAGGGGGAACTTATCCTCGTAAATAAAGCGCTCCAATTCAAGAGTTTGAGGTCCGGGTGGCGCGCTATATCACAGTGTTGACGTCAGAGATCGCACACTTATTATTCAGTAATGCTAGAAGTCCTCAGAAATTCTGATTTGAAATGAAAGCATGCATCAAAGATTACCGGCCTCTCTGCTGTGTACAAGATGTATATGAAAGGTGAATATTTTGATTTCTCAGGCTTACTGTCACAAATAATTAAATACATAAAATATTGCAAGATCTGTATACGGAAACAAGGAACCCTTAAGGTTCAAGTTCCACTTCAGAGATTCCCAAGATTTACAAACTACTTGACGGTGTGTTATATTAGCAGATATAATATATATAATATTATAATGTTATAATATTAGCAGACCATCTGTCAAGGTATACCACTTTGGTAACCCTCTCTCGAAAGGATATTCAAACAATTGCTGACACATTTCCAACTAAATTTATCACTGCATTCGGACAGCCAAAGTATTAGTATGGGTCTGTGGTTAATAATTCGTAGGTTTGTAAAATGGCAGAAATTACCACAACACAACGCATAAGGGGTCTGGTAGCTGAATGGACAGCGAGCGAAACTTGTAATCCTGTGGCCCGGGTTTGATTCCCGGACTAGGCAGAGACAAATGGGCAGTTTCTTTCACCCTGATTCCCCTGTTACCTAGCAGTAAATAGGTACCTGGGAGTTAGACAACTGTTACGGGCCTGCTTTCTCTGTGTGTGTGTGTGTGTGTGAACAAAAAATATAGTTAGTAGTTAGTAATAGTTGATTGATTGACAGTTGAGAGGTGGGCCGAAAGAGCAAAGCTCAACCCCGCAAGCACAACTAGGTAATACAACACTCAACATCGCGTGCCTCCACCCATGATGGCGCAAGCTTGGTCTCTCTCTCTCTACACTAACCCTTGTTGTTTAAGTAGAAAGGCAGAGGTTATGTTCCGGAGGGGTACCTGGTTGATACCTGTTTGATGGGGTTCTGGGAGTTCTTCTACTCCCAAGCCCGGCTCGAGGCCAGGCTCGACTTGTGAGAGTTTGATCCACCAGGCTGTGCTTGGAGCGGCCCGCGAGCCACATACCCACCACAGCCCGGCTGATCCGGACTTCTCTTAGGAAAACAGCCCAGTTTTCCCTCTTGAAGATGTCCACGGTTGTTCCGGCAATATTTCTTATAGTCGCTGGGAGGACGTTGAACAACCGCGGACCTCGGATGTTATACAGTTTTCTCTGATTGTGCCTATGGCACCTCTGCTCTTCACTGGTTCAATCTGCATTTTCTTCCATATCGTTCACTCCAGTACGTTTGTTATTTTACTGTGTAGATTTGGGACCTGGCCCTCCCAGTATTTTCCACGTGTATATTATTTGGTATCTCTCTCGTCTCCTTTCTAGAGATACATTTGGAGAGCTTTGAGACGATCCCAATAATTTATGTGGGTTTATCTCGTCTATGCGTGCCGTATATGTTCTTGTATTCCCTCTATTTCAGCAATCTCACCTGCTCTGAAGGGGGAAGTGAGTACTGACAGTATTCGAGACGGGACAACACA
>WNGS01005680.1:16781604-16806781 GCA_020271785.1 Procambarus virginalis
TACATGATTATATTGGCAAAATTTCCTTACAAATGGGTTGACATGACTCCATGCATTGCATCTGCAATGTCCATTTCAGTGTCAATTTACAGAATAACTTCTGTTTACATCTACTGTACATCATATATTCTGCAATACACCTAAATTATTTTTTAGTCTTATAACTTTTTTTTTTAGTCTTATAACTTTCGTAAAGTGGCCAGAGACCAAATAGTTTATCTAACATAATCCAACCAAATATAGCATAGCCTAATCCAGCCTGTCATAACGGTATATAGTGTTAATGGTTAGAAACGGCGCTATAAGCTGTGTGCTGTGTGACCAGACCTGTGTGACCTGACCTTATTGCTTTTTTTTTTTTTTTTTTTTTTTTTTTTTTTTTTTTTTTTTTTTTTTTTTTTTTTTTGAGATATATACAAGAGTTGTTACATTCTTGTACAGCCACTAGTACGCGTAGCGTTTCGGGCAGGTCCCTGGAATACGATCCCCAGCCGCGAAGAATCGTTTTTTTTCATCCAAGTACACATTTTACTGTTGCGTTAAACAGAGGCTACAGTTAAGGAATTGCGCCCAGTAAATCCTCCCCGGCCAGGATACGAACCCATGACATAGCGCTCGCGGAACGCCAGGCGAGTGTCTTACCACTACACCACGGAGACTAACTTGGTGGTACTGGAGCAGAGTATGACGGGTGAGGTGGGGCAGCTCACCCTCACGCCGCCCCAGCTGCTCCCCGCTGCCAAACATCATCAGCTTGTAGCACCAGGACAATGAAGAACGTTTAAGAGTGCTAAAGACTGTCTGAGAGCTACCCTCCTCCTTAATAGCCCTTTTGTTTACACTTGCTGCGCCCGCTGCGGGCCGCTAGACGCGCCAGGATCACCGCTAACCTTAGCGCCCAGCCTCGTCTACCTGTCGTATTGGTAATAATTGTTTTTAATGATAATTATAGTCTTTGTATTCATCTAAGAATCTTTACTCTATAGACTAGGCACTAATCTCATATTTTCTCCTAACTCCATGTGACATGGGGATATCAGAGGATCTCATATACAGAATAATATTGATTTTACTTAACTCAGCATCCTAACTTTATCTAACTACTGTACTATTGCTACATCAACTGACCCCATATTGTAATAGTCTATGCCTGTCATCCTCATGTATCATCTTTTTTTGCATTCATTTGTTATTTTCCATGAACGTTCTCATTTTGTTAACTTCTTATAGTATTAAGTGTTGTACCCCTCCCACTGTTAGTTAACTTTTTTGTCTGTTTTGTCTATTTACGTTTATGTTTTTGCGGAATTTGTGGTCGGTGTCGAGCCCATTGTTGATGTGACGATGTACACTGAATTTTGTAACTAGCTCATCAAGATTGTAACTTGCTTAGCTAAATGAATTGTGGGTTCAGTCCTGAGCCCATTATGTGCCTCTGTAACCCTTTCCACTACCGCCCCACAGATGGGCATGGGGTGCATTCCTGTCCCAATGGAAGATCACTCCTTTCCAAATTACTGTCCCCCTTTCCCACCCAAGAAGCTGATAAAGAACAAGTCTAGTTGCTTCGACAAGAAGCAAAGTACAATGCCTTAAGCCAAATTGATGCTTTAGTCAGAGAACGCTCACTTTCCAGATTATTTGCACTGATGGATCCTTGCATCAGTCCTATGGTGCAGCTGGAAGTGCAGTTGTTGTGATAGAGATGGTTCCTTCTCCCATGACAGTGGAGCGCGACTAACTGGGCCTCCACTCTTCAAACAGAATTGGTTGTCATAATCCTTGCACTCAAGCTCGTATATGAATCCAAAGTTGACACGCTAACTGTAAGTGACTCCTTGTCATCCTTGACTGCCCTCAGCTCCCCAAGGCATAACTGTGACGTGCTTATCTCTGAAGCTAGACACAGATATAATGAAATAATCAATGATGGAGTCAGAGTCTGTCGACTCCTGTGGATTCCTTCACATATTGGTCTCCGAATGCATGATATAACTGATGAATTAGTCAAGACTTTTGCTCGTACAGAGGGAATTGATTACCAACTTGGACTGCCTTTGAGCAGCCTTAAGGGCAGTAATATTCCGAGAACATCAACTAAATTTCGGAGACTTGAGGCAAAGTGAAATTCACACCAATCACATCTATCATCATTGTATTATGCAGGAAGTACCGCACGTCTATGGGTCATCCAGTAAGATTAGCAGACTTCTAGATGTTACCACTGCTAGGCTTAGGCTCAGCTACAAGTACCTATGGGAGTTTGAACATCTACTGATGTAGAATTGACTAAATGTAAACTCTGTCAGCAGAACTATTCGCATACTTTGCGTCATTATATAATGGAATGTGAAAAAATCGCGGAATTTAGAGATAACACCATCAATAGTGTCCAAGAAATGTGTAAGTACTTCATTCATAATAATGTGCTGCGCGAAATCTTAGCGAAGTATCCAAAATTTGCTTACTGTAAGTAATGCATGCACATGACTGTAAAGCTGCCGCCCAGTTGGGTGGGTTTGGAGCACATGACTGTAAAGCTGCCGCCCAGTTGGGTGGGTGTGGCGCACATGACTGTAAAGCTGCCGCCCAGTTGGGTGGGTGTGCAGCAAGACTAGTAACTGTGTGACTCACCATAGATGTAAAGTGCCTTGTATAGTGACTGTTGTGAGCCTCTTGCTGAATCACTTGTGACACAAAAGATTATTGATGTGTGTATTTGTGTGGGTGATTAAATATGTATGTGCATTTATATATGTGTATGTATATATATATATATATATATATATATATATATATATATATATATATATATATATATATATATATATATATATATATATATATATATATATATATACGTATGTATATGTACATGTATGCATGAGTATGTGTACATGTATATATAGCATTAATAATTTTGTAACTAGCGTCAAAAGATTGTTATTTGCTTAGCTAAACGAACTAGAGGGTTCAGTTCCTGAACTAATTATGTGCCTCTGTAATCCTTTACACCACCGCCCACGGGATGGGTATGGGGTGCATAATAAAAAAAGAAAAAAAGGTGCATAATAAATTAACTAAACTAAACTGTTTTGCGGGAAACGTTTTGCCTAGTAAGTGGCTTCATTAGTATGTGTAACTCCTACCTCTACAATTGTACATATTCTTATGTTCTTTGTACACACACATTCTTTTGAATAAACATTGAATTGAATTACCATTTATGTCAAATTCAATAACATATATGTCTGCAAGAACGACTACTACCATAATATACTTATATACTAATGGGAGGTGGGTACTTTTGACAAGCCGCCAGCCCTCATGTCCCCATCGAAGCCACTAACACCACTGAATTTACTTGGGGGGGGAACAATATTTTTCTAGTGACCTCGACGAGGACAGGAAGCCGGCGGCTTGCCAAAGATACCCCCATTTGTCGTGAAGATTTTATCGATTTTTAAAATCCAGCGGTGTTTTGACATTTTACGGCTCCGGCGGGAAGCGGATCCATGGGTTTATAACCCTATGGGTGAAAAAGCATTTCCTCTCCTACATTGTGGCTTGTTGAGTTTGTACCCGTTGCTTGATCTTGTTTGTGATACATCTAACCTATCAAAGAAGTGATCTGGACTAATATCCTCCAAATTTACCTGAATTTACTTAAGCGGCACTATCGCTCTAATGACTTCGATGAAGACAGGAAGATGGCGGCTTGTCAAAGGTCCCTCATTTGTCATGATTTTATCTATTCGTATTTTAATTTCTAGTAGGATATTTACAATTACGGCTTCGGTGGGTAGGTGGTTCCATGAGTTTATAACCAAACCCATTGGGATAAAATGCATATCTTGTTTTCTGTCTTACTATCTATAAATCTATCAACGTTTTGTTTCTCACCTTGTATGTATGTATTTTACCTGAATAAATATTTGTATTTGTATTGTAGCTTGTTGAACTTGAAACCACCCACAGGGTTATAAACCCATGGAACCGCCTACCCGCCGAAACCGTAAATACCAAAACTGTGTTGAATCTCAAAATTCAACTGGAAAAGATTATCAAGGCAAATGATGGTACCTTCGACAAGCCGTCGGCTTCCTGTCTTCGTCGAGGGCACTAGTGTCAGGAGCTCTTAGGTAAATTCAGGTACATACAGTATTTCCAATCTAGCGGGAACTGTCTCTTGATCTAGAGTTTTTCGGAAAGGAGTTTCAGTGGTAGACATTGCTCTGTTGCTAGTTCCTTAACGACTTTGGATTGAATTCTTTCCACTCCTGGAGCTTTGAAATCTTTCAGTTTGTTAATGCGTTTCCTGATTACATCGTACGTTATGGGGATATCCCCTAATTCCTTCTCACCCGGGTATTGGGATGTTGTCTAAACTCTCTAGTTAGTATATTTACTTATTTCACCTTCGGGAAGGTGGTTGCTTGGGAAGGTGTGGGCGGGGAGGTGTAAATAAAACCACCCATCAAAAGTTACACATTTCATTTATTTTACATCTGTACAGTGAATAAGGATTAACATGAATACTAAGAATAGTTCTGTAGAGACTTGGTGTGACCGTCGGCCGGTGGGCGCCACCAGTCTGTCAGCAACTGTTATGGTTGATCAGTGATGAGGCTCACATGGTACTTACTTGCTGCACCTGAGAGCCCGGGTCTCTAGGCCCACTAGCTGCCCCTTCCCTCACGACCCAGGTATTCAGGCCCACCAACTGCCCCTTCCCTCAGAACCCAGGTATTCAGGCCCACCAACTGCCCCTTCCCTCACGACCCAGGTATTCAGGCCCACCAACTGCCCCTTCCCTCAGGACCCAGGTATTCAGGCCCACCAACTGCCCCTTCCCTCACGACCCAGGTATTCAGGCCCACCAACTGCCCCTTCCCTCAGAACCCAGGTATTCAGGCCCACCAACTGCCCCTTCCCTCAGAACCCAGGTATTCAGGCCCACCAACTGCCCCTTCCCTCAGAACCCAGGTATTCAGACCTACCAACTGCCCCTTCCCTCAGGACCCAGGTATTCAGGCCCACTAACTACCCCTTCCCTCAGGACCCAGGTATTCAGGCCCACCAACTACCCCTTCCCTCAGGACCAGGTATTCAGGCCCACCAACTGCCCTTCCCTCAGAACCCAGGTATTCAGGCCCACCAACTACCCCTTCCCTCACGACCCAGGTATTCAGGCCCACCAACTACCCCTTCCCTCACGACCCAGGTATCAGGCCCACAACTACCCCTTCCCTCAGGACCCAGGTATTCAGGCCCACCAACTGGCCCTTCCCTCAGGACCCAGGTATTCAGACCTACCAACTGCCCCTTCCCCCAACTAAGAAGTTCCCTTCAATTAATGTAGAAAGTTTCTTTTAATTACAAAAGGGAGTTACTTTTAAAAGTATTTTCCATTGTAAATACGAATAATGTTAGTTATGACGTGTCTATTCAATATTATATTATTTATATAGTACTGTTTTTTATAATTAAGATGACCCACAACAATACTGCAACGTAAAGCTATTGATGGCACTTACATGATGTGACCTGGACAACACAGGTCCTGTCTAACATCGTAAGTCTTAGTACTGATCCCTTCTAACATGACAAATCCTAGACAGCTTAGATTCCATCTAAAATGACAGGTCTCAGACAGTATATAGATCCCATCTAACATGATGAGTCCTAAAGAATACAGATCCCTCATAACATGCGAAGCCTTGTACAGTACCGGTCCGACCTCACGGGTATATCCTTAGTATCAACCGAAGCCAACAAATATATCATGTTTACAAATATCAAACAGCTGTTGTTGTAACATTTAGGTGTGTGAGCATTTGTTATTATTCCAGTTAGTTTAGTTTCCAATATTGCAAATATATCTGGTTCCATCTCCCTACTCTCTTCATTAAGTTATTCTGCCTTGTTCATCACTTATTAACATGTAACTGTGTACCAGACTTTTAAGCTTCGTGTCCAGACATATCATTGGTTTACGAGGCTCTTCAGGGGGGCATATCAAGAACGGTGGCTCCAAGACAAGCCCTGTTTTTTTCTCAGAGGTTTGGGCTATGGGACGTACAGTACCGTGGCAGGAAGAACACGGATTGTATGGAACAGCTGTGAGGATGGACCCGCTGGAAATGGTTGGGATTGAGTGATCAGTGGAAGAGGGTAAGTTGGGCTTCCATGAGTAGCATCTCCAGGGAAGGA
The DNA here is from genome assembly GCA_020271785.1 of Procambarus virginalis. Lineage (NCBI taxonomy): Eukaryota > Metazoa > Arthropoda > Malacostraca > Decapoda > Cambaridae > Procambarus > Procambarus virginalis. Next base: position 16,787,818 of record WNGS01005680.1, read on the forward strand.
TGGGCATCAGAGGGTACGGGCATCATCAGGTAGTGGGAGGGAGCCAGATAGGAAGAAAGTAGTGGGAGGGAGGTAGTGGAAGGATTAAGGATTAATTCCTCCCTCCCTTTCCCACTGCTCCAGGCAGTGGGAAGGAGGGAGGGAGGAATTAAGGTAGGGATTAAGGGAGAGTGAGAGTATGAGATATGGAGGGAGGGGTAGGGAGGGAGAGGACGAGAGTGAGGGAGGTAGGGAGGGAGGAGGGGACGAGTGTGAGAGAGGGGTAGGGAGGGAGGGGACGAGAGTGAGGGAGGCGTAGGGAGGGAGGGGACGAGTGTGAGGGAGTCATGGAGGGGAGGGAGGGGGCCGCTATACTGCCAGGCTAGCGGCGCCAGTATAGCCAGGATACCTCAAGGTTGACTCAACACAAGTCAACAGTCACATCTGCTCACCCACTCCCTTCCTCACACTATCACGCTCCAGAAACATATATATATATATATATATTATATATATATATATATATAGATATAATATATTATATATATATATATTATATTATATATATATATATATATATATTACAGAAGTCCTTAAATTAATTGACTTGAACTATGCTAAGAAAACGCGATCAAAAGCAAAATCGTTAGCAAGTGGTGGCCTGGCCGACTGTGTCAGGAACCTAGGTGTTGTCTGAGCTAGGTGCTGAAAAGCCCTGTACTCTTTTGACAGCTGACTGCCTCGCTCTGTGCTTTTGACAACTGACTACCTCGCTCTGCGCTCTTGACAGCTTGCAAGACACATTTGCTTAATTCCCCGACAAGACGACAAATCCAGTGGAGCGCTACAAAAAGTACAAAAGCACATTTTTTTCTTTTAACTTGCGCATAGAAGTAATCCGTCCAGTTCGCTAGGTCTGTCTTCCACTACTGGTGGGTCTGTGTCACACTGATGGTGTGGTTGGCGGCACAGCCGGCGACACAGTCTGCTGACATTGACCAGCCTCCACAACATGGGCGGACAGATGGTTGACAGCTCACATCATGGGAGAGAACATGACTTACAGAAGCTAAAGTTTCCTGATTACACAAGTGGTGACCATGGACGGTGGAGGGGGCGTCCTTTCCCGCCCTACAGCTGCTCAATAACCCACACGCTCTACACACTAACAAATCCTTGAAACTTCACTGCTTTCAAACACTATTACATACATTTTTACAAACCAACATGCAACACATTGGTTCCTGCGCATGCTCCAGGCATCAATCCTCTAGAAATGTTCACCAAGCGCTCAGAATTGACCGCCGTATGTGCCAACGTTCACCGAGTTTTAACACTGAACGCGACAATGTCGCAGAATAAGAACGTGTGGCTTGTTGCTATCCAGGAGGAGATCCTGGAGTGCCTCTTGGCCGTACAGACGTCCTTGACGGCGCGTAGGAGCTCCCTTGACCCGGGCCTTCCAGTTATTATTGCGGTAGGATAAAGCAAGTATACAAGCATGGAGAGGGTGGGGCTGGCGTTCATATCGACGGTCTGGCCTTCCTGGTGTAGTTCTTGGGGAAGTCATCCTCCGCCAGGGTCACCACTGCAGCCTGCGAAGGGGAAACCCTGTTAGTCTCCGCTACTCGGCACACCCTTAACATAACTATCTGTCATAACAACGGTTTCATATCTAAATAACCTGGTTAGGTTATGAATATATTAAATTACAATTACTAACCAGATTACACGTGGATAATAACTATTCATTCACTTAACAATAATAATTATTATTATTATTATTATTATTATTATTTAAGGAATCAGGAGCGATAATATTTATGTAATCATACGTTTGAGCTCAACTTCCAGGCTCCCCCCATTGGGTCATGGTTGTACCAGCCATGATCTCTGGAGTCATGGTTGTACCAGCCATGATCTCTGGAGTCATGGTTGTGCCAGCCATGATCTCTGGAGTCATGGTTGTACTAGCCATGATCTCTGGAGTCATGGTTGTACCAGCCACGATCTCTGGAGTCATGGTTGTACCAGCCACGATCTCTGGAGTCATGGTTGTACCAGCCATGATCTCTGGAGTCATAGTAGTACCAGCCATGATCTCTGGAGTCATGGTTGTACCAGCCACGACTGCTGGGTCATGATGTCCCCCGTCGGACCCCGAAGGTGTAGTTTAAAGCCTCCAAAAATGGCGTTACGCTAAGCAGTACTCGAGGGGCAACATAGAGGAGTCACTGGTCAACTTCTAGAGGAATATTTGGAGAGCTGGACCACGACAGGTCACAAAGAGCTCCGTGACGTAGGTACTCCTGTGTGTCTCAAGTAGCTGCGTAGGATATCAAGTGTCGATCCGCAGACCGCTCTAGTGAATACTGCGCGAAGTACATTGGGTGGCATTTCTGGAATTTAATTGATCTAGACTATTCGAGTGTTATTGATGATAAAGGCAACTATTACATGAGTGGATTTGTAGTAATATTCTATGTTGGAAAATTTTTCGTAGAGTAAAAGCCTAATGAGTTCTGATAACACAACACGTCCCCGGAATATTTTGACACATATTTTACCTAAGACGAAAAATTGTCGTACTAGAAAATGGAAGCTGCTCGCGAAATTGACATACTGTCCCGTTTTCTGTTTGGGTTCTCTGGTAGGTTAGGATCGGGCACTTTANAAGCTGGGTTTCTAGGGTAGCCCCTTGTGGTTCCCTGTAGCTAAATACCCACAGAAAAAATAAAAGAACTTACCAGGGAGGAGGAGAGGTAGAAGGCACTAAGGCAAATGAGAGACAAGTGGCCGGGATACACGACCCATGGCCACATAGAACAGAACAGGACCAGAGACACTGACTAAATACCTGGCCCCAAAGACCCTGTTAGTCCACCAAAACCCCCGAGTCTGAATATCTGCCCATGACTTATTAGAGAAGACTGCCACAAGTCCAGTGTATTTGCAAACATCATGGACCCAGGGATACACCACAGACTGGATAGTCTTTATGACACTCTAGACAACCTGAGAAACACGAGCCTTGGAACAGGGAACCAAGGAGACTGGATCAACCCAAAGACCGCCCACTGAGGCTGAGGCGGTAGTCCACAAATAGTAACCAGCCACCGCCACCAGACAACAAATGCTGCACCCCAGCTTAATCAACTAAGCAACCAAAGGACACCTCCGGAAACCCACAGATTCGTTCTTCACCAGAAAAGGACACGGTTGCAAACAAATAGATACAATGACCACATGCATATTTATAGAACAAGAGAAAACAGACACAATATTGTTTGAAACCATCAATAGGGTTAGCAAGAGGCCATAAGTTCAAATTAATACAAAATAAGATTACAAAAGTTATGTGGTACTTTAATAAGGATTTCAAATATCCCAGATACAATAGTGCAAAAGATGTTTCAAAGTATGGAATTCCTTGACAAGGATAGTGTTAGTTGGTTGAAACAGGCTCCATAAGGGTGTATGAAGATTGATAATTGGTTGAAACAGACTCCAGGAGGATGTATGAAGAGAAGAGTGGTAGTTGGTTGAAACAGGTGCCAGAAGGGCATATAAAGATTGATTACTTTTTACAAGTACAAAACCACAGGAAACTTTAAATAATTTATAAATAAAATAAAGACAGAGCACCAAGAGCACACCTCTATTTCTGTAACCACAAATCAGTAACCCATATCTCTCTCACTTGACCACAGAGCTCGAGATGATATAACTAAGCTTCAGTGACATGCTATCAGATGTGAAGGACCGCCAAGGCTCACCAATGATCTATGATTAAGAATAAGCTTTTACATGGTTGCCATATTAGTAAATGACAGGATAAAAATGCATGACATTTTCACACCTTTATTGAATAAGATACTATGGACAAAATAAAGAACAATATCTTTCATTCAAGTTCTGAAACTAATGTGGTACTAAAATCTTTGGCTTTATAAGCATATTACTGCTTTTAGAAATTTTGTCCAAGTTTAGCAGTTCTTTTTGCTGGGAAATCTCCTCAATGGTATAAAAGTACACAAGATTACTCGAATGAGAACGTATAAGACTGAAAACATCACTTGCTGTTCGAATAACACTACTTCCATTAGCATTAATGGTGTCACATATAAGCTGTGTGATACTGTTGCCCACTACTACTGCCACTCCACTATCATGTCCTGGTTCCAAAAAAATAAATTTAACCTTAATTTCATGTTTTCGTGCAAACTCAAAAACTCCAGAAATATGCAGTTGTGGGTCAACAATAAATGTTATGGCTTTGACTCCATTATTTATTAATTTGGCAAGAACCTTATTCAGACTTGCACAGACTGCTGCAGATGTTCTTTCTCTAGAGTCAGACAGTGCTACAAATCCAGTTGATTCTGCCATTGACCACATATACCCACATTGGAGGCTAATAACTCTCTGAGGCTCTGGTATGCCACTGTCACTAACAGAATGCAAAATGATCAGAGGAGCCCAGTCAGTCTGAATAACTGCATGGTACGGTGATGATTTTGCATCACACTTGGCTTCATAGACATCCTCGTACTGCTGAATTATATACTTTATGTGGTCCCTAAGGGTATGCAACTCTTTTTCCAACAATGCTGTAACTTGAACCAGGGGCTTTGTAGCTGCTCTTTTCTGAGGAACAGATGGGCTGCTTATAGAGGCAGTCATAGCCCATGCCGAGTAATTTAAAAAAGCATGGCGTGACTTTAAGGATTTTAAGTTCATGATTAACAAGTCAAATGCCTTTTTATCTAGAAGTATTTCTTCAATGTCTGTGGTGATACTTAAAAATCTTCTCCTCACCATGCTCTCTATTTTTAATTCAGGGTTCTGACAAGTCATGCACACACACACATCAAATTCTTCTGCCTTGCACTTTAATACAGTATGTGGAATGTAACTACAGAATACATTGAATGAACACTGTTTACAACAATCGGCAATGAAACGTTTATGAAGCACCGAGAGATAATGCCGTCTGTAGCGCAAAGGGTTCTTCTTGTTTCCTTGGGACACATCGTCACGCATCATGAATCTATGAATAAGACACTGAAGTTCACCTTTTGAGGCACAGGAGCTAGTACTACTATGTGCTGTCGCAAAATTAATATCAGAATCAGTTGTTCTTTGTCTTAATCTTTCAATCTTGGTTGCATAACTCGCCTTATTACTGAGGGACGAAGTAACACTAACCTTACTACTACTTTTGATTTGCCTTTTTTCTTCCCCATTATTATATTTGGAGGCTTCAAAATTATCTAAGTTGCCCATTTCAATGCCTCTATTTATTGAAAGTTCCTCATATAACTTTGCATTTCTCTTTTTCTCAAAACTTAATTTCTTCCATAAAGCTTGAATTGTATTTTTCTGTGACATCACCATGGCTTTCAGCTTACTTATTTTCACCAACTCTCTTCTTCTCTTTTGGATATAATACTTTTTAAGACACAAGAGTGAGTTGGGATCACTCCCTGGGTGTAAACACTGAGAACCAAATAAATCCTCTTCACATCCTGCCTCTTCTAATACTTCACTTCCCAGCAGCTTACATTTGTCTGGACTAACTTGTGCATCCTGTTGCTGGTCACTCATTGAAACATTCAGGGCCTCTTCCTGTAAAACAGTGAAAAATTTGAGTTAATATTGTTAAAGTATTAATACTAATAACACCTTCCACCAGTAAGTCACTAAGAAAGTAAGCAAAACTAAACAAACCATTGTTGGTTTCAAACGAGACCACAGCTTTGAGAACTGCCAAAAAAGTACTAAAACAATGTATACAAATGATAAAAAATGTACGAAATGAGCGCCAGCTCGTTCACCCCAACCCCTCATTTTTTTTTGGGGGGGAGAAGTAAGACAGGCATGAGTCAGCTAACTCCTCCATCCTCAGTTTTATGACGATGGATCCCCCTCTATGCCCTAGATGGGGGGAGGGGGAGGATGTCAGAGAGCTACTGGGGCTCACCCAGAAATTGGTGATTCAATCCATTACATTTAATGCTAGTTCTCTGGGAGGCACAACTAGGGAGGAGAAAGTTCCACAGAAATCAAGACAAACAAGACACATGCCTGCAAAACATGACACAAAAACCACACAAGGGTGCAGGGGGCCGAGTACACAGAGAAGACACCGAGCTGGTAGAATGTACGTTGACCCCCCAAAACCCCCCCAGTCCCCAAAAGCAGCCCAAGACAGATATGCCAAGACAGCTAGAGAGTAGCATAAACACGAACAAAATGGGAGTGAGGGCAGACCAAGGGTCAGCAGGCCAGTCAGACAGACTAAGTCCACAGATTCCCAAAAGACACAAACCTAAAGCCCCACAAGAAAGCCAGAACCTAGGCATACCAAAAGAGGCCGGGCCATCAGAACCCTGTGCGAGTATCAAAAACTCCACACCTGTAAAGACACCCCAGAAACTTTTGCGGGCAGAGCAAGACTCTTGCTCATTAAACTTGCATGAAGACTTAAATGAAACCAGAAAGAAAATCCCAGACATAAAGGGACACAGGAAACTGGGTGGATGGAAAAAAAGAAAAGAAAAAAAGAACTCAGCCAAGAGATGAAACAGAGTCAGGTGGTGCAATAGCAGGCTGGGGGGCACATGAGACAACTTGCAAAATTGAGCCGAGGCAGTACTGACCCCAAATGGAAGCTGTGCAGCTCTGCCAATGCTGCATAACAAGAAGTGACAGCAACTCACAAAAGATACTGAACAAGAAAAGGCCAAAGAGAAAGGAGAATGCCACATGCTCAGACACCAAAGACCAACACGAAGAGAAAGGAAGTGTCGAAACAACTGCCATAAACCCAAACCGTCCCCAAGAACCCAGTATAAGAGTTCCACACAATGTCCAGCCCCAAGGAGTCAGAGACCACAGCAAACCAACAAGCACCCCAGCAGGAACCAGAACTTGGCAATCTGAGAAGAACCGAACCTCAGCCAGCGGACAAGAAGACTGGATGGGAATCCAAGCCAACCATCCTTCAAGGTAAGTCAAGGTACGACACCAACTCAAACGTGTGAATACTTGGGAAGCCAGAATGAAGCCAAACGGGAAAATACCCCCACCCCAAAAAGCAACAAACCCCGGCCCTGACAGAGAATGGAGACGAGCTTTTTAGCACTGTTTAGCACTCCGATACTCAGCATGAAAGTGGAAGATTTGGACAATTTCTTAATGAATGATACTCAAACACCTGTAAATATAACTGACATCAACATGAGCGTGGCAGATTTTGAAAGAGAAATTGACAATATGCCCATGCACTCAGCCCCGGGTCCAGACTCATGGAATTCAATATTTATAAAGAAATGCAAAGTGCCAGTAGCACAGGCACTCAGTATAGGGTGGAGGAAGAGCTTGGACACAGGGGAGATACCAGATGCGCTTAAGTAGCACACATTGCCCCTCTACACAAGGGTGGTAGCAAAGCATTGGCAAAGAATTATAGACCAGTTGCACTAACGTCCCACATAATAAAAGTATTTGAATAAAAGTATTTGAGAGAGTGAACAGGAGTCAGGTCACTGGATTCATGGAAACCAATGACCTCCACAATCCAGGCCAACATGGATTTAGAGCAGGAAGGTCATGCCTCTCACAGCTACTTGACCACTATGACAAAATCACTGAGGCATTAGAGGAAAAACATAATGCAGATGTCGTGTACACAGATTTTGCAAAGGCATTCGACAAATGTGACCATGGAGTGATTGCACACAAAATGAGGTCAATGGGTATAACTGGTAAAGTAGGATGCTGGATACTCAATTTCCTATCGAACAGAACACAAAGAGTAACAGTCAATCAAGTAAAATCAAGTCTGAGCGCAGTTAAAACGTCTGTACCTCAAGGTACAGTCCTTGCACCACTGCTGTTCCTTATTCTCATATTAGATATAGACAAACACACAAGTCACAGCTTCGTGTCATCCTTTGCAGATGATACAAAAATCAGCATGAAAATTACCTCTGCTGAAGACATTGATAAACTACAAACAGATATTAACAAAGTTTTCGACTGGGCAGCAGAAAATAACATGATGTTTAACGGTGATAAATTCCAGGTACTCAGATACGGCAAAAATGAGGATCTTAAACATAATACAGGGTACAAAACACAATCGAATCTGCCCATAGTAGGAAAACAGCATGTCAAGGATTTGGGAATACAGTAATGATGTCCGATGACCTAACGTTTAGGGAGCATAACCAAGCAAGTATTGCGTCAGCCAGATAAATGATAGGATGGATTACGAGAACTTTCAAGTCCAGAAATCCCATCACAATGGTTGTACTCTTCAAATCACTTGTGTTGTCCCGTCTTGAGTACTGCTCAGTACTCACTTCCCCCGAGCAGGACAGATTGCTGAAGTTGAGGGAATACAGAGAACATATACGGCACGCATAGACGAGATAAAGCACCTAAATTATTGGGATCGACTCAAAGCTCTCCAAATGTACTCACTAGAAAAGAGATGAGAGAGATACCAAATAATATACACATGGAAAATACTGGAGGGACAGGTCCCAAATCTGCACAGTAAAATAACAAGGTACTGAAGTGAACGACATGGAAGAAAATGCAGAACTGAACCAGTGAAGAGCAGAGGTGTCATAACACTGTATGAACATCAGAGGCCCACGGTTGTTCAACATCCTACCAGCGAGCATCAGAATATTACAGGAACAATCGTGGACATCTTCAAGAGGAAACTAGATTGTTTCCTTCAAGGAGTGCCAAACCAACCGGGCTGTGGTGGGTATGTGGGCCCGCGGGCCGCTCCAAGCAACAGCCTGGTGGACCAAACTCTCACAAATCAAGTCTGGCCTCGGGCCGGGCTTGGGGAGTAGAAGAACTCCCAGAACCCCATCAACCAGGTATCAACCAGGAGCCAAGACGCATCCCAGACGTCCAGTGAAACCAGCTAAACGGTCATCCCATAAAGGAAATTGACCACAGAAAATGCAGACAGTTGGAAGGGGCATGAAGAAAATTCGGTCAGCCTCGAAGCACCAAAGACCAGTGAAACCCAGGACAGAACAGGGAAGAAGCGAGAAACCAACTGAAAGACAAAGTCGCTACAACTAACATTGGAAGAGCCAAAATGACCCAAAACAGGTGGAGGGAGGAAACCTGCCCAGAAGTCCAAAACCCCTTAAAGTGGGGGGAAGGGGAAGGGAGGGAAGGCCACCACAGTGATGAGGGGAACCCGAAAGGCCCATGAACGCGGGACCACAAATGAAACTGGGCGAGCCCTCCCTCTCATCCCACCACCTAGCAAGGGAAAGAAAAAAAAAAGGGGGGGGGGGGCTGGCACAAACCAAGAGGCTGCCACAGAAAAGGCAAGCAAGGAGCAAGCCAGATGGAGAACTGGCTGGGAATCACAGGACACCCAACATCTGAATACCCAAAAGGTCTACCTCAACCAACAATAGGCGAAGGCTGAGTTCTCACTAACTACCTCGAAAACGAGAATGAGGACCCTGAGGACAGAGGCCCCAATTCGGCTGATAAGTTAACAGACACAAAGCCCACTTACAAAATAATAATAGGAATAGACCAAATTGACAGAGAAATTCCTGAAACCAACAACTTCAAGAACAAGAGGACACAGATTTAAGCTAAGGAAACAAAGGAGCCAAAAAAATATTAGAAAATTTTCTTTTGCGAAGAGAGTGGTAGACGGTTGGAACAAGTTAAGTGAGAAGGTGGAGGCCAAAACCATCAGTAGTTTTAAAGCATTATTTGACAAAGAGTACTGGAAGACGGGACACCATAAGCATAGCTCTCATCCTGTAACTACACTTAGGTAATTACACCAACACCTCAAGAACAGGAGAAAAGTAAAGATTGACTGACTGATAAAGATTAAGCCACCCAAAAAGTTGCATGGGCACGAATAGCCCATAAAGTGAAGAAGAGGCAGACAGGAGAGCCAGAGGGCCCATGCCAACCACTGAAAGGTCAAACCAGCCAGACACCCAGAAGTTGGACGGCAAGGAGAGGAAGCAGGACACTGGAACCAGAACAACGGAGAAGGCACCTCACACTCACTACCATCAAAATAGAACTGAGGATGGAGCAGCTGGTTGACCCATGGCTGCTTTCTTCCTCCCACTAAACAGAAGGGGATGGGGAAGGGGAAGGGGGTCAAATGAGCTGGTGCTAGTTTTATGAACATTCTATTGTTTGTTTACAAAGTTCGAGGAGTTCTTTGGTAGTTCTTGTGGCTGCGGTCTTATTTGAAACCAGCAGTGGTTTGTTTCTGGGTGCCTTCCTTGGTGGTGACAAACATGAATAAATTCATAGTAATTTTACCATAAATGTTATTGCTCCCTGCACCTCTTTGAGAAGGGGGGAGGCAGGTTCTAGCTTGTGGTTCCTGATAGGCCCAGCGACTGATAGATAGCATCTAGTAATATGACATATTATCAGAGATACTAGTAGCTTCAGGGAGCAACAAGGCCCCCTCCCCTACAAAGAGGAATTAGAGTGGAGAAAGGAGTCATGTGAGATCAGGGAAAACAAATAGGAAAGTGATAAAATCATGAAGACAAATTATTTTAACTTACATTGTTTTCATTTTGAGGGTGACTGAAGTTCATTTCTTCCATGACCTTTGAACTATTAGCATTGCTCCAATAATTATCACTACTGATGCCAGTTTCTGGTGCTGGGTTATAGCTGCATGTTGTACTATATGTGGCGGAAGTAATACGTTGAAATGGCAAGTTATTTTGATCAGAAGATGATAAAACCTGAAGATGAGAGACTGGTACAGAAAGATCAGCAGAGCCTAAGGAAGAGCATTGCTCCTGCACAAGGGATAAATTTCTAATGCTAGATAATTCATCTTGTGTGGGGTAAGACAATTCTGCACTGGTTGAACAAGTAGCAGAATGCTTTAATTCATGACTAGGCACTGTGTTTCCAGTGGTGCTATTAGATGCACATTCTACTTGAAGATAAGGTTTGACCTCCGCAGCACTGGTGTAAGTCACTGGAGTATTTGTATTTAAATATAAAATATATGACATTGGCTGAGTAGGGACACAAATATTAGACGATTCAAGGAACGGGTATCCATGTTGAGAGGAAGACTGTGATTTATCCATGATGCAAGGGATAGAATGAGCTTGAGAATGGGTAGAAAGAGATTCAGTTCCATTTGCTGCAGTACTGTACAATGGTTGTGAGGAAGATAATGCATAATTAGCAGAATAATAATGGCCAGAATGGGAGGGATTAAACTCGCTTGATACATCTGAGATGAGGCAGTCTTGCTGTATCAATTGAACAGAATCACTGGCAATGTCTGGTGGATCAAGATGCTGTTCAACAACAGGTGTTTCAGAAGGTTTGTCTCCAAGATGAGCAGTATATGTTGAGGCAAGTATCGAATTATTGTGCCTTTCTTGTAAAACACATTCAGATTCAGTTTCAGATATATTACCATCCTCTTCAGGAACAGATGAAGAGACATCACTATCAAGCAAAACATGCTCCTGAGGTTTGTTGTGACCTGTAGTAGAGACAGTAAAGCAATTGGATTGATTAGTCTGCACAGAATGATGAGTATTATCAGGCTTAATTTGTTCAGCTGTAGAGGGCAAATACTCTTCAGATTTAAATTGGAAGGCATCACACTGTTCCTGTGTGTCAACTCTAGGATCATTTGAAATACAAGATGACTGAAAATAATTCTGCTGAGTACATTCAGAACTATATGGATCTGTAGCTTGCCGAGAGATGGACATGGCTCTTGGAATATCTTCCTCAAGCTGTAAATGGGATGTATCTTCAATACAGTTATCAGTGGCTACAAACTCTTCTTGGGGCAATGTAACATGTTCACCAACTGTATTTGACAACACTGATTCTTGATCAAGAACGGGGGAGAACTCACGATTAGTATCTGGGGTTGGAGATCCTGTCTCCGAAGGCAATGAAGGCTCATAAAAAGTATCCGTAACTTCTACATCATAAAAAGTTTCTACTTTAGGACTTGGTGGAGGTGAATGTTTAGGAGAGGTTAACAACTGTCCTGACACCTGAGTAACATCAGTAGTACCCTCAGTATGAGATATTTTATCACTGGGAAAAGAATTACAATCAGCATTAATAGATGATTCTGACATTGTTAAAGCTATGTCTTTACTATTAATGTCAGTTGCAGCTGCTTGATGTGAAGATGATTGCAGTCGTTGAACAAGAATAGTTTTGTGGGTAAGACTTGCTGTTGTTGATTCAAGTTCAGGTATTGACATACAATTCTGTCCTGGAACTAACACAGGTAAATTTGGTTTTGGTAAGATCTTACAGTTAGTTGTAGATGTTGCAGGCTGCACATTTTTCAGTCTGATGGCAAGCGTGTTACAGTTAGACGTAGTTGGTACTTCCGGACGAGGCAATATTCTGCGGCCAGGTCTCGGCGCAGCAGCAGGCCGAGGAAGAAGAGGAACTACTTTATCATTTATTCTTGGAATAAGGATTTTCTTATGAATTTTTATATTATGTGCAACAGCATATGGAGTTACAGAACCCACCTTTTTAATAGGTCTAATCTCGTTGATAGAACGAGGTGCAAAATTCTGGCATAATCTTTTCAATTTCTTTTTTCCCAAGATGGTACTGGTCCTGATAGGCTTTATTGGTATTTTCACTGAAGTTTTACCTGGTGCAACATGATGCACTTCATTTGGAGCTGGAGGCTGCATCTGCTGTTGAAGATGAGGTGTTGTTTGGTCCTGACTGGAAGAAGCAATGGACTGAAATTCTATACCATTAGACATATTTGAACTACTATCATTATTAATGGATTGTACCTGCTGGTGAATGGGCATGTCTTGGCTGGCAGTTGAAGTAACTGACTGAATATACTGGAGAGGTGCTTGATTTGAGCTAGAAGAAGGCAAAGACGTTTGTATTTGTTGCAGTGTAAGGCTGGTTTGTGTATTACCATGGCTCACTGACTGCAGCTGTTGGATAGAGACTTTCTGGTCTCCCTTTGACTGAGGCACTGATTGGAGCTGCTGAAGAGGCAAAGAATGCTGTGAAATATCAGGATTAACCGAATTTAATTGATGCAATGGCAAAGTTTGTTGATTACTGGCATGTGGGAGGGTCTGCATTTGTTGAAGAGGCACAGATAAGTTGCTGTTGCTGTACTGCTGAAGGGGAAAAACTGACTGTGTAGCAGGCGTCATGGACTGCAGCTGCTGAAGTGATATACCTTGTTGTGGGCAAGTAGACTGGATAATCTGCATCTGCTGAAGAGGCATTGTTTGCTGTTGACTGGTTGGAATCATTGTGTGGAACTGTTGAAGAGACATTGCTTGCTCTGTGCTTGCTGTAGTGTTGGATTGCACTTGTTGGAAAGGTGTAGCCTGGTAGTTATTTGCTGAAGGAATAGCTTGGAGTTGTTGTACAGGCATAATTTGGTTTGCATTCCCTGAGGTAACTTGTTGCACTTGCTGCACTGGTATAGTTAGTGGTGAACTTCTGGTTGTTATGATTTGTAAATTTTGTAGATTGATACTTTGCTGAGAACTTCCAGAATGCAAGTGTTGTAGAGGCATTTGCTGTTGTGGTATTCCAGAAGACACTGCAGGTTCTTGGTGTAGCTGGATAGCTTGTGAATTTCCAGATGGTATGGTTGATATTTGTTGCATTGGGATAGCATGTGAATTTCCAGATGGTATGGTTGATACTGGTTGTGCTGGGATAGCTTGTGAATTTCCAGATGGTATGGATGATACTTGCTGCATGGGAATAGCTTGTGATTTCTCAGGTGGTATGGTTGATACCTGTTGCATGGGAATAGCTTGTGAATTTCCAGATGGTATGGATGATACTTGTTGCATGGGAATAGCTTGTGAATTCTCAGGTGGTATGGTTGATACTTTTTGCATGGGAATAGCTTGTGAATTTCCAGGTGGTATGGTTGATACTTGTTGCATGGGAATAGCTTGGGAATTTCCAGGTGGTATGGTTGATACTTGTTGCATGGGAATAGCTTGGGAATTTCCAGGTGGTATGGTTGATACTTGTTGCACTGGGACAACTTGTGAATTTCGTGATGGTGCAGCACGTATCTGTTGTATAGGCATGGTCTGGTGTAAGTTTCCACTTGGCATAGTTTTAAATTTTTGTACAGACAGGTGTTGAGAGCTAATGGATGGTATGGCTTGTAATGGCTGGAGGGGCACTGACTGTGTAGTAACTGAAGGAACATTTTGCAAAGGATGAAGTGCCACATTTTGCTGAGCATTTACTGTATTTAGAGACTGAATCTGTTGAATTGAAATATTCGGTTGTGTAGACACTGAGCAAACATTCTGCATCTGATGAACATTCACGGGATGCTGTGGGCTAGAAGCTGGAATAGACTGCATTTGCTGGAGCGGCACAGTCTGATGCATGCTGACAGGGGTGATTTTCTGCAGGTGTTGCAGAGATACAGATTGTTGTTGAGGATGGATAACCATTCCAGGTAGTCTAATTGCTGGCTGCTGTGGGCGTGGCAGAAGCTTACGTCCATGACACGAACTGGCCAACTGTGTTTGCTGAACTTGTCCACACTTTTTGGTACTATCTGAAGAGCTAGAGATAACCCGAGTGGAGATAACCCGAGAAGTGACACCAGGAGCCAATTTCAGTTGTGGTACAGGTACAGAAATTGGGTTTTTAACAACAGTAGCAACAGTTGACTTTTGAGGAGCAATAGCAATTGCTTTCTGACTATGACCTGATATTGCAGCTTTAAGCTGTGGAACATTATTAGCATGGTTTGTATTTGGCATAGACTGCAAATGGCGAATTGGCATAATATTGCAATTATTTGTTGGACTAATAGAGTGAATTTGATTAAGAGGAATAGTTTGTTGTGCAGTGGATGTATTAACAGAATGCAGTTGTTGTAAGGATGCTGCTTGCTGAACTTGGACTATAGAAGTTGGATTGTGTGATCTGGGTAAAAGTTTACGCCCTATGCTGGCAACGTTGGTTGTTACTTGCGGTAGCGGAGTAGTTTTAAGGGAAATGCTTTGAGTGCCAGATGGCTGTTGTTCTGGCACTAGTTCTGGCATCTGTTTTGGAGGACCTAGGGAAGTGGGCTGGCAATGAGAGATGGCTAGGGGAGCACTGGTAACATTTAAGTTTGATACTTGTATCTGTGGTCTAGGAAGAATCTTTCTAATTGCCCCAATAGTATTTGATTCTGAAGACCTAATCTGATGAATCTTGTGTCTACGGCCTCGGCGACGTGTAGATAAAATCCGTAAACTTGTTGGCTGACTGCTATACAGGCCAATATCTGCTACAATCTTCTCACTTTCTTCTTTTGGCTGTGAAAATCAAATAAATAATTTGTTATTGTGTGAATAATGTATCTAAAGAATTGCAAAATATGATTCAAAATAAATTTATAGACTAAAAATTGCAAAATAAATCTTAAAAAAACCAGCGTTGAATGTAATGAAACGCCATTTTCTGGGTGAGTCCCGGAGGCTCCCCGGAGCTATCCATGGCTGATATGGATATTCTAACTACAGTACTTTGCATCAGTCGATGTGGGTGGAGTTCTAGCCTACCGGGGACCACGAGCCAGAACCTGGCCCCCTCAGAGAGGCACGGGGAGCAATGGCCCATAGAATGCACATGTGATTTGGAGCATTCTATATCTGCAATCGACCGGGACAGGCACCCAGAAAGGTAAGCGCCACAAAACAAACCCCTATTCTGGTTAACAACAAAAATTAACAAACGAGTGGACAGAACTCCCCAAAAGAAAAACGAGTAAACTAGCATGACGTCACACCAGCCGCGCCGCATGTCTGCGCAGCTCCCCCCTCCCCAGGAGGGGGAAGGGGGAGCCCCAGACCCCCGCGCCGGCTATCCACACCTCAGTTCCGAGGCTGGATATCAAAACCACGAAAAACCACCGACCGGAGGGCGGGAGGGATGCCGGGGAGCCTCCGGGACTCACCCAGAAAATGGCGTTTCATTACATTCAACGCTGGTTTTCTGGGGGGAGCCCCTACGGCTCCCGGAGCTACCTCACCAAAGACTACCTAAGAAAACAAGGGGACATACCCGGGAGGCGGTCGGTGAACCACTCCTCAACACGAAGTCAAGACAACAACCAAAATGGCCCCTCCGGAAGCAGCAGGCACAACATTCGCCAGAAAAAGGGAGAACGGCCACAGACGAAGAAAACTATGACCAAGATCATAGGAGCCAAGAAACCACTGCGCCGGAGAAGGGCAGGAAGCACTGCCACACAACCCCCAGAGGCCAAAACCAAAAGAGCCGAGGCAAAGCAAACCCGGCCCCGAGGAGCCACAACCACCAAGGAGAAGAAAAACAGGAGAGCACCCAGTCCAAAGACCTGGACGGCACAGGCAGTGCAGAAACAGGCCGGAGGTGAAACAATGCACGATACAGCCTGTGAAACGGCACAGAAGGAACATTGATACCGAAAGCTAGCAGCAGAACCAAGGTGCAAGACCCAGGAACAGTCCCAAGCGCCTCTACACCTTCTGCAAGCCAATCCTACGACAGCCCCAGGAGGGAAAAGAAAACGCAGGACCAAAACCAAAATGCCACAAGCGTGCAAGGCCACCACCACAAGTGCAGCCGACAGGGAAGGAACCTACATAAGGAGCCGCCCCGCACCAACCCCCGGCAGAAGGGCAGGAGCGAAGACTCAGGAAAAGGAGCAAAAGCGCCCACAGGAAAACGAGGAGATATATGCACAAAAGAGCCAGAAGGCCAAACATCCAGAAACTGCCGGGAAGAGGACCCACAAGCCCTAGAAAGGACCGGAGGGAAGCTCAACCGAATGACGACAGACGTACCAGAAAAAGGGAAAGAGCTGACTGGGGTTAGAAGACACAGAATTGCACTTTCCCACTCTCTCATTATTCCTGCCCTTACATTCTCCGCCGCACACGTACATGTACGTTTACAGGAGAGTGAAGTAGGAGGGGCCCACTGGGAAGTGTGGGAGGAAAACCCAGCACAAAAACGCCGCCAGAGTAGCAGGCGCCGGCCCCGTCAACGAGAGGAGCAGCCGTGTCATCGCCGGCTGCATTCTCTCTATGGTGTGGGTGCCAGAAGCCACGGAGCGACCGGGGACAAGGAAGAAAGATGTCGTTGACGGGTGTCACGAACCCCAACAGATGACCAATGCAGTATATGGCGCTAGGACTGACCTGCGCTGGTCGGACTGACTGACATGTCAACGTCACACAGTGGGTGTCGAACTCTGTGTATCCGCTTTCTCCTTTCCCACGGCAATTGGGTGCAGCAACCAAGGCTACCCCAAACAGTCCCAAACCTTCGAAAACAAAAGCAGCAACAAAGAACGAAGGCACAAAAACTCTGTCGCACCCGAGACCAAAAGTCATGCAGAACCCCAAGAAGAGGGGGACATGACTGAGAAGGCCCGTCCTGGAAAAAAGTGCGAAGACTGTAGAAAAAACCAAGGCTACCCCAAAACAGTCCCAAACCTTCGAAATTGGGCTTTCTCCTCTCTACACTTGACTCTGTGTATGGGAGTCAGCCTCCACCTAAATACCTTCCCATGCATTCCGTTGTCAACCACCTTGACACTAAAACAGTTCTGTAGGTGAGTTGGTGCGGTTTGACGTTTCCTTCGTTCTGACGCTATTTTTGTTTTTGGAAGTAGGCATGGGTGTACGTACATACTTGTGACAGTGGTCTGTCTCGCACGAGGTGATGCTGCTGGGTATAGCATAGTGGGCTGGCCTTTTTTCTTTGTTATATCCACACTGATTCTCCTCCGTTCACGGGTGTCTGCGGGTTGCCTCTTGGCCTTTTCGAGGGCGACCCCTGCCTGTAATCTGCCCATCTCTTTTGATTGGGACTCACCCTGGCTTGAGTTCGGGGCCCCGTCTCCACCTGTTCCACGGTGCAACGGTGGGGTGCCTGTTGGTGGTACGTTTTCTTTGTCGAGGTGTTTGTGTAGATTGAGGGGTTGTTTATGGCTATTAGTTACAACTTCTTCCATGTAGTTGACTGTTGAGCGGTCTGGATTCATGGGCTGCTCTAGTCTCGATTTGGGGGCCGCCCTTGATCTGCTAACGCTGTGCGCTTTACATCGCTCTGCTTGCCTACCAGCCCGGCAGCCGCCCTCCCTTCACCCTTTGTATGGGATCAGCCAATGTTGGGCTGCCCCATGTGTTCCTTCGGTTGCCTCGTTACACTCTGCACGACGTTTATCCTACCGTCCTGTGGCTAGGTTTTGGGTGCTCGGTTCCGCCTGTGGTCCATTGTGTGCCGCTCGTCTACAGATTTATCTATCTTTCTTCGCTACCTCGGTGTGTGTGGGGGACGTTTTGTGCGTTTTTTGGTACTGCACTGGTGTCGGGGTGGTTGTGGCATATTGTTCGGCCCTTCCGTGCTCCTTTTGGGGCCCCTCCTTCCTTGTCGGTCTTGCTGTGATGGGCCTGGTTTTCCAGGTTCCATGGATTCTGTTTTGTCCTTGTCTCATTGTGCTGGTTGGGGATGAACTTGGGGTCATCGTCTCGCCCCTTGCTTTTTCCTCTGGTTTCCGTTCACGTTCCGGAGCCTCGTGGGTCCCTTCCTTGGTTGTTTTCACGGCTGCCCCGGGGATTTTTCTTGACGCTGGGGCTTTGAGGGGACAACTCGGCCCCGGGGCCTGCAGGGTGGGTTCCCGGGGCTGGGGTGGTGCTAACGTGAGTTTGCACCACCCGGGGCATCGGGTGCTTGTGGGCATCGGTCCCTCCCTGGGCTCGGTTTTCCTTGTCCAGCGTGCCCGTTGTTTCCGTCCTGTCGGAGGGTGTTTTTCTACAGTCTTCGCACCTTTTTCCAGGACGGGCCTTCTCAGTCATGTCCCCTCTTCTTGGGGTTCTGCATGACTTTTGGTCTCGGGTGCGACAGAGTTTTTGTGCCTTCGTTCTTTGTTTGCTTTTGT
>WNGS01005680.1:16810106-16848921 GCA_020271785.1 Procambarus virginalis
CCATGAAAACTGCCAACCTACTCATGAGAAACTCTCCGACACAAAGCAGAACGCTTGAAAGAGACCAATGTCGTCTATGCCTTCAAATGCCCACTTGGGGACTGTAAGCCCCAAAGAAACTCAATATATAGGCAAGACAACAACATCTCTTTCCAGGCGATTAACGATGCATAAGCAACAGGGGCTCTATCAAGGAACATATAATCTCTTCCCACAACCAAACCATCACCAGAGAAATCTTAACAAACAACACAGAAATCATTGATAGATACAGGCGACAACAGGCAGCTTGACATCTGCGAGGCACTACACATCAAGAAGTCAACACCAGCAATCAACAACCAATAAACGCACAACTATATTCTACCCACTTCAAGACTCCGCTCCAATATAGAAACATCAAGAAATATGGGCCAATAGGCCTTCTGCAGTTAAAAATCTATTCTTCCCTTTAGCTATACCCATTGTTTCGTGTTCTGTGTTTGTTCTCACCTCACCCCAAACCATTGTAACATGTCACCTCACCCAAATGCAGGTATAAAAAAGAAAAGCTGTTTAAATTCTGTTCAGTGTGTGTAACTAAAGTCTTTGAAAAATGTAATAAGTTTTACGAAACGCGCTCAAGTGTCGCGTCAGACTAGAAATAAAGAATGAATTTTGGAGAATTGATTTTTCATTTACCGTCATCAGTAAAAACAAACATAAGGAAAATTGAGAAAATTCGTGTTAGAATTATTAATCTTACTTTTTCGGTCATATTTAATAACATATATATATTAATATATATATATATATATATAATATATATATATAATATATACCATATATATATATATATATATCCTGTACACCTTCCACCTTGATGCCTAAGGTGGAAGTGAATGCCCACTCCATTAGAAGTGGATCCATGACTCACTAATGTCTGGAAGAAAACAGCTGAGCATCATGACTGTGAAGCCAAATATGAACATACTGTGCTTATTTGGTATTTGGTAACAGTCTTTCTTGTAAACATATGCTTTTGAATATGACCGAAAGGGTAAGATTAATGATTCTACCAATCTTCTCAATATTTCTTATGTTTTTCTTCACTTTCGAGGGTAGTTGAAAAATTAACTCTCTAAAGTTCATTTTCACACTTTATTTATGGTCTCAACAACACCTGAGTTATTCTTTCAAACTCCCTACTCACATTGCTCCATTTAAAGCAGTGGGTAAGGGCTCAACGAATATAAGCGATGAGAACACTGGTTTTGTATCTTTGGTGGTACTCACTCCTACCATTTAGGCATAATCCTTTGTTTGTAGGGTTAGTATATACGCTGGTGCTTAGAGAAGCTCCTGTTTTTGTTATTAGAACATCCAGGAATGACAGACTTATTTTCACTATTTTCATGGGTCAAACGAAGTACTAACTCTCTCTCTAGATGGCTTTTTAGGTCGGTTAGTTCATCTGGGTCTTTTACTATGATGAATATGTCATCTACATAACAGCAGTATACATTAGTTTTTGGCTACTACTGAAGACTCTCTTCAATGGTTCCCATGTAAAAATTAGCGAATAACACTCCTAAGGGGGAGCCCATTGCTACTCCGTCTATTTGTAGATAGTACATGTAACCTTGCGGACTGATGAAAGACTGATGATGATGACTGATGTAACCTTTTTACATGGCTCGAGAAGGCTCTTCAAGTGTGGCTCAGGTACGTTTAATTTGGGAGTGCTCTCGTCTCTGCATACTCGGTCCAGTATCATTTCTATTGTGGTGTCGACAGGGACATTGGTAAATAGGGATTCGACGTCCAGTGAAGCAATAATTCCATTGGGCTGTGTACTTTTGATTATTTCTAGGAAATCTGCTGATGATTGTAGACTATAGTTGCTTGGAGTGTATAGAATTAGGAGTTCGTTAAATCTTTCTACCAGATGGTAGATTGGAGTTGGTATTTGGCTTATTATTGGGCATAGTGGGTTTCCTGGTTTATGTGGCTTTACATTGCCATAGGCATATCCTAAACCATAGTCACCTTGGAGTTTGGCAAAATAAACATTACCTCTCATTGCTTTGATTGCAGTAATAATTTTGTTCACTTTGCGTAAGGTCTTCCACAGGGTTCCTCGTGATTCGTTGAAATTTAGTGTCATCACTGAGGATGTCGCTAATTTTATTCATATATTCTTGAGTAGGGATCAACACGTATGCTGCTGCCTTGTTGGCTTTTCTTATTGTTACATCTTCCAGATTTTTAAATTGTTTTGCTACTTCTTTGAGTTGTGGGGTTAAGATTGTTGACAAGTATGTTCCTTGTTTTTCCCCCGCCTCTATTAGTAGTTCAGCCTGAAGTGTGTCAGTGGTGATGACTTTTCTGTTGTCTTCTAACTTACGGATGTCGTCCAGAAGCATTTTGATTTCAATGCATTTTTTATGCTTTTTTGGTTTTGATAAGAATTGACAGTTTAGACAAAGATTCAAGAGGTCTTGTTGTAATGAGTAAAATCGTAAGTTGTGAGGTTTATGTAGCCATCTTTTGGACGAGGGATCTTTAACTGTTCACCGTTTAGGGCTGTCAACTTTTGGAGGGGACTTGGTTTCTACATGGGTTTTGTGTTGTTGTTTTAGGTTGAGTAGTTCAATGCTGATGGTTTGCTTGAGTTGGTTGGGGATGTTGTACTGGGTCCATTTATTTAACTGCTGTTCAGCCTACTCTGTAGGAGTTTGGATGGTTTCCTTCTTCATGTAAAGTTGATCCCGTATGAGATCTTGCTTATTCCTCCAAACCCTTACATAAACAATTGTACAATGTTTAATTTTACTTACCTTTGTATCCTGAGGAGAGGGGTTGAACAATGAAAATTTTTTGTCAGAGAATGCAGGTGGTGTCAGTGGTTGTCAGGGAAGGCAAGTGGTGTCAGGGAAGGCAAGTGGTGTCAGGGAAGGCAGGTAGTGTCAGGGGAAGGCTGGTGGTGTCAGTGGTTGTCAGAGAAGGAAGGTGGCGTTAGGTGAGTGAGTGAGTGAGTGAAGATACGTGTCCAGCACAGGGTTGGTCTGGACTAGCATCACAGGACCCAGCTAGCCTCGACTCAGTCATCCTTTGTACCCGTTAATGCTGTACTTCATCTGTACATTACTATATATTCCTTATTCATATTAATAGTGTTTGCTATTTCATTTTTATTTTTATTTGATGTACTGTATGAAACTGTCCAGTTTTCTCATGTTCTGTGAATTCCTCAACAACTGCATCTCGAGGTTTGTATATTAGAAAAATAACTAACTTTATTTACTATATTTTTACTCCCAGTATCTCTACCACCTCCTTTGTATAGTTAGGGAGCTCCAAGCATACCAAGTGCTCTCAAATATACAAACCTACTCTTAATTGTGACTTACTTACCCCAATCACATCTTTAAAGATTATATTCTGGTATCCAGATCTCGCTGTCCATGAATTTCCCTGCAAGGTTATCTTCTTGAGATGATTTCGGGGCTTTAGTGTCCCCGCGGCCCGGTAATCGACCAGGCCTCCAACCCCAGGAAGCAGGCCGTGACAGCTGACTAACACCCAGGTACCTATTTTACTGCTAGGTAACAGGTGCATAGGGTGAAAGAAACTCTGCCCATTGTTTCTCGCCAGCGCCCGGATCGAACCCGGGACCACAGGATCACAAGTCCAGTGTGCTGTCCGCTCGGCCGACCGGCTCCCAATACCACAACATACTGTGCCCAGAGTTTCTGGGAAATCTCCAAATACTGCATTTGACTCTGTGAGGAGACCATTTATGAACAGTACTTTGTTTTTTGCTCTTGTTTTTAATCCTTTTATGTTGGCAAAGATGAATGAGAATACTCTATTTGGTGTATTTTGACTGGGAGATTTTTCTGAAGGGTTTATTTTGTGAGGCCATATCAGATTTGTTCTGACTAGTATTGGTTGTTGCAGTCTTTGTTCTAATGTCATGGTTTTAGCTCTGTTGTGAAGTGCCTGTCAGAGTTGTAGCTATGTTTCAGGGTGTAATTGTATCCAAGTCTGGTATGCAAGTGGTTCTTTTCAGCCAGTTCCATACTCTGTTCCATACAGTTCCAGTTCCTCTGTCCCACTTTTAGAAAACTCTTTCTTCTAAGTCTAAAAATTGTTTGACTTTCCTCCAAAGCCATTTCCTGTTCTGGCTCCCAGTCGGCTCGAGTGGATCTCAGATGCCTGATGCCGAAAAAGGCTTGGCAGCCACTGTACTGTAACCATGGGGAAGCACTCAGGGGGCCCTCACAGAAAATTAAAAATTAAAAAATTTAAAATTTTGTTTTTTTAAATTTCCTAATGTATCTGGAACAATATACTAGTGCAGATTTTGAGGATTCTCTGTACAATATAAGCATTTCTTTATATTCAGAACATAGTAAATACAAATACAGTACTAGATTCAAGGTTTTACAATTATTATTAAGAAAACTATACCACAATTTTAAAACACTCACCGATTCATCGACGTATATATATTCTGGCTCCTCCTTCACTTCCACCTTGATGCCCGAGTCCTCACACTCCATTAGAAGTGGATCCATGACTCACTAATGTCTGGAAGAAAACAGCTGAGCATCATGACTGTGAAACCTAATATGAACATACTGTGCTACATTAAGACTGTGAAACATAGCAAGAACATACTGTGCTTCATTATGAATGTGAAACATAAGAACATACTGTGCTGCATTAAGCTGTGAAACATAACAAAAACATACTGTGCTGCATTAGACTGTGAAACATAACAAGAATACTGTATACAGTGCTGCATTGTGCATGTAAAGCATAACGAGAACATACTGTGCCAATGCTGCACAATAAGAGGTGACAGTATTTGACTCGAGAAGCCAAACAAGATAAAAATTAAGGACACAACAACCCGCTTGGAAACCAAAAAGCAACAAAAAAATATAAAGGATGAAAAGACCACCAAGAACCCATACTGTCACCGGGAATAAGACAGCAGGTGGGACACCTATAGCCCAACCACCTAATCACCACACAACTGGCAATAAATATGTTTCAACAAGCAATAAATATGTTTCAACAGGCAATAAATATGTTTCAACAGGTGATAAATATATTTCAACAGTCCAAATGCATAGAGCGGAAGAAGTCGAACCGGCGAGGCAGGTGAAAGATCACGACCCTCTGAAAGAGGCGGAGCCACAGAAAACTTCCGGGATTCGACACCGAGCAAGCAGCACCTAAAGCCAAGGTTGGGTCGGCCACCAAGAAACCAGAAGAATCACTCTTCCTCTGTACGACTTCAATTGTGCCTGCACTCGGAGCAACAGCCAGACTGGGAAAAAGATGTAAATGTACCCCTAACCTGACCAGTCCAGCTGAAAAAGCGTCAACATGAACGGCATGGAGATGCAACACCAAGAACTCAGCTAACGAACCACCCAACACCAAGAGTCAAGGACCGAACTCCCCCCCCCCCTCCCTGGTTGAGGAAAGAACCACATGGAACAAGCCAAAAGGAGCAGGATCACTGAGTGCAGAGGAATCCAAAATCACTGCAGCACCTGCCACACAGTCGCAAATCCCACACTATTCTGAGCGCTCAAGAAGGAAATTGCCAATGACCCAGTCTGGACAAGTGAGTGGTGGTTGTGGAAGCCAATACTACAATTCAACCACAATTCCCCATCTGAGAGCCGAGGCTTTGGGGACATCGAGCAAGGACACAGGAAGGTGCCAAGAAGTGAACCCTGAAAACCTGAAGAGGAGGCTGGCTCCATGGCATCCAGCGTAGGGCCTCCAGAGACCACACCCAGCAATCACGAGAAAGGCAAAAAACCTGCCCTAAAAGTATCAGGAAAGCCACAGAACCAATCCTACCCAACAGGAACCCAGAAAGGCAAACACCAGTCTCCTGCACAACAGCTCAAGCAACTGTTTAAAAAAAAAATCAGGAAAGGAACCAGGAGGGAACCCTCGGAAGAGGGAAGAAGGCCCACCTGCCCCCACCCAAAGCACACGCACTGAGATGACTCAACAAAAGTAAGGAACCCCTCGGGGACCTGCCCCAAAAACCCCAAATCCTCTAAAGGAGGTGGGACCAACCAACTCCACCAAAGGCCTCAAGATGATATGAAAAGCCCATAAATCACAGGACCAAGAGCTAGCAAAGTGAGCAACACCCCACCCCCACCCCACCCCCCTTCGCCGACAAGGGGCGTCCCTACAAAAGGAGTGCCGTGCACCACGAGCAAACCGGCCACACAGAGTGAATACAGTGCCAACTAGATAAGGGAAAAGGAATGGGGAAGAGTAACCGACCCGGCTGCCTGCACTACAAAAGGCCCACCTCGATAACAACAGACAATGCTCTGGCCAGACCAAAACACTTGGAAAAAACGAAACCTACGTTGTGTGTACAACTTGGTCAAGGCCTCAGTGGCCACACACTACCAACAAGGCTGGTGGAGCATCATTCTCCAGCTTCCCCAATTCATTCTGCAACTGGGAAATGAACCTCTCTCCAGAAAAATAGAAATGGCCAAATGCAATAAGGCCTTCTGGTCAACTGAAACCAGTGCTAGAGGCAAATGGGAACCCAGGGCTGGTTTTGGTAAGAACCCACCTCACAGAACAAGGCAGGTGCAAACCCTGTACTATTAATGGCATCAAGGTCCATAAGAGAACACATTAAAGCCAGAGGAAACCAACAAAAGATGCGACTTTTCCAGAAATAACAATGGAATATTAGGCCAGGAAAAGACAGCAACCTCATACAGCAATCAGGAAACTGCACCTGATCCAAATTCAAACAAAGCTGGATTAAATCCAGTTGTGCAATTTTTCACCCTTAATAAAAATAATATCACCTTGTCTAGCTTGCAGGGAAGCCAAATAGAACTGGGAAAAATTTTCTTAAAAATAAGAGCATCTAAGCCATTAATGAGCTCAAACTGGGATGGATACAAAGCTTATTGCCAACCAGAGAAACAGGCCCTCTGCCCTAAGGACTAGGGCCCAGGATGGGTTAAATGGTAACCATGGGCCATCTTCAGAAAGCAACGATGCCCTAGTTTCTTCAACCGACAAAGCTGTAGAGGGACAAGGATTGAGGCCCAAATCTGCTCAAGAATCTACACGCAGAGGCTTTTATATTCCCCCAGAGCTTAGACAAACGAGTCCTCTAACAAAAATAATGAAGGATATACAGAGGAGGGAGCAGACACCAAACCTCCTGGCAACTTCACTGTGAAGGTGAAAAGTCTGAACTCAGATGATCACCAGTCATTGAAGGTTCAGAAAACCTACATTTCCTGCATACAGGAAAATACACAAAAATCACTATAGTATATGCAATGCTCTGACATACGTTAATATGGGAGATATGATATGGTAGATTAAATTGTCTGGATGTTGATCCAGAGAATTTTATCAAAAGATCAGATGAAATGCAAATTAAGAGCAATGGTTTCAACCACAACAAGCCACAGTGTAAGACTGAAAACAGGAGGTACTTTTTCACACACAGGGTTATAAAACCATGGAACTGCCTACCCGCCAAAGCCGTAAATACCAAAACTTTATTAAATTTTAAATTCAGCTAGAAAAAATTATCAGGGCAAATGTGAGGGCCTTTCACAAGCTACCAGCTTCTTGTCCTTGTCGCTTCCATAATACTAGCTCCACTCTGATCCACTCACTGGTTCCCATAATATATACATGGCACCGAGCATGGAGGTATCAGATGTCTTGGAACATAGCGGAACATGCACAACGTTCATGTTCATGTCACGTTTAATTTGATGTGCTTTGAACATGGCCCATCCTCCTGTTTTGGTTGTACAGTATTTATAGTAACGATGAGTGTCGGAAAACCTGACACCATTTACTAATATTTAATACAATACGCAGATAATATTTCTGCCGTTTGCAATAACAAATTAACCCTAGAAATAGTGTTTATTCTCACAGAAGATGTGGCAGTGGAATCTTCCTCTCCTAGAAAATGAGATTTTCTCCCGTGGAAAACGGAATATCATTGCCACGTCGCCATTAATTTCACCAGCTAATTCTGTAGAGAAACATTCTTAATACAGCAGACTTTGGACTGTTTACATCATAAAACCATCTCACTTGAATTAACTTAATTATTTGTACCAAAATAGAGTAAATGTGACCTTTCCACCACTTCTCGACATCTGGACAAGAAAGCCAGCGCATCAGTGGGAGGGAAGCCAGTAGTCAGCCATTGTTAATTTTTAACAAGTTGCTGGAACAAAATAGCTACTAGAATTCTCCCTTGGACAGCTGTGTTACAGAAGTAAAGTGCTTCTGAAACTTACACGCAATTACATTTACTATAAGGGAAGTGTATTACTGAAACCCGTTTATTATCTTTACATTCCTGGCCAGTTATGTTAGGTATATATAGGGTGAACCGGTTAGCAAATGAGGCAGCGACCAGCCCATGGTTAGCAATATTATCATCTCTTTATTCAATATACTCTGTACCAATGTTTCCTCTGATATAGCTGTCATATATTGGATTACTGCTATTATTGCAAGTGTCCTTTGACAGGAACAATTGAAGAGAAAAAAGAATTACTAGATCCCTAGTACTCCAGTACAGGAGTTGGAGGGCCAGCCACACCCACAAAGTGGATCGACTGGCTTATTCATCCGTGTTCATACTCTTTGTCTAGGATATAACAACAATAAGATAAGGCCTCCCCATGTGCAGACGAGGAGTCACAATAACATGGCTGAAATATGTTGACCAAACCACACACTAGAAAGTGAAGGGGACGATGACATTTCGGTCCGTCCTGGACCATTCTCAAGTCGATAGTGAGAATGGTCTCACAATCGAGTCTCACAAGTCTCACAATCGACTTGAGAATTGTCCAGGCGGACCGAAACGTCGTCGTCCCTTCACCTTCTACCTGGTTGATGGGGTTCTGGGAGTTCTTCTACTCCTCAAGCCCGGCCCGGGCCAGACTTGACTTGTGAGAGTTTGGTCCACCAGGCTGTTGCTTGGAGCGGCCCGCAGGCCCACATACCCACCACAGCCCGGTTGGTCCGGCACTCCTTGAAGGAAACAATCTAGTTTCCTCTTGAAGATGTCCACGGTTGTTCCTGTAATATTTCTGATGCTTGCTGGTAGGAAGTTGAACAACCGTGGACCTCTGATGTTCATACAGTGTTCTCTGATTTTGCCCATGGCACCTGTGCTCTTCACTGGTTCTCTTCTGCATTTTCTTCCATGTCGTTCACTCCAGTACCTTGTTATTTTACTGTGCAGATTTGGGACCTTTCCCTCCAGTATTTTCCATGTGTATTTTATTTGGTATCTCTCTCATCTCCTTTCTAGTGAGTACATTTGGAGAGCTTTGAGACGATCCCAATAATTTAGGTGCATAATCTCGACTATGCGTGCCGTATATGTTCTCTGCATTCCCTCAATTTCAGCAATCTCTCCTGTTCTGAAGAGGAAAGTGAGTACTGAGCAGTACTCAAGATGGGACAACACAACTGATTTGAAGAGTACAACCATTGTGATGGGATCTCTGGACTTGAAGGTTCTCGTAATCCATCCTATCATTTTTCTGGCTGACGCAATACTTGGTTATGCTCCCTAAACGTTAGGTCGTCAGACATCATTATTCCCAAATCCTTGACATGCTGTTTTCCTACTATGGGCAGATTCGATTGTGTTTTGTACCCTGTATTATGTTTAAGATCCTCATTTTTGCCGTATCTGAGTACCTGGAATTTATCACCGTTAAACATCATGTTATTTTCTGCTGCCCAATCGAAAACTTTGTTAATATCTGTTTGTAGTTTATCAATGTCTTCAGCAGAGGTAATTTTCATGCTGATTTTTGTATCATCTGCAAAGGATGACACGAAGCTGTGACTTGTGTTTTTGTCTATATCTGATATGAGAATAAGGAACAGCAGTGGTGCAAGGACTGTACCTTGAGGTACAGAGCTTTTAACTGCGCTCGGACTCGATTTTACTTGATTGACTGTTACTCTTTGTGTTCTGTTCGACAGGAAATTGAGTATCCAGCGTCCTACTTTACCAGTTATACCCATTGACCTCATTTTGTGTGCAATCACTCCATGGTCACATTTGTCGAATGCCTTTGCAAAATCTGTGTATACGACATCTGCATTATGTTTTTCCTCTAATGCCTCAGTGATTTTGTCATAGTGGTCAAGTAGCTGTGAGAGGCATGATCTTCCTGCTCTAAATCCATGTTGGCCTGGATTGTGGAGGTCATTGGTTTCCATGAATCTAGTGACCTGACTCCTGATCACTCTCTCAAATACTTTTATTATGTGGGACGTTAGTGCAACTGGTCTATAATTCTTTGCCAATGCTTTGCTACCACCCTTGTGTAGAGGGGCAATGTCTGCTGCTTTAAGCGCATCTGGTATCTCCCCTGTGTCCAAGCTCTTCCTCCACACTATACTGAGTGCCTGTGCTACTGGCACTTTGCATTTCTTTATAAATATTGAATTCCATGAGTCTGGACCCGGGGCTGAGTGCATGGGCATATTGTCAATTTCTCTTTCAAAATCTGCCACGCTCGTGTTGATATCAGTTATATTTACAGGTGTTTGAGTATCATTCATAAAGAAATTGTCCGAATCTTCCACTTTCATGCTGAGTATCGGAGTGCTAAGCATGTCCTCATACTGCTTTTTTAGGATTTCACTAATTTCTTTGTCATCCTCGGTGTATGAACCTTCACTAATACGAATAGGTCCAATACTGGCAGTGGTTTTCGCTTTTGATTTAGCATATGTGAAGAAATATTTTGGGTTTTCTTTATTTCTTGAATTGCTTTCTGTTCTAGTTGCCTTTCTTCAGTCTGATAGGAATGCTTCAGTCTCTGTTCGATTTCTTCAATCTCCCTGTTTAAATTATTTCTTCTTGTATGGAGAGTCGTGTCTGCTTAAGCATTTCCGTTAATTTCTTCCTCCTTTTGTAATGTCGTCTGCGTTCTCTTTCTACATTGGACCTCTTTCTGGCTTTCCTCAAAGGAACATGTTTCAGACAGACTTCATATGCTTCAGAAGTCAGTTTTTCTATTCCCTGTGTAGGATTTTATTTCTTAGAACATTTTCCCATTGAATGTTTGTAAGTTCCCTGTTTATTTTCTCCCAGTCTATCCTCTTATTATTAAAATTGAATTTATTGAATAGCCCTTCTCGCTTGTTGTTTCTCTTGGGCCTACTACCGTTATTAATGTTAGTTTGCACTTCAATGAGCTTGTGGTCTGAGTACGTAGTGTCTGAGACAGTAATGTCTCTGATTAGCTCCTCATTGTTCGTGAATATCAGGTCCAGCGTGTTTTCGTTCCTAGTTGGTTCTGTAATCTGCTGACTGAGCGAGATTTGTCACAGAATCTCAGTAGTTCTCTGACCTGTGGTTGGTTATTTCCAGGTTGACTTCCTGCTATGATGTTATTGTTTACTATTCTCCATTTTAAACTGGGTAGATTGAAGTCTCCAAGGAAGATGATATCTGGTACTGGGTTTGCTAGGTTATCAAGGATATTCTCTATTTTGTGGATCTGTTCAGTGAATTCCTCAACTGTTGCATCTGGCAGTTTGTATATTAAAATAATAAGTAGATTCATATTTTCTACCTTGATTCCAAGTACCTCTACCACCTCATTGGACGAGTTCAGGAGCTCTGTGCATGCCAGCTCCTCTTAATATACAGACCTACTCCTCACTGACCTAATTACTCTGTCAATCTATATAGATTATAATTCNTCCTAGTGCCCAAGTGAATGAAACGTTATTTTCATTTTAATGTAAATTGACTCTGTAGAAAGAGCATCATTGCTGAAAGCTTGGATCTGCAGAAAGAAGAGAGCATAGATGGAAACCAGAGACAAATGAATCAAAGAGAGATAAAAAAAAAGCAGTTAATATTTTTATACTATCATGTAGGGATATTAGACAACCTGAAATGCCAATTTCCTCCAAAAATTGTAATGTCATTACATTCCTTGCCTCCCCCACCCTCCAGGTTCATCAGTTCATTGCAGATATGTTCATCAGGTCCAGAATTGATGTGGGGAGCCAGCTGAGAGCTGCGGTCGAGCCACCTGGTTGTGGTAATTGATACTAACGAGTTTCAAGCTCATTTGAGTGAATCCCTTGTCCCATGTAACTGTTTCTGGTAGTTCTTTGGTGGTTTATTTGAGGCTTAATTTTCTGTAAACCCTCCAGTTATATATACTATAGTAAAACAACAGAGATCCCAGGACAGAGCCTTTGGGCATGCCACTTACAACGGTTTCCCCATTTATGTTAAACCTCTCTTTCTTTTAAATAATCATTTTGCCATTATCGAACTTAGGACAATCTGCCCAGTGCTATGCACTTCTATCTTTCTAATGTTTTTCATGAGGCACAGTGTCAAAGATAAAGTATAGAATGTTGCAATCCTTTCCACTATCAACTGTTGTTTGAAATATACTGAAAAATTATGAGAGTAAATTTGTTAAACACAAGTAGTCTTTTGCTAAGGCAATGTTCCTATTTGCTTCTGAGGAATGACTCATTCCATGATATACCTTTTCTCTTTGGAATTACTGTATGATACAATTCTTCTCAGTGAACAGATTTTATCAAATTATTTTTAAGTAATTATCAGATGAAAGCATTAGGCCAGGAAGGCTGTATAATGCTGTCAGTATTACAGCATAATTTAAGAGTTCTTGATATCACTCAAGATGTCAGTGCAAGAAAAGAAATACATACAGTGAGAAATGTCAAAGAAGTCAGAGTCGCCAACGATTGAAATCGAGAGACATAAGCTAAAAAAAAACACTGGGAAAGTACATGCAAAGATCATCCCAAAAATCAGGATACTGTATTCTGGCAGTGAGAGCCTGCTCACAGAACAATATAGTTCTAACAATAAGGTGCAGGTCTATGTTCCACTAAGTGTCCATGAGTTCTTGTGTGGCCTGTATTGCACATAAGAGAACCAAAGACATTCCCCACTTTCTATTTCAGTGATAGTAGGAAGATGAAGAATCACAATAACATGGCTGAAAAAGTTGACCAAACCCCACACTAGAAATGAAGAGATGACGATGTTTTGAGCCATCCTGACCCATTATCAAGTCGATTGTGATAATGATCACAATCATTATCACAATCAACTTGATAATGGTCCAGGACAGACCAAAACGTTGTCGTTTCTTCATTTTTTAGTGTGTGGTTTGGTCAACATAGTGGGAAGGTCACAGGTTTGGGTCACATTTGATAATTCAAATTTCTTTCAAATGTGCAGTGTAACCTCAATTCAATAACTATATGGAACCAATCCCAATTCATTGCAACCAGAGATGGCTCAAGGAGGCCCATATTTACGTAAACTCCATCATTATGGAATCCGAGGCCATGCACTGGACTATAACCAATCCTATCTTAGTGACAGACTCCAATGTGTAACCATCAATAATATAACCTCTCCCACTCTACCAATAACCGTTGGAGTGCCACAGGGCAGCATCTTGGGACCTCTCCTATTTCTTATATACATCAATGATCTGCCTAATGTCTCTAACATTCTGAAACCTATTTTGTTTGCTGATGATACTATCCTCATCTACTCTAACCCCAACCCACATATACTAAATGATAATGTTAATAATGAACTAAAAAAAGTCCACTTATGGATGTCAACCAATAAACTAACACTTAACATAGAAAAGACCTACTACATCTTATTTGGATGCATATCTACAAATGCAATTCAGCTTCAGATAGATAATGTAAACATTAGCAATAAAAATGATGGAAAGTTTCTTGGCCTATTCCTAGACAAGAGACTCAACTTCAGCACCCACATACAACACATAATTAAGAAAGTCTCTAAAACAGTTGGGATACTCTCCAAAATCAGATATTATGTACCTAACTCTGCTCTCATCTCTCTATATTATGCACTAATCTATCCCTATCTTAATTATGTTATCTGTGCATGGGGTTCAACCACTGCAAACCACCTCAAGTCCATCATCACCCAGCAAAAATCTGCGATCAGAATAATAACAAATTCTGCTTTCAGACAACACTCAGCCCCCTTGTTTAACTCCCTTAACATTCTAAACATAATCTCACTCCACAAATTTTCTTGTGTCAATTACATTTACAAAACCCTGTTCTTAAATGCAAATCCTGCTCTGAAACTCTCCCTGGACAGATGTAATAGGACCCATTATCACCACACCAGAAATAAATATCTCTTGGATATCCCCAGAGTCAAACTTAATCTGTGTAAAACTCTGCAAATAAAGGGACCCAGTCTATGGAACTCACTCCCTAATGAATTGAAAAGCTGTCCAACTTTTGCGTCATTCAAAAACAAAACTAAAAAGTACCTAATCTCATCTGCATAGTTTTTTTTACCTTGTTGCTTTAAAATTGCACTGTATCTATTGCTACCCAATCTCCCTATCTTTATGTACCCAATCCGAACATCTTTACCATTGTGATCATTGCTGTCTTCTTACATGTACTATCAATCTGCAGTACGGTGTCTGTTAATCTTGTTTAAATTACCAATCAAGTTGTCAATGTAATCAACCAGAGCTTTAATATACCAATGTGCTTTAATATACTTACTATTCTCTCATCTCATTTTTTTTCTTGCAATGTATCTGTTATCATTTTATTAATTCTGCTAGAATTTACCTACTTAAAATTATCTGTTAGATTAAGAACCTGCCCGAAACGCTGCACGTACTAGTGGCTTTACAAGATTGTAAATACTATGTAAATAAGTTTTCTCTCTAACCCAGTGTACTTTCTTGTATATATATAAATAAATAAATAAATAAATAAATAAAAATTTATGAATGTGGGGAATCTCAAAATAAAAATGAACTATAAAATTTGGTTTTAAGTGTATCCAATGGCTTCCCCTAGGCCCTTTTTTTTAATGTTTTGCTCATCTATGAAAATCATTAAAAACGTAATTGGAGCCATATTAACAGTTACCATTCATACCCAAATGTTTCCCATGCTCTTTGAGCTGATCTAAGTGAGCAATTTTTTATTTCAACCTATCATATGAAGGGCAGCTACCAAGAGAACCTATTTGTATCATTTTAACCACATCTAGCATATTTCCCATGCCCTTGCCCCAAAACCTCATTTTCAGAGAAATAGGCTCATATTTGTGAACAAAAGTCTGGTAATCTCAAAATGAAAACGAACCACAAAATTTGGTTTTAAATGTGGTGAATGGCTTTCCCAAGGCCATAACTCATTCTACTAATGTTGCGCCAATCTGCAAAAATCATTAAAAACATGATTGGAACCACATCAACAAAGTTACCATCCTGTATGGGCTGATTTCATTAAGGAAATCTTTAATTTTGAACCTATGAAATGATGCGCAAGTTTTCCACCAGTCTGTGAACTGTCCAACATCCTAATCAAATCTGCACATCCCTTGCTTCAACGAACAAGAATTTGTGGAATCAGGTGAGTAAATCTGGCCTGGAAACTGTGTTCCAGCTGGAGTTGCCGAATTGAGGTTCACTGAATCAAGGTTTCTGTATTTGTATTAGTCCTTATATTATAATATAAATACAATATACATATATGTAATTTCCTTTTTAGCATTCAAGCTGATATGGACTCTGATGGAGGACATCTTATAAACGCACATGGATACTCTTCCCAAGAAATAGTTAATCTCCTTCTGACTGGAAAAGCCTTCACCAATACTTTTGACGGAGATCAGATATTAGGAAATACAGCTAGCGAGTCAGTTGTACTTCATGGCATAACTCATAAATCAGAAATTGGTCTCTTATCACTTTTTGAACATTATGATTGTTTCAAGGTAGGTTCAATAACTTTGGGTAAGTATATTTGATAAAAACTGCTAAAATATGTTCAACTTTTAAGAATATCTTTAAAAATAAAAAATATAGGCTACATTAAAAAAATTGAGAGTTCCTCTATACTTTGACTAAAAGTACAGTATAGAGAAGCTCTCAATTTTTTGAGTTAGGCTTACCTTGTGAGAGTATGATTGATAACTAAGACTGTTGCTGCTTGTAATTCAATGTAGCAGTCACAAACTGGTGAATCGGGTACCTTTTGATGACACCTCACTATCCCTTTTAAAATGATTACCTGTGGTTTGCTTGTAACAGATTTAGAAATAGGAACTGAAGCAGTGAGAATTATAGGTTACAGTGCATGTTTACACAGCATTTAACTTAACACTTCTGCTCGGTAACGACGCAGCATTGTGTCGTTTTTTTACTCGGGGGTAGTCCGGTAACGACGCAGCATTGCGTCGTTTCCGGCGGCAAATTGGCGGCGGCTTCGGGAGGGGGCGCGCGCCGCAGTTTTGGACATTATATGCATATACATCTGTAGGGAATTTCATTGCGAACACATTGATACCAAAATGAAAGACCTAGGACCGGGATTGAGGTAACAAAGTTGATAAGAGTATACCCATTTTATTGCTCTTTATTAGCGCTCGCTGCCGTAATGCACCGTCACTTTCTCTGTTTGCTGTGGGTGGGACGCCGGGCTTTTGGACTTTATATTTGCATATACTCCTGTAGGGAATTCTATTGCAAACACAATGACACAAAAATGAAAGATCTAGGAGAATATTTGAGATGTCCAAAGTGAAGAGAGTGTACACATTTTATTGCTCTTTCTCGCTCCCAGGTAACACGCTCTCACTTTCTCGCCGGGCTTTTGGGCTTTATATGCATTTAGTCCTGTAGAGAATTCTATTGCGAACACATTGATACAAATTGAAAAACCTAGGACGAGAATTGAGGTGACAAAGTTGAAGAGAGTATACACATTTCGGTATGACCGCGCTCTCTATTGTAATGAGAGGCGCCGTGGGGTGCTGCAACGCTCTCTTTCTGGTAACTTTCATCTTGTCGGCGAGTGGAGCGCGCCGCTGTTTTTGACATTATATGCATATATTCCTGTTGGGAATTCTATTCTGAACACATTGATACCAAAATGAAAGACCTAGGACGAGAATTGAGGTGACCAAAGTAAAAGGAGTGTAAACATTTTATCGCTCTTGAGCCACGCTCTCGGGTAACACGCTCTCAATTTATCTGTTGTGGATGGTACGCCGACCGTTTGGACTTTATATGCCTTTAGTTCTATAGAGAATTCTATTGCGAACACATTGATACCAAAATGATAGACCTAGGACGAGAATTGAGGTGACCAAAGTAAAAGGAGTGTACACATTTTATCGGTCCTGCGCGCTCCCGGGTAACATGCTCTCACTTTCTCTGTTTGTTGCGGATAGTACGCTGGGTATTTGGACTTAATATGCCTTTAGTCCTGTAGAGAATTCTATTGCAAACACAATGATACCAAATTGAAAAACCTAGGATGAGAATTGAGGTAACAAAGTTGAAAAGATTATACACTTTTCAGAATTACCGCGCGCTCCCGTGGAATGCCCAAACTCACCCGGGGTAGTGTGGCGCATGTGCGCTCAAAGCATCAAAGTGTTAACAATACATTTAGCACCTATTTAAAGAATAATGAATTATTTTCACTTGTACTCACCATGGCCAAACTTCACTTTTTCCTGGTCATCTCTATGTGCAATGTCACCAATTTGCAATATGGCCAACCGCCCACAGAGGTCATTGAAGAAGCAAAAGCAACTAGAACAATAACACACGGCTTAAATACCCTTTATATAAAAATAAAGACACTATTATGTAGGTTATGTAATAGACAATGACATAACCTCTCCCACTCTACTATTAACCATAGGAGTGCCACAAGGCAGCATCTTAGGACCTCTCCTATTTCTTAAATACATGAATGATTCACCAAATGTCTCCTAACACTCTTAAACCTATACTATTTACTGATGATACTACCTTCATCTGTTTAGACCCCAATTCATATACACTAAATAATATTGTAAATATCAAATTAAAAATACCACTCATGGATGTCAAGCAACAAACTCAAACTAAAAATAGAAAAGACCTACAGTACTACATTTTATTTGGAAGTAAAATTTTTACCATTTTGATCATTTGACCAAAGCAAATTCACCTTCAGATAGACATTAGCATTACAAATGAGGAAAAGTTTCTTGGCCTTTACATAGACAAGAGGCTAAACTTCAGTACTCACATGCAACACACAGCCACAAGTGTCTCAAAAACTGTTGGTATACTCTCAAAAATCAGATATTGTTATACTCTTAAGAATATAACACCTCTCTTTGATATACCTAGAGCAAGACTATATCTGTACAAACACTCCATGTAGATAAAAGGACCCAGTCTATGGAACTTGCTCCCTGATGATTTGAAAATTTGTCCAGCCTATACTATATTCATATGTAAAACCAAACAGTACATAATTTCATCCTCATAATTTCCTACCTTGTGCTCCAAGTTCACACTGTATCTTCTGCTACCCACTCCCCTAATTTTAGTACTTAAGACTTGCAACTTAACCAGTTAATTTTGATCAATGCTGTCAATTTATATTGTAGTTATTATGTTGATCCCAAATTCTGCTACATGTATCTATTATTAATTTTACTTTTATCAGTTAGTTCAAGGACCTGCTCAAAATGCTATGCATATTAGTGGCTTTGCAAGAATGTAACACTCAAACACCAGTGTTATGTACTCTCATAACCCAATGTACTTTTTTGTATAGAAAATAAATAAAAATACAATAAATAACTACCGAGGCCCTCCCATCAAGGAGGGGGGGGTGTGCCCATGATTTTTTTCAAGATGGCTGATGTTTACTAAATGCCTGAGGCAGTATATGAATATCATGTTTATCATGTGAAAGTTTTAAATCATTCGCTGTACCTAAATACAACTGTGAATGTGATCATCCACAACACACAACTGGTCAACCATCTCCTGATTGTGATGCACAGTTGAGTGGTTGAGGAGGGTACACAAATAGTGAGCCCTACTGTGTAATCATGCTATTTACCTGAATATTTAGGAGATAAGTTTTTCCTAGTTGAGTCGTATCAACTTTCATATAGCATTATAGATATTTAGAGCTAAAATACAGATGCTTTTTCCCACAGGTTGGTAATTTCTTGAAAAGTCCACAATATCCAATATGGGTGGTATGTTGTGAGAGTCACTACAGCTGCTTATTTAGCCGCGATACATCTGTGACGTCAGACACGCCTTCAGTTTCCAAGTTTGACATCTATTACTATGATGGGCTTGCACTTCAAGAAGATGAGATAAGACTTACTATTGGTAAGTCTCTACAGTAGTACTTCCTTGATAAACCTAGAATTATCAGTATAGCTAATGTTATTTAATAAGACAGTATTCCCATCCAAGGGCTAAGATGGGATAAATCATGGGCTGAAAATAATGCAACATCCCTTTCATGTACGCCTGCGGTAGCTTCCTGACCTACAGTAATCCAATATCAGAATTTGGCTCATTCCACAAGGGAAGGGGAGCTTAGAGTTCAGAGATTGACCCAAAACCAAGAAAAACCCATCAGAAAGCTTAGGAAAGTAGGCGTCAAGCAAACGATCATTAACATGAGAAAAATACCCAAGCCATGAAATAACCTTCCACCACCAGATGGCAGCCTAGGCCACCTAGGGTCTCCACTAACCTGCTCACTGAATCTAGAGTTGCCAGTGCAAATCCCAACAACCGAATGGGTTAAAAATATCACTTATGTGACCTAAGCATGCCCTCAGCTAAAGTACAAGACCTCTTATATAAGCCAGGAGAAGGGCCAAGCATGATAAATGTTTTTTTTGATGCACACAGTTCAAAGATTTTCTTTTCTAATCAAAAGGCCTGTAGGGGAGAATTAGTCTCTTGCACTAGCTGGAAGTGAAATGACTCAAGAAGATTAAACTCAATAGAGGAAAAAGCCCACAACACCTGAGACCAGTATCTCTGGTGGGGTATAGGGAAATTCAAGAAGGCCTCAGGGAAAATAAATGGCCAAAGCAAAATGGGTTGCTAAGGTAAATGCACTTTTGTGTAAAATAAACACAAAAATTGAAATAAACAAATCATGAAACACCTAGCTGAAAGTGAGCAGCTGTGGACAGGCCCTGTAGAGACAACAGGTGTTGAGTTTACAGCACCAGGCAGAAGAGTGAGGGGGGGGGGCAGGCTGACTGAGAAGACCCCAGGTGACCTGGGCTGCCATCTAGTGGCAGTCGGGTGCATAATCATTCAGGTATTTACTCTGTAGCAATAATTGTTTACCCTGTTCACCTAAGGATGTCTACTTTCATTCAAGCAGTTGCATATTTTGTTGCACTTATGCTTTCTGGTGAATTTTTTCTTGGGTTTGGGTTGAACTCGGATCCCCAAGCTCCACTCACTTTATAGTGAGAAAAAGATGGTGGTTATTCAACTGTGCACATCTCTAGTGCATCACCATCTGGGACTAATGTACCCAAGCATGGTGACCTTGTCTTCAGGACATATCTGCTGGGCAGAAAGTTCAACATTAGGCAACAAAAATCATCCCGGAACTATGTTGACACTAAAAATTGTTGAGGGCTACACAGCTAACACTTCTAACCACAAATGATAGGGCTGATCTCATCAAATCTTTAACAATACTGAACAGTCTGAAGGATGTTAATCCAGACCACTTCTTTAAAAGGTTAGGTGTAACACATACAAGGAACGACGACGTCAAGCTCAATAAGCCACAATATAGACAGAAAATTTGTTTTTTCATGCATAGGGTTATAAACTCACAAAACCACCTACATGCCAAAGCTATAAATGTCAAGATAATAATGCAATTCAAAATCCAGTTGGAAAAAATCATCAGGAAATATAGGGGCTCTTTTTTTTTTTTTTTTTTTTTTTTTTGACATGCTGCCAGCTTACTGTTCCCATCGAGGCCACTAAAGAAATGATGGCCTTCACGTGAACTCAGGTAAGATGAGTTTTGAAACCTGGTGTGTTTAGCTAAGCTTGCAGAGCTACTAAGGGGTCCCCTCCTAGAAATGTAAATATCTGTACTACTGGGTGAGGAGATTGGCCCATGGAAAAAACCAAATGTAGATATTCACAGGTAGCTATATTATTGAGCATTTACCATGTTGTTTTGGTTACCTTGTAATAGAATAATTAAGAGCTCCTAAATATCATTCAAGATGCAAATATGAAAGCAAGTAGGATAAGCACAGCAAAAGAGGTAGATTCACATAAAAATTCATCGGGGGGACAAATGACTCAAAGGAGCATTGGGAAAGCAAAATTTTAATCATCCAAAAAATTAGGACATTCTATGAGGTGAATAACTATTAGTGGAGCAAAGCAGTATCATGACACAGAGTGAACTGCAGCTCACGTCGCTGGAAGACAGAAGAGCTCAGGGAGACATGATCACCACATACAAAATTCTCAGGAGAATTGACAGGGTAGAAAAGGATGGATTATTTAACACGGATGGTGACGCACAAGGGGACACAGGTGGAAGCTGAGTACCCAATTTAGCCACAGAGACATTGGAAAGAACTTTTTCAGTGTCAAGAGTAGTTAGTAAATGGAATGCACTAGGAAGTGATGTGGTGGAGGCTGACTTCATACACAGTTTCAAATGTAGATATGATAGAGCCCAGTAGGCTCAGGAATCTGTACATCAGTTGATTGACGGTCGAGAGGCGGGAACAAAGAGCCAAAGCTCAACCCCCGCAAACACAACTAGGTGAGTACACAAACCTTTCACGCTTTCAACTTCTCTAACTATATTATCAGGTTCTAACAGCGCGTATTTGTTTTTCCAGATCTGAATGGTGATGAGAATGATTTGACCATTATCCCTCCACTGGAGCATTGTATCAGAACCAAGTGGAAAACTGCTTCAGTAAATTGGAATGGTACAGATCCAATTTTATAGAAAATTCATTCAATTGCTAGTACTGTAGTTTGTCATAGTCACACCTTGACAAATATTCATGCTG
This sequence comes from Procambarus virginalis, assembly GCA_020271785.1. NCBI lineage: Eukaryota > Metazoa > Arthropoda > Malacostraca > Decapoda > Cambaridae > Procambarus > Procambarus virginalis. The sequence goes on from WNGS01005680.1 coordinate 16,832,104, forward strand.
GCTTCATTAATATGAAGATTTAATGATGTACAATACATTAAATTGCATTCTCAAGGATTTGTTTTACCCCATCATTAATAAAATCATTTATTTATAACTTAATTTTACTAATTTTTTGTAGGAAAATGTACTTAGTATTTCATGCTTTGTAACAATAAAACATTCCTTGGCAAAAGAAAATTGAAGCATTAAATAACTCATGCCATTGTGTAAGTCAACCCACTTGGCAAAAGTCAGCCTCTTCAATAGATTTAATCAATAATAAACCAATATTTTTATATGTTATCCAAAAAGACCACATAATATCCTGCAATAAGGCACTTCTCATCTGATATCTTAGACAATACTGATTAACATTTTATGATAAATCTTAAAAAATATGTATTAGAAGACTATTACAAGTGCCTGTCAAATTATGATGTGGATAAATAAAATTAATAAAATTTACATACAATACTATAATATTTCACACAATTGATTTATCAATATGTACAGTGGAATGTATAAAGTAATGAAGGAATTGTTAAAATGAAAGCACTATGCCAAGATGGCTGTAAAACACTTACATCATTCATTCATTCATTTAGGATGACAGTATGAGAAAATAAAGACAAAATGAGATTTTTTATCTAGGAACAAAAGAGTCAAAGGAACAGTGTGGAAAGCAGTTTCCGATTCTGAAAACAAAGACATTCTACACGGAGGCGAGTGATTGCTCATGGAATACAGTTCTTACAGTACAGTGCAAGTCTCTTTTTTTTTTTTTTCCCCCCATTAGCTGTCCACGAGTTAATTTTGTGTGGACAGTACGAAACTTAGCCAGAAACTTTACCACTTACTATTTCTCTTCTTCTTCTTCTTCTTAATACGTGCAGTTTGCATGAAGGTGTATTCTCCCAATGACTGCACGAGTGGTAATGTAGAAAGATGCGTATGCTGCAATGTACAGCGGCACATCAACGGTCACGATGCCGTCCATGTGGGCAAGGATAAAGGCAAAAGAAACAAACAAGAGGAAAGAGACGCAGGATAGGAATAATGAGGAGAACAGAAGGCGAACGCAAAGCAGCACCACAATAAAGAAAGCGAGGGATGTAGGCAAGAGACGGAGGGTGGGGAGGCGAAAGATGTATAGGAGGCAGGTGCGAAGCAGGCATGAAAAAGTAAGGGAGGTGCGAGCAGAGGAAGGTCAGAGGAAGTCAGGATGGGACAGGTGAGATTAGGACAGGGCAGGATACGTAGACGAAATCCGGAGCCTTACAGCTGGGACACAAACGCATCAGCCAGCAGAACAACGGGAGGAAAACCTAGGAGAGGCACGAGGACAAGTCATCGGAGTGTGTGGTTTATGGGGCCCTGTCAGGCAAGGTGGCAGGGCGCTTGGAAGTTGGGACGATGGAGGATTGCTTCCTCTTAGTACCAGGGGTAGAAATTTGTGGCAAGGCAGCCTGGGGAGAGACATGGGGAAGGCGTGCCAATGAGTTCTGCAGGGCATTGTCCAGCATCATTTCAAACGCATTGGAGATAGCAGAGGCAGCTGAAGTAGGTTGGATGTCAACCATAGAAGCAGAGGAGGGATGCATCGGGTCAGCCTCAGGAACGGAAAGGATGGACTGTGGAAAGAATTTAGTGAGGAGTTGGACCAGCGACTTCTCGAGGGCACCCACAACGCGAGTGACAATAATGTCAACAAGATCAGGACTCTGTTGTACGGCGTGCGGGAGAGAAGAGGTCTCAGGGGTGAGAGGAACATCACTGACAGACAGTTCAGGCACAGGCAAAGGCGGTGGCAGAGTGGGAAGCAGGGGGTGATGAGGAAGCGAGTCAGGACGAAGTAAAGCACGACTGGAAGGCAGAGTGACGGCGGGGAGAGCCTTAGTGAGTGCCTCTACATAGGAAGGACATTGCTTGAAGGTGATGGCATGATCACCACCACAGTTGGGGCAACAGAGCATATCAGACACACAGTCACGAGTATAATGGGAACCAGAGCATTTGCCGCATTTGACATCGTTGGTGCAACCTTGTGAGGTATGGTGAAAACCTTTACAACAAAAGCACTGAGTGAGACGGGGGACGTACACCTCCAATTTATAGAGGAAGCCATTAATCCAAACCCGATCTGTGGGAAAGGAGTCAAGAAAGTGAGGACGGTAGTGCCAGTATCACACAGTTCACCATTAGTCCTATGCAGAAACTTCCTGACACCAAAGATCGGAATGTCAGCATCCTGCAGTTGCGCCTTGATGTTGTAAACACTAATGTCAACAACATGCCAGACCACATAACATACCAAACGGTCACCCAGAGGTTTACAACAATGGACTTTGTAACCACAATGTCAAAAACGTCTGAAAGCTCCAGGTCCTCGGAATGATTGTGGTCCACCGCAATCAAGTTCCTGCATTTATTTGGTCTGATATCGTGCACTTTGATCTTAAAGAACTTGGGAATGGCATGATAAAAGGAGGCTTTGTGCCCTGCTATTTCCAAAAACACTCCAATCACTGGGCGGATCAGCATCAAAGGCAATGATGAAGGTTTGAAGGCCAGGAGAACTTGTCCTACCTTGAGTAAATGGAGGGCGTGGAAACAAAGGCTGCGGAGGGTCGTAGGGTATATCAGGATGTTGGCGACGTTTCACCTCCAATCTATTAGCCTTACTATGATGTTTACTGTCCAGGAAAACACACCCTGGATCCCCCTCCAAGATCAGGAGAACGACACGATCGGAATGCTTGCTAACTAACAACGGGTCCTGAAATGTCAATGGGAGAGAGGCTGCGTGCACCATCTGTCACCATGGTCGGCCGGCAAGTCCGTTTTTACCTTTATCTCCTATTTCAGCGACACAGGGTAGGCCACATGTGAGTGCATAATTTGTTATTCAAATTAACTACCGATTTGCTAAATATGAGGTACAGTATAATCAATGTTGACTTCTAACATTATGGAATGAAAGAGTTAAAAACCCAGAGATGCATGTACAGGTAATGAGGTGCCTCTTTCTAGTAGATCCCCGGTGGCTCTCTGTAGCTANTCTCCTGTCACCTGACCTCCAGGTCACGCCCTCTCGCTCTCCTCCTGTCACCTGACCTCCCAGGTCACACCCTCTCGCTCTCCTCCTGTCACCTGACCTCCCAGGTCACGCCCTCTCGCTCTCCTCCTGTCACCTGACCTCCCAGGTCACGCCCTCGCTCTCCTCCTGCCCTCACAGGTCACGCCCTCGCTCTCCTCCTGTCACCTGACCTCCCAGGTCACGCCCTCTCGCTCTCCTCCTGTCACCTGACCTCCCAGGTCACGCCCCTCTCGCTCGCTCTCCTGTCACCTGACCTCCCAGGTCACGCCCTCTCGCTCGCTCTCCTGTCACCTGACCTCCCAGGTCACGCCCTCGCTCTCCTCCTGCCCTCCCAGGTCACGCCCTCGCTCTCCTCCTGTCACCTGACCTCACAGGTCACGCCCTCGCTCTCCTCCTGTCACCTGACCTACCAGGTCACGCCTTCGCTCTCCTCCTGTCACCTCCCTCTCTGACCAGACAGGTCACGCCCTCGCTCTCCTCCTGTCACCTGACCTGGCAGGTCACGCCCTCGCTCTCCTGTCACCTGACCTGGCAGGTCACGCCCTCGCTCTCCTGTCACCTGACCTGGCAGGTCACGCCCTCGCTCTCCTGTCACCTGACCTGGCAGGTCACGCCCTCGCTCTCCTCCTGTCACCTGACCTGGCAGGTCACGCCCTCGCTCTCCTCCTGTCACCTGACCTGGCAGGTCACGCCCTCGCTCTCCTCCTGTCACCTGACCTGGCAGGTCACGCCCTCTCGCTCTCCTGTCACCTGACCTGGCAGGTCACGCCCTCTCGCTCTCCTGTCACCTGACCTCCCAGGTCACGCCCTCTCGCTCTCCTGTCACCTGACCTGGCAGGTCACGCCCTCTCGCTCTCCTGTCACCTGACCTCCCAGGTCACACCTCGCTCTCCTCCTGTCACCTGACCTCCCAGGTCATGCCTCGCTCTCCTCCTGTCACCTGACCTCCCAGGTCACACCTCGCTCTCCTCCTGTCACCTGACCTCCCAGGTCATGCCTCGCTCTCCTCCTGTCACCTGACCTGGCAGGTCACGCCCTCGCTCTCCTCCTCCTGTCACCTGACCATAGTATAGCATAGTATATACTAGCTCTATCTAGAAATCCAACATTCTGTTTGTTACTCATTTTGTATGTATGTACTTTTACCTTAATAAACTATTTACTTATTTATTTAACATTCATAGCATTTTGAGCAAGTCCACTCAAGTCATCCCCACCTTTCAATGTTGCATCATGTCCAAACTTGCTGTCTCATCTCCCCTGAGAGCTGAGCTCATCTTTGCTCTTGCTGCTAACCTGACCTCTGGACCTCTCATGTTATGCCCTCACTTTTGATCTAACTCCTGACCTCTCCACTTATCTCACTAATGACTTTGCCGCTCACCTCCCTCCTGCCCTCCAGCTAACTTTGACTCATAATCTACATGTATTGCGAAGAGCAAGAGGAGTTCTATGAACACTGTCAAGTCTGTGATACGTTGTGTGATCGGTGAAACAGAATACATGTAAAATGCACACATTAAAGAATCTTGACCTAACATAGTCTAGTATAATACTAATCACACCATGGATCGAAGTGTCATTGAAATGTTGAGTGCTTCTCTGGTTCGAGAGTATCTTGCCAAAAAGGTAAGATATATTTTTATAAATTGAAGAATGAGTATTTATGGTATATAGTGGACTAATAACATGCGAATCCCTTCAACTAAGCAATTACTCAAGTTGTTCATTTGCCAAATTGGTGGCCAAAAAATAGCATTGAATGAAATCTGACCCTAGTTCTAATATAGTAGCACTGTACTGTATACAGTATATATAAAATAAGTTAGGTTTCTAGTGTTAATTTGCTCTCTGCATTACAAGCTGCCGCCTGGAAAGGTTAGTTGGGAAGAGATTTTTCAGGTGCTCCTTCTTTAGCATTTCAACAAATCATTCTTTACAAATTTGGTTTCCATCTTGATCCAATTTTTTTTTTTTTTAATTTTCATCGTGATATCCTATCATTTGAAAGTCCTGGTATTACAGTTGGATTCGTTCTTGATGTACAATCCAGAATTCCAGTCTCGAATCGCGGTTGGGACAGAAATGGTAGGGCACATTTCCAATCACCTCATAGGCCTGTTTACCTAGCAGTAAGTAGGTGCCCCAGGAGTTAATTAGCTTGTTGTGGGTTGCATCCTGGGCAGGGTCAGTAATTCAACCTGAGGGGAGGGGGGGGGACCTCAATACAAGTTTAACGTGTATGAATACTCTGGCTTCCTGTCCCCGACACTATGAAATATTATCATCGTTATTTGTTCTTCAGGAGCCTTCCTGGGCCTTGAACTCTATCTTCCATTTTTTTTGTATATAAACATTTATTATCTTTAGTGTAACTATATACATCATGATTGATGAAACATTAATTGACCATACGAATTTGCGAGGACGGGTTGCAGCAGTGTATTTGGTTTAGGCTACCACTGGGATTTTTACATGTACTATACATGCATCTTTTAAATAATAACTAGTGTTGGTTTTCTATTGTCAGAAACAGAAAGCCTGTCGGGCATTAACATGTTCTTCCTCGGTCAGCTACTAACCTATTCTAATATATAACCCACAACAGTTGCCATACTCACAAGTCCTTATACTGCTAGGTGAACAGGTGCATAAGGTGTAAGTAATTTATCAACCTTCTTGTCCTGCCCAGGAATCAAACCTGGGACCATTCTGGTGCAAGGCAACACATAAAATATATTAGGAGTCTACACACTACTGTGTGAAGAAAGAGCTTGGATACAGAAAAATGTAACATACAATGTGACCTGTGCATTTATCATGAAAACTATTATAAAATACTTAGAATTGATTTTAATTTACTTAAATTTGATTTGATTTTAACAGTGAGTCAGATGCCTAGCAATACATACCTAATTTAGCCTGTCTTCATCTAGTGATATTCATTATCCAGGTCCCACTTACCTGCCCAGGCTGGGGTTTTAGTCTAAAAAACCCTGGTTGGTTTAGAAAACACATTTTTCCTTAATATGGGCCAACTTAGTTATTTCTATTTAAATTTAAATTTGGATTTTGTTATTTATTGATTAAAAAGATCAAACTCAACCTGCCCCAACTTGGACAGGTTGGGTTTTAAGACAAATTTTTTTTAACCACCCCTGAAGAAATTGAAAGTAAGTTAGCAGTGCATGGAGATATGATTACCAATTAGACATTGTATGCACCAATAAATTACAGTACAGTATAGTACTGTATTCATATCTAATTTTTTTACACACCTCTGTAGCCATACATACTGCAGATGAAAAAATCATGTATATTTTTGTTTTTACATCTGGCATAAGCTGCACATTAAGTTTAATTACATTTAAATAAAACTGTTTAAACCTTCTGCATTACAATAAATGACAGTAATTTGCAAATGGAAAAATGTATAGCATGATGGAGATAGTGTTTAAATCCTTGTTCACTAAGACTGTCATAATTTAGTTTAACATCAATAGACATACAATATTTTTTATGAGAAAAATTTTTAAGTTTAGGAAAAGAGTTTTGTTAGAAGTGGGAGCAATATTTATTTGATTTTCACTATCACTGTTATCAATAAAAATTACTGTAATTTTATTTGCTCAAATTTTCTATATGACTATTAAAAATTAAACCACACTAATTAGCGACTGGTACTTTATGAAGCATTTATGGTTGGTCAATAGGTTAGCTAAAAAGTACTTTTTATAAAAGAAATTTGTAACATTCAAACCTGAATTAATGTATTTTCTGGATGGGCTGAACAGTAATTCAATGAAGCTAGCCTGCTGAGCTAGTTTCCCCCATTAGAGTCACATCAGCCTTAGTACAGTAGTCCTTTAAGGTCTATCAGGGACCCGAGTCAGAACCTGGCCACCCACCCATCCTCCTCACAGAGGCATAGGGAGCGGGAAATTGTTACAATCACCCTCATCAAGGAAACGTCCAGAAAGTCAGTGAGACAATACAAACAACTGCAAGGTTCAAAGAAAATGAAGCACTGAAATAGCTATATGACTGCAAATGATTCACTTAGAAACTTGGTAAAATCTCCCTTAAATATGACTGACCACCAACAGGTGGCAGCACCCTGGGAGCTCCTGGCTTCCATGCCATCTTAGCCTCAGTCCAGAGATGATATCCTTGAATTTGGCCCCACCAAATCCCACCTCTTTTCAAGATAACAATAATTAAACAGGAAGTGTAGGCCATCCTTTGGACACTGTCCTGTGGGGACCATGTCTTTGTGTGTTGTTTCTGACTTTTGTATTTGCTTCACAAGCATATTTTTCAAGCCTCAATCATTGTGTGGATTTGGCTTATTCTTCACCTTGAGTGGCATGTGTTTAGGGTACCTCTTCCATAATCACTTGTTTTTGCATTGCTCCAGCTCTGACAGACTGACTTCTCTGGTGAGTTTGGGAGTTTGCCCTTGATAGGCCATACTACTGTATAAGGTGCAGTGCCCTGGATAGTACAAGTGTCTTTGACTCCTCTTTGAGGCCCCTGGGGTTGGAGGCATTTAGTTTTTTTTTGCTGTGGGGTTTACTAGGGGTTTATGTGCTTATCTATACAACATGCCAGATGCATAGATCTCTGGCCTATGTGTTTGGAATTTCAGATGCAAGTCACATTTGCATGGGGCACAGGTGGCTGTTGGTTTCCGATCTGTGTCTTTTGTGGCAACAGTAGTATCAAGTTCCTTGACACTCCTTTCTGCTCCTTGTCTCTGTTCATCATGTTTTTTTCTCTGTGTCTGTTCCAGTGATTTTTGTCCTTTTTGTCTTGGTTATTTGTTGATTGGCATATTATTCCTAATACAGATGCTTCTAATTGTTAGCCTTGGTATAGCCACTCAACATCAACATTTTGTTGGTGCCATTTTGCAAGTTTGCTTATGCTTTCTTTCACCTCCTGGTGGCTCATGTTCCTCCTGAGCCATCTTGGTCTCTTGGCTGGGTTTTGGTATTTCTTTCTTTCCCTCAGTTCTTAGTTGTTTCTTCGGTCTGGAATACACTTCTTAAGACTCTGTTTTTGTTGACCCTTGCCTTCGGTAGTCAGGTAATCATGCAGGCTTCATGCTTTCTTCCAGAGGGGGGTATGTCTGTTCCTTTGGCCCTGGTTGGCAGTTTCTTCATTTGCAGCCTTCTCCTTTGATTGATTGGCTTCTGAGGGGGTCTTTTAGTAGTTGATACTTGATCTGTTACTTTGGCCAGGTTTGCATCCTTTAATTGTGTCCAGTTGCAGCAGTTCGTTGTTATGTGCACTGCTTCAGATATTGCACTGTTTGTTGACCCAGTTTCCTTCGTTCCCTCTTCAAGGCTCATCCCAGGTTGCGTGCAAAATCATTAAATCTAGCCAGCCTTGGGCATATGATGATATGATCACAAGTATTTGTCCTTTGTCTGTAGTGTTTTCTAACATGTCACATGCTGATAGGCTCGGGGGTTTTGAAGGTCTAACTGGGGTATGGCGTTGTTATCTGGTCAGTGTTCCTGGTCCATTGTGCTGAGGACAACTGATTGTCCTGGGTCAGGTTCCTTGTTTGGTGTAGTCTTCATTAATGTAGTTTTGCTCTTCCTCCTGGATATCAAGTGTTTTCCTTTCCTGTTGTTAATTGCTCAAGGAGCCACCAAAAGAAAACCAGTTGAATATAATGAAATGACTATTTTGGTAGGGCCTCGGTTGCTCCCTGATTCTCTCACCCTTCCCTCACCAGATGTGTCAGTTCATAATCTTTCAGCTCTGGAATAGGGTAAGATGTATAATCTAAGAGATGGGGTATTTCCACCTAATTTCTGAGTGAAATTGTGGTCATATTAGCATTTCAATGCTTTGTATTGACCATGCGGTTGAGCATAGCTTAACTGGCTGCCTGATGTTTTCTTCAGTGAGGGGTGACAATAACAATTCTCTGGTTCCCGGTTAGACCATACACGATCCATTGCCCTATGAAAAGAGGAGTTTGTTTACATTCAGTGCTGATTTTAGTTATTCTATTTCCAAGTGTTAAAAAATGCTTTGGACAGGGTAAATATGTTTTTGTTTTAATCACTGAAAATGCATTGGTTATTATTAATGTATTTTATAGAGGTTCAGAGATTGAAGAAGACACTACAGCAGCTAGATGAGGAGCAAAGTGGGTATTCCACGTGTGTCCGCAAACCGCCTGAAACTTATGAAAGCATTGCACATTGGCAAACTCATGAAACGCAACAAGGAGCTAGATTCTGCACTGGATTCAATGGTTGAGGTCATCGTTCACTTCTTGCTTGGCCATGCACATACATCCAGAAGCCAAGCACAAGCCCCACAGAATGATCATGTGTGTGAGAGGAAAGAGGACCAAATAGTCAAAGCCTCTGGTGTTGATAAAGCTATTTTTGTAGAAGTTTATAGTAATAATGTGCCCACTAATGTTGACACTAATGAAATCTTGTTTGCTGCAAATAAAGTTGGTGCTCAGTATGGAAATGATAACAAATCAGGTAGTGATGTTAATGAACAGTGCCAATATTTCAGCCAAGTGTGTGATAGTAATGAGCAATGTAACAAAAATATGGAGCAGTGTACTTCCTTTAAAGTACAAGCAAAAAATACAACAGATATACGTCAAAGTGAATATGAATTGAGGGAATATTTAGCTAGCAAGGATTATAGTGGAAGGGATAATGATATCAAGTGCTCACAACCTGTTGCCAATATATTAACATATAATGAATCTGGTGAATCTTCATCGACGGAATCAGTCACAGATTCTGAGGCTGAATCAAGTGTTTCATCAGTTGTTGATCTCCTCATGGATGTGCCAGATGGATGTAGGAATCCTAATGGTGTAACAACAGACATGATATTTAGTGTGTCAGACTTGCCTCGACTACAGACTCCTCGAGTGTCTGGCACTCAACAAGAAGTTAATGTAATTGTTGCATGGACAGAGGAAAGTGACAATGAAGGAACAAAGATGTGTACAAATCGTGCTTTAGGACACATGAAATGTGGAAATTCAAGCGAAAAACTTGAGGCAAGTGAAAAGTGGGCAAGTGAAAGACCAGAAAAACACGAGAAAGCTAATAACATTTCACTAAACGAAGCACGAGAATGCGACCAAAAATTTCCACCTCAAGGTAGGTTGCGCATTTTTCCTGGAAATGAAACTGATTTTTATGGTTACGTAGTGTTACTGGAGACTTGATAATTGTGGTAAGCAATTGGTTTGTAATTGTTGATTTGGATTAGATATATGTAGACCTATGCCTCCACTCACCCTGTACTCAAGAAATTGGTACATCAGACTAATAATATACTCCATATGCAAATTGTTGAAACATATAGATTGTGGAATATGCATCTACTTGCATTGTTCTCAAGTAGATGAAACATCAGACTAATAATGTACCCCCACAACAAGCTGACTAACTCCTGAGTACCTACTTGCTGCTAAGTGAAGAGGTGCATTAGATGATAGGAAATGCGCCCATTCATTTGTCCCGCCCAGGATTTGAACCCGGAATTTTCGATTGTGAGTGGAGAACGAACCCGACTGTACTACCGGGACCCTTAAATATATACTTATTAGGTCTCAGATAGTATGTGTTAGGTCTAGGATGGTTAGGTTTGGGTTATATTAGCAACAACATATATACAAAAACTTTCTCCGGTTTGTCCAAATTCAGTAGTACCAAATTCTACTTTCTAATTGTTTATTACGTCAACATATGTACGATGGTCAACATCGTTACTATTGTATTATCTCAACAGGATAGGCTGGATTATTGAATTTGAAAACATGTTAGTTAAACGTGAAGAGTGATACCGTAGAGTTTACATAGTTTGTGACACCCCTGAGTAGTGTTTGGTATCAACACTGCCGGGAACAGAAAGCCTGTTTAGCTTATCAAGGTCCATGTAGCCTAGAAGAGGCTGTATGCATGACCATACATTCAGTTATTGACCACACTCGGTGGTGCTTAACCTCACCGAGTGACCCTCTTTAATGTTAGGCCCAGATAAACACACACAACATGCGTACTTACATAACTATACTACTAGTAGCTAGACGATGCATTTTTCGACATAGACAAATGAAATGTAAAAGGCTTTAGTTGGAATCCGACAAACTAAGTAAATTCAGAAAATAATGAATGATGATAATTCATTGTAGAGAACTCGAGTCATGTCTTTAAAACAATGTCTGGGCAAGCAGGCGATGAGTCACAATAACGTGGCTAAAGTATGTTGACCAGACCACACTAGAAGGTGAAGAGACGACGACGTTCAGACGACGGAGAGGTCCAGACGACGACGAAACGTCGTCGTCTCTTCACCTTCTAGTGTGTGGTCTGGTCAACAATGTCTGGCCAAGGTTGGAGACCAGAAGCTTGAAACAAGCCACATGAAACACTGCGTGGTGATTTGTGTGTGTATGGCCAGGGCTATAGGGCGGTTGGGGTTCGACCCCCATGTCCATCTTCAAGTTGACCAGACCACATACTAGAAGGGTGAAGGGACTACGACGTTTCGGTCCGTCCTGGACCATTCTCAAGTCGATGATTCTCATCGACTTGAGAATGGTCCAGGACGGACCGAAACGTCGTCGTCCCTTCACCTTTCTAGTGTGTGGTCTGGTCAACTTACTTTAGCCACGTTATTGTGACTCATCGCCTGCCCACCTTCAAGTATTTTAGTATTTAAGTATAAAGTATTCCGAATCCCAGTGACGCCTATGATGTGTGGGTGTGACTGTCCATAATGTTAAGACAGATTTGACTGTTGTTATCGACGTTGAGTCGACCTCGATAACAGCCATTGTTATCCCAGCATCTTTTGCCCGCTATGGGGGGGGGGAGAACATGAAGGAAGGAGAGCAGCATGGGAGGAGAGAGGCAGAGTGAGCAGATGGGAGGGAGGAAGGCAGAGAGAACGGGAGGGAGGGAGGGATGGAGAGAGAACAGGAGGAAGGGATGGGGAGAGAACAGGAGGGAGGAAGGCAGAGAGAACGGGAGGGAGGGAGGGAGGGAGAGAGAACAGGAGGAAGGATGGAGAGACACAGGAGGAACGGATGGAAAGAGAATAGGAGGGAGGATGGAGAGAGACAGGAGAAACGGATGGAAAGAGAACAGGAGGGAGGATGGAGAGAGACAGGAGAAACGGATGGAAACAGAACAGGAGGGAGGATGGAGAGAGACAGGAGAAACGGATGGAAACAGAACAGGAGGGAGGATGGAGAGAGACAGGAGAAACGGATGGAAACAGAACAGGAGGGAGGATGGAGAGAGACAGGAGAAACGGATGGAAACAGAACAGGAGGGAGGATGGAGAGAGACAGGAGAAACGGATGGAAAGAGAACAGGAGGGAAGCATGAGAGAGAGAGAGAGAGAGAGAGACCGCAGGGTAACCACTCTAGTATGACATAAACGGAGAGTGTAAATATAGACCCCATGAAGACTATAGACTATGATTAAACCTTAACCTTAAGACATGTGATATACAAGTACTTACGGGTAATGATGAGCAGCAGGTACCCGAGTGCCACCATCGCCACTAGTGGCCCTCACGGGGACACCAAGTTCTCCAAAGTTACTCTAATTATTGCCGAGAATTTATTTCCTGCAGAGTATTAAACTAAAGTCTTGTCTTGACATTTGCGGCTATGTAAATTACCAAGTCTCAGGTCTTAATATTACCATTACCAAGTCTCGGGTCTTAATTCCACTAAACATAAGGTTTGGGTCATTACAGCCAAACTGACAACCTCTAAAAGGCTTCGAGTCTCGAGAGCTGGTTCTCAGCCTCTGTTAATAGGGTAGTTTAAAATACCTCCACACATCCGGAAACAATAACTGACACCATACAAGTTGAAGCCCACATGCCTAAATATTTTTCTCCCTAAATTATGTCACTGGCTCAAGATTTAGCAGTAAAAATGTCTCGCTTTATTTGTCATTTTTATTTATGCATTTGATATGGTTCAGTAACACCTGGCTTCAGTAAGGAGGCAGGTGGTGCAAGCCCTGACCTCAGTAAGGAGGCAGGTGGTGAGAGACCTGACCTCAGTAAGGAGGCAGGTGGTGAGAGACCTGACCTCAGTAAGGAGGCAGGTGGTGCAAGCCCTGACCTCAGTAAGGAGGCAGGTGGTGAGAGACCTGACCTCAGTAAGGAGGCAGGTGGTGCAAGCCCTGACCTCAGTAAGGAGGCAGGTGGTGAGAGACCTGACCTCAGTAAGGAGGCAGGTGGTGCAAGCCCTGACCTCAGTAAGGAGGCAGGTGGTGAGAGACCTGGTCTCAGTAAGGAGGCAGGTGGTGCAAGCCCTGACCTCAGTAAGGAGGCAGGTGGTGAGAGACGTGACCTCAGTAAGGAGGCAGGTGGTGAGAGACCTGACCTCAGTAAGGAGGCAGGTGGTGAGAGACCTGACCTCAGTAAGGAGGCAGGTGGTGAGAGACCTGACCTCAGTAAGGAGGCAGGTGGTGAGAGACCTGACCTCAGTAAGGAGGCAGGTGGTGCAAGCCCTGACCTCAGTAAGGAGGCAGGTGGTGAGAGACCTGACCTCAGTAAGGAGGCAGGTGGTGAGAGACCTGACCTCAGTAAGGAGGCAGGTGGTGAGAGATCTGACCTCAGTAAGGAGGCAGGTGGTGAGAGACGTGACCTCAGTAAGGAGGCAGGTGGTGAGAGACCTGGCCTCAGTAAGGAGGCAGGTGGTGAGAGACGTGACCTCAGTAAGGAGGCAGGTGGTGCAAGCCCTGACCTCAGTAAGGAGGCAGGTGGTGAGAGACGTGACCTCAGTAAGGAGGCAGGTGGTGCAAGCCCTGACCTCAGTAAGGAGGCAGGTGGTGCAAGCCCTGACCTCAGTAAGGAGGCAGGTGGTGAGAGACGTGACCTCAGTAAGGAGGCAGGTGGTGAGAGACCTGACCTCAGTAAGGAGGCAGGTAGTGAGAGACCTGACCTCAGTAAGGAGGCAGGTGGTGAGAGACGTGACCTCAGTAAGGAGGCAGGTGGTGAGAGACCTGACCTCAGTAAGGAGGCAGGTGGTGAGAGACCTGACCTCAGTAAGGAGGCAGGTGGTGAGAGATCTGACCTCAGTAAGGAGGCAGGTGGTGAGAGACCTGACCTCAGTAAGGAAGCAGGTGGTGAGAGACCTGACCTCAGTAAGGAGGCAGGTGGTGAGAGACCTGACCTCAGTAAGGAGGCAGGTGGTGAGAGACCTGACCTCAGTAAGGAGGCAGGTGGTGAGAGACCTGACCTCAGTAAGGAGGCAGGTGGTGAGAGACCCGACCTCAGTAAGGAGGCAGGTGGTGAGAGACCTGACCTTAGTAAGGAGGCAGGTGGTGAGAGACCTGACCTCAGTAAGGAGGCAGGTGGTGAGAGACCTGACCTCAGTAAGGAGGCAGGTGGTGAGAGACCCGACCTCAGTAAGGAGGCGGGTGGTGAGAGACCTGACCTTAGTAAGGAGGCAGGTGGTGAGAGACCTGACCACAGTAAGGAGGCAGGTGGTGAGAGACCTGACCACAGTAAGGAGGCAGGTGGTGCAAGCCCTGACCACAGTAAGGAGGCAGGTGGTGCAAGCCCTGACCACAGTAAGGAGGCAGGTGGTGCAAGCCCTGACCACAGTAAGGAGGCAGGTGGTGCAAGCCCGTGGCCACCCAACCCTCAGATGACATTTTACAGTGATGAAAGATGCACGCCGAGCTGCCCTTCCTCGGCTGCTGCTGCCGTCCTCTCGTATGGCGCGCTCACGCTCCCGTTTTCTTTTCTTCGACAGTGACTCTTGGAGGAAGGAGGCAGACTGTTCCTCTACCCTTATGTTTTTGTATTTTGTGAATTCTTTGATATTTATTGCTGTGGTGTTACTGCGCCGAGGGTTTATGTTTGGCACAGGTGTGATATGATCCCTCGGGGAGCAAGTGTATCCGCTCTACATGTGGAGAAGAGTTAGGGAAGGTGTAAAACATTGCCTTGCGTCTTGTGTGTTTAAACGGCCGGCATAAGTTAGCACTTTATATTTAGTGTACAAACGTAGACTTATCGCTCTCTCTCTCGCTGAGAAGAGGATGGTTGGCGGGACGAAACAAAAGATAATTGGAAGTGGGGTGAGGATGATGGAGTAGTTAAAGAGGTGCGAAGGAGTGTGTGTTCGTCATCATACAAGGGTAAAGTTACGGGCTCACCATAGCCCGTGCTACTTGGAACTTTGTTCCAGGTAGCGAATCTTTAACAACAACAACAACAACGTCATCATACTCCTGTGTACACTACTCACACGACGCCCACGTACCGCCCAGCCCTAGGTGAGTCACGCCCAGGAACTCTCCTACCCACAAACTACCAATCTTGGGGGCTGAGTGGACAGTACTCGGGGGGCCGTAGTCCTAAGGGCTCGGGTTCGATTCCCGGCCGAGGCAGAAACAAATGGGCAGAGTTTTTTTTTACTCTGATGCCCCTGTACACCTAGTAGTAAATAGGTACCTGGGAGTTAGACAGCTGCTTCCTGGCGATGTATGTGTGTGGGCGCGCGCGTGTGCTAGTGAGAAATATATGTAGTAGATAAAATAGAAAAAAATAAATTGGTTAGAAAGGCGGGGTCCAAGAGCTAATAGCTCCATTCTACAGGCACAAATAGTAAATATCTTATGAACTAACTCAACTCCGACGCATACTCATAGATTATACAAGAACAAAAAAACAGGACTAGACAGAATACATAAAACAAAGTTGTTTAAAGATGAAGGGATGGGATGTGATGGGGGTGAAGGGTCTAGCGGGAGATGGGGGTGAAGGGGTCTAGCGGGAGATGGGGGAAGAGGGACAAGGGTGAAAAGAGGAGTAAGAAACCCGGGAGCAGCAGAGTCAGCCTTTAACTCTGCTTCAGTCTGAAGGCTTCACCTAACCCCCCCCCCCCCCAACTCTCCACTTCTGACTATCCCTGCATCTGTCAGTTGACTCGCCTCGGAGACCGAGTCAGCTGACGTCGCTATGGAGTCTGACGGTGTTGTGGTTGATCCTCAGCCAGCTGCTGCGTCCCTTCCCCGACCGCCCCTTCTCTTGGCCGGCCGCCCCTTCTCTTGGCCGACCGCCCCTTCTCTTCCCCGACACCGCCCTTCTCTTGGCCGGCCGCCCCTTCTCTTCCCCGACCGCCCCTTCCCGATGCCTTATTCTCCCTCACCGGACCATGTCGATGTGCCTATGCCCTTCCCACCGTCCTCTTGACTATACCCCTATTTGCCAGATTTACCTATATCCTCAAGCCGGAATTCACTCAACCTTCTGCTGATCCTTCTTAATTTACTGTAGTTTGCCTTAGTTTCTTCTCTTTTTCTTTAACCGTTTTCTGTTCTTGACTATGTGAATTCTT
This sequence comes from Procambarus virginalis, assembly GCA_020271785.1. NCBI lineage: Eukaryota > Metazoa > Arthropoda > Malacostraca > Decapoda > Cambaridae > Procambarus > Procambarus virginalis. The sequence goes on from WNGS01005680.1 coordinate 16,848,559, forward strand.
CAATGGAGTATATGTGGTTATTATGACAGTTTCCATGAACTCCAACTTCTGATCTCTCTCTTTCACCGCTTTCTTTATGTCTCAAAGACGCCGATGCTTGGCGCTCGTCCAGGTCACTTCAGTGGTAATTCTGTCTCTCTTCCCCTCCAGCTTTTGTCGGGACCCTAACTTTACTTCTCAATTGGTTCGATATTACCTTTGTCCCCGCTACTTTTTCAGTCCAGCACTCATTCCTCTACCACTGTGAGTAAATGGTTATCAGTCTTCCATTCATCGCCCCCTACATATTCCACTTTATCTTCCTGATCTTAAACGCCTGTTGGACTCATTACTGGAGCCTGTGCTCCTTTTGCGAGATTCGAA
>WNGS01005680.1:16848946-16862661 GCA_020271785.1 Procambarus virginalis
TCAAAGAAGTTGCAAAATTTCTTGGCGTGGTGAATTTTTATCATCGATTCATCCCACTTGTTCGGACATCTTGCGACACTTATACGACCATGGACTTACACTTTCCATGGGACGGAAACAAACGGCCCATCTTCCGTGGAGTGGACTCCCCAGGCAGAGACAGCATTCACCGACATAAAACACAAGCTGGCGGAATTCACCTTACCTCGCACACCTCAGTGTCTTGTACACTCCCACCAACTCTCTACCGACGCTTCAAACACAGCTATTGGTGCTGTACTACAACAGCTCATTGAAGGAGAATGGTTGCCCAATTGCATCTTTTCAGCGCGCCTGTCATCCACTGAAGAGAAGTACAGCACTTTATGATAGGGAACTGTTCACATCTACGCAGCCATAAAACATTCCGGCACTTCCTCAAGGGGCAGAACTTCTCCATCCTCACAGACCACAAACCTCTCACTTATGCACTGGGGCCAAGGGTGATGCTCACTCTCCTCGAGTAGCCAATCACCTGGGATTTATCTCCCAATTACCTCGGATATCCACCATGTCAAAAGAACTAACAAATGTCATAGCCGAGCACTGTCTCAACCCACCATAAACCACGTTGTGAAAATCCCAGCTCAGGTGGACTTTTGTGTAATCAGCAAGGCCCAACGAGAAGACCCGATCTGCAGTAATTACGAACATCTGACACAGCTCTCCGGTTCATCGAGATTCCCATGGAAGGTGGTGGTAGTATAATCTGTGACACCTCATGGACGGAGCACTTAGGCCCTACATTACTGCCCAGTTTCAATGAAAAACATTCTCAGCATTTCACTCCCTAGCACACCCAGGAGTCATGCTGCCCAGAAACACTTACGGAGCGTGTCGTATGGCCAGAAATCAACACCGATGTTCAACGATGGACTCGCTCATGTCTGCAGTGCCAGTGAGCAAAAACACATCAACACACAAAAAAAAGAGTACTTTTCAACAGTTCCCGTTGACCTTCTGACCGTTTCGAGGTGGTGCATGTAGACAGTCGTTGGAACATTGCCGTCGGCAAGAGGTATTCTTATCTACTCACCTGCATCGATCGATTATCCAGATGGCCGGAAGCAATCCCATTAATCAACATCTCACCTGAGTCAGTGGTCCAGGCTTTCCTCTCTGGATGGGTCACCCGTTTTGGCAGCCCCTCTGTCATCATCACCCACCAAGAATGACAGTTCGAATCATATCTATGGAAGGAACTTATGGAATTCCTCGGCACCACACAACCGAACCACAGCATACCACCCCGAGTTGAATGGAATGGTAGAACGCTTTCCTAGACAACTAAAAGCTGCTCTAAGAGCTCAAGCACGCCCTGATGATTGAATCGACAACCTTCCATTAGTCTTGCTTGGCATTCGTTCGGCCATGAAGGAGGGCAGTGGATTCTCGGTAGCAGACTTAGTATACGGATCGAGCCTGCGGCTTTCGGGGAATTCTTAACCCCAACGCCACTCATCACACCCCCAGACCACACTTTTGTCCAGAAATTACAGGCGGTCATGAAAAGCATTCGGCCTACACCACCATGCAACCGACAACTCGTGCTACATATGTGCCTCATGAGCTCCACACAACTGAACACATGTTTGAAAGAATCGACGCTGTTCGACGCCCTATACAATCACCTTACGAAGGACCATTTAAAGTGGTTCTCGAACACCGAAGTTCTTCACCATTGAATGCCGAGGACAGAAGGTAAACATCTCCTTCTGGAAAGTTTGAGCTCTGGTTGTTGCTTTTCCATTGCCATTACTACTCCATATGCTCAGGAAAGTGGTCTATCTGCATTATCTTGAATTTTGGAAGATGTGCAGAGTCTGACGATGTCTGGTGTGAGACTGGTGTGTCCTCTCCTGTCTCATACTGTTGTCCTGTGGCTGGACTGTGGATAGAGATACATTGACACTGGCTGGTGTGTGACTGGTACTGTCCTCTCCTCTCCTGTCTCATACTCATCTTGTGGACAGAGAAGCATTGCCTAACACTGGCTGGTGTGTAACTGGTTCTGTCCTCTCTAGGTCCATTATGTCTGCTGCCGTCTTGCTGGTAGAAGCACGTGGTGAAGCCTCAATAGCAGTTTTCTTCAGTGCCTGCTGCACTCGGTCGACTGTCCCTCCTCATCTGAAAGCTGCCTCCATTGCCTCTTTCTCTTTGACTTCCCCATGACGTTTACACGTAGTGAGGACCGATTCACTGCCCTACCTAATGCTTGAGACACTCCTAGGCCTGGAGAAATTATCACCCCCCCCCCCCAACGGAGGTCGTAGAATTATTCCCCCAGGTGGAATCAGGGATACCTTAACACCTAAATGAGCTGTATGGTCTACCTTTCCCTGAAAAGGCTCAGTACACCTTCTAAGGTGCCCCCCTTGTGGCGATGCCCGCTGGGTATTGCCTCGCCCTTCAGGGTAGAACTAAGTGACCTGGTTAGTGATACGGTCCTCACAAAAAAAAATTGGTCATGGTTGACGATAGTGTGGTACGAGAGTTTGGGTCACCTGCATACTGGGTTGTGCAGAATATCAGTCGACTGGAAAGCAGGTAATCAACAACATTGTCCATCAATTGTAGACGAAATTGGAATGTTTCCTTCTAACAAGATATTTTCTGGGTCTTGGAGTATTTATATATTCTTCCTCACAAAACTGCAATGATTTGAGCTGATGGGTGCGCTAGAATAGTAAGTTTTTCCCGGGAACAAATGCATGTGCGGCCAGCTAGCAATGCACCGGCAGCAAGTCCCTGCCAGGTACGTCTGTACCCCAGGCATATTCTGGCCGCTATAACATTGTATTGTAGAGTTCTTGTTCTAATAGTTCATATATAAATGTCCACTGATGGTATTCACCGTAATGTTATGCTACAACTTTCAGATGTTGTGATAGTTCATCTATAAATATCTATACATGATGTAGTGAGTAAATTATGTAAACAATTTACTCGCTCCAAACCCATTATCTAAATGAGAGAAGCAAACCTCTCGTTAGCAATAATGATGTCATCAAATCTTTTCCCTAATTACAGGTAACATTCCTTCCATCCTATTGGAGGAATCTGAGGTGTAGTCTAATAATATAAGCAATCAAGAAGCGAGTAATCATCAGTATAATTTCCACAGCGATTCAGTTAACATCAGTACAAATGCTTCGGAGTTACCACACCTTTCAAACCTCAAGAATGTAGCACTCGGCGTGTACAGTTCTAATCGACCCCAAGATGCTCCACCTTCGACACAAAGCAGACCAGACTAAGACCGCATCAGGCTACCACATCCAGAGTTTAGACCTCACCATCTCATTAAGTTTAGACACTCGCCATTCCCCATCGAGCGCTCGTGCTCACTCGCATTAAGCTCCGCGACTCCAGTCTCACTTAGCTCTCTGCTCTGCTCCAAGCTCCTTCTCAATGTGTATGACACTGCCAACACTGACTGCTGTAACCAAGACTACTAAATAAAATATGAAACCACTAAATACTGTGTATCTAATTCACCCAACAATGTAACATAATCATACTTACAATGGTATTCACCATAATGTTTAATGCTACAGCTTTCAGGTGTTTGTGAATTTAATAGGTCAGTAAGATTTCATTAGATACTAGTTTAGGTATACTCTTTGTCACTGCTAATAAATCACCTGTATTATTTCCACCCTGGTCTACTACAGGCTGTCTTTGCAAGCCTGTCAGCAGTATTATGCTTTGAGATGCCAACATCTGATAGTATCTAAATCAATTTTATCTAAAAAAATTTAATTTGTAGCTAGAACATTCTTTTGAATATCACTGATTATTTTCTGGGAGTTACTGTGCGGGATCAGTGCCAGGAGTGCGAGCCTGAGTTTACAGTCTCTTGTCTTTTTAATTCCACTGCCCATGTCTTATAAAACTGCCAAGTCAGAAGTTTACCTGATTTACCTGAGGACCACTAACCCTAGTGGTCTCGAGGAGGACAGGAAGCCGGTGGCTGCATTTTCTCATTAATGCAGTGTGATTACTCCCTGTGTATTGTCGAAGGGCCCCCATTTGTCTTCATGATATTTTCCAGTTATATTTTAAAACTGAGCACAGTTTTGGCATTTATGGCATTGGTGGGTATGCAGTTCCATGGATTTATAACCCTGTGGGTGAAAAAGCATCTCCTGTTCTCAGTCCTGCATTGTGGCTTGTTAAGCTTGAAACCGGGTCAACATCCTCTAACTTGTTCAGTACAGTATTTTAAAAGTTTCAATGCAATCCACCCTGTCATGCAGTCCATCCTCCAGACAAAAACCCAGAAGTGATTCTGTGCACCCGCCAAACCCCGTTCATGAATGAAAAGCAGTTTACACACGACTCACAACTGATGACATTCGAACATTTCCCGAATGAGTGTTTCACTGACGAATTTTGTTTGACCACAACGCTGTAAATGCTTCACCCACGTACTACAAACACAAATAATTGCCAACAGAATCTAAACACCTAACCTATGTCTATATATGCACAATATGCTAATGTTTCATAATATTACATTTATATTAAAGAAAATTCCCATTTTGAATGAAGAGAATGTAAAAATTTATGAATGTGTCTGTGGGGTCGAATGCTGGATGTAATGGACTTGTGTCGAGGATGGGTTGTGTCATGCCTGGTTTGCAATATTGTTAGCCCTGTGGCCGTCAACCGTACCTGATATTAGAGTTCACTTAGCTCTGGAATGACTTTTCCTGTTTGTTGTGTATCCCATACTCATCCTGTGAACATTAGTTTATTGTGCATCCCATAGTCATCCTATGACTGCTAGTTTATTGTACACCCCATACTCATCCTGTGAACATTAGTTTCTTGTGCATCCCATACTCATCCTGTAAACATTAGTTTACTCATTCTGTGAACGTGGTACCAAAAGGGTCCATTTTAGGGCCAATCCTTTTTTGTCATATATATCAGAAGATTACAAACCACATCATCAAATTTGCTGATGAAACTAAGATTTATGGTACAGTGGGAGCTGAAAATGATATTGAGGTCTTACACTTCAATGTCACCCACAGAGATGTACATGAGCTCCACAAATGGTCAGAATTCTGGCAAATACTTCTTAATATCGAAAAATGCAAGACCTTGCATGTGCGGCATAACAACCCACATCACAACTACCAAATTAACAACTTTACCTTGCAACAGATTGATGAAGAAAAGGGCCTTGGAGTCAGGATCCATCACTCTGTGACAGTTGTACAACAATTGGGAGCGGCAGTAAAAGAAGCTAATCAAACCCTAGGAATAATCAATATTCCCTTTGACTTTAAGGAAAAAAAAAAAGAAAGAAAGAAAAAGAAGCCATAAATGCCAAAACTTCGTTGACTTTTAAAATCAAGCTAGAAAAAATCATCAGAACAAACAGGGGGACCTTTGACAAGCTACCGGCTTCTTGTCCTCGTTGAGGCAACTAGAGTGGTAGTATCCCTCAGGTAAAATCAAGTACTGTATATTGTTTAACAAGTTCAATGATGACCATTTTGAAGTTTTACCATGATACTTCTATGCTTTCATCTCCATTTAGCTCCCCCCAGGCGGTGTTTTTGCAACATCTCTCTCATTTCTTGATAGTCTGCTTGTGGGTAGTCTAAAATGTCATCATCCTTGACCTTGGGATTCCATAATTGTAATCTATCTTTGAATATTTGTCATCACCTATGTTCTTTATAAATCTAAAATTCTTTAATTTATATCCATTGTTTCATTTTCTACTTTGTTACCATTTATATTGGTTGGTTTTTGTTTTCTGTTTTAATACAACATTTTTCCCCTTCACAGAAGAGGTGGGTTCGGCTGCCCCGTCCCGCCTGGGAGTGGGAACACTGTCCCGCCCAAGCACGCAGGAGTCAACACTCACCTCCCAGCATCTCCTGTGGCTGCAAGAAAACTCCCGCGATGGAGGGATTACGAGAGGTATCCTCCGTCATGGCAGAGCAGGAAGTGGCAGCAGTGGAGAGAGCGACAAGAGGTCCCCAGATCTGCTGCAGCTCAACACCCGTGGATCCACCCTCAACACCAGTCAAATTCTAGACAGCCCGCTTCGGACTTACCGCTCTAACACCCAGGTGAGACTAATCTGTGGAATAATACTCCAGTAACACCTGTATGTGCAAACATTTGAACATTGGCAGCACATCATCTCATGTTTAATTGCTGTACTTTTGAAGTACAGTATTGTACAGGATAAATTAAAAAAATCTCATGTTTTGGCATGACAAATTTCTCTGTGTAGATATGTTAGCATAGGAAATGTGTTAATCTCCAATTCTAAGCAAGTATATTATTAGTTGAGTATTACTGAAGCTTTTGAAGTCACTTAAGTAATTACACTCACTATATGATTACAATGTACAGTCCAATACAATGATCTCGTTTCATCATTTGTATTATCATTGCTGCTTCTGCATGTTATTCAATTCTAAATAGTTTTTAGAAATTTCACAATTCATTATTTTTCCTTTTCACAGCTGCAAAATAATTCCATCAGTCCTCTGAAGTCAAACAACAATGGTTACATTTCAAATGGCTCCATAAATGGCCATACTTTTAGGAATGCCATTGTGCACAATGGCTCGGTTCCTTTCGATATTCAGGGCAGAAGCGTGTTTGATAGCGAGGCTGATGTCGATATAGCAAGTGTGGCCGCCCAACGAGACCAGTTGAGAGGTGCAAGGAATATACGTGGAATGATGGCACCAGTTATGAGCAAGGAGGTATGTCATTAAAAATAGTTCTAGCATAGGGGCCTAATATCAAGGCACTATCACTAACCAGCTATGTGACCATTAACTCCTCTCACAGAGTTATTTTACTGTCCATATGTCTTAATTCAGCTTTATCTTGGATACTGTACCATGACTTCCTGAGTAATATGACTAACGTAATAAACTAATAATGTACCATACAATAACAAACTAGATGTGTTTTACTGACAGGGCCTCCTCAGTAGCTCACCAAGCTAAGCGCTGGTCTAGTTTAGCCTCTGAAGGTGAACCAGGACTCTTGTGACCAAACTTTGCTTTACCCCTGCACTGCACACATGTTAAATGTGACACTTCTGTGGTGTGCATAAAAAAATTTGTTCTGAAAAAATTATCTTTCCATTTGACATTGTAAAGTGGCATCCAGTAGGCAAAAAAAATCCAAGTAAAAAGTTTCTATCTCTTGTGGTAATGGCCCAGAGAAGTTGTGTTCTTTGGGTAAAAATTAGGTGAAGTGCGACACAGGAATAACTTTGTCGATTTATTTTTCATTTTTTCTCGCCTTATTTAGTTTTTTCTTTCTAACAAATTGTATTGATGTGTCACTGGTGTTGTTCATTATGTATAACTTTGAAAATATACTTTATGCAAATAGACAGTATTTGTGTATAAATATACACACACAATATACAAGGTCTGGGGGCCTGGTAGCCTGGTGGATAGCGCACAGGACTCGTAATTCTATGGCGCGGGTTCAATTCCCGCACCAGGCAGAAACAAATGGGCAAAGTTTCTTTCACTCTGAATGCCCCTGTTACCTAGCAGTAAATAGGTACCTGGGAGTTAGTCAGCTGTCATGGGCTGCTTCCTGGGGGTGTCTGTGTGTGGTATGGAAAATGAAAAAAAAAAAAGTAGTAAACAGTTCATTGACAGTTGAGAGGCGGGCCGAAAAGAGCAAAGCTCAACCCCCGCAAACACAACTAGGTGAATACTGTACAATGTATTTATTCATACTAATATACAGTACATGTACTGTATTTATATTTTTAAGTTTAAATCTTATAATTAGACAGCCTACATTTTGCTTGTAAATATATGCATGGTAATCACCCATTTGCTGTTGTTAATACAAGTTCAGTGGCTCCTAGTACGGCCGTCCTGCACGTTCACACACTGGACAGTGATGGACCAGACATGGTTCTTATCCTTCCTACTAAGGCCCTAGAAGAAAAGTGTAGGACCCAGGAAGTTTTTAAAGATGGGGCATGGTTACTGGAGGCCTGAGGAAACAAAATTTATTTATTTATTTATTTATTTTATATGCAAGAAGGTACAGTACATTGGGTTAAGAAAGTATATACATTTGGGTTTCAGGGTTACATTCTTGCTAAGCCACTAACACTCCTAGCATTTTGGGCAGGTCCTTAACCACTGCACTGCACAGAGCACCTTAAGTACTCTGCTCCTCTACCTCCCTTTCCAGTGAGGGGGGGCCTATGGCTTCCTTTGGGTGTTTCACTGTAGGCCTATTATTGTGGACCTACTGACCTGTTATTTCTGACTGTAGTCTTGGTGGTCTTGTTTAGGCTTCAGTTTTGGAGGCAGAGCCTTGCCTTGGAGTTGGTTCTGGCTATTTGTGTGTTTGGGTCCTGGTCTCTTACAGTAATATGCGCCATTATTCACTGGTGCATATTACTATAAGATTTTTTTTCTTTTTTAAATATTTAGCTGTGTAGCTTTTGGGTCGTGCTAAAATTTTTCAAGAGTCTGAATGTGACCCTGGTATGTTGTTCCCTTTTGAATTCTGGTGACCCTGACCAGCCTATATTCATCCCATGCACTACCATCCTATATTCTACATCTATACCATCCTACCAAGCAGCTAACATTGCTACCACAATCGACTTGATAATGGTCCAGGACGGACCGAAACATCGTAGTCTTTTCATCTTCTAGTGTGTGATTTGGTCAACCATTCTCTAATCCCTACTGTTAACAATATATACAGTGTGATGAAATTGCAAACCTTTCTGGGAAAGAGTAAAACCTCTCTCATTTGTTTCCACATGGAAAGAGGTGGAGCCTATAGTTCCCTCAGCCACAAGGGGTTATATAAGCCTTTGCAACTAGCTGGGTCACTATCTTACACAAGGTCCTCTGCACAAGTCTCCTGTGATTTTTCCTTCCTCTGTTCCTATTGCATTTCTTCTCCACCTTCTCTAGGCTCTCTTACATGAAGGAAAGGCTCCCACTGGATCCCCATTGCACATCCAGAACTTGCACACTTGTAAATTCTCTCCATTTTTATCTATTCAGAGGTTATCCCTGCTTCCTTTTCCGAATTTTATTCTCGTGAATAATCACGAATAAAATTACACTCACTGAGCAACAATTACACTCACAATAAATTACACTCACTGAGCAAGTATGGTTAACTTGAAATTGAGTCTTCTATAATTGTAACCTTGTTAAATCATTAACTTCAATATATGTTTCCCCTTGAAAAATTGTTCCTATTAAAAGCCCACCATGGAAAATGTTAATAATATTTTGTCTCCAACGTAAATGTTACCTACACATGCAAAAATATTAGTATTATCATGTTAAAGTGTTTCCCCGTTAAATGTACACTTTGTAAAGTGTTTACAATAAAAAATTGTACATGGAAAAATTTGACCAGAACTTTTGTTCCAAGTCGAACATTTGCTAAACTGTTAATTAATACTGTGAGCAGTTTACGGTACCGACATAAAGGTTTGCTTGTTCCCAGGAAACTCTCCCCTTTCTTGCAACATAGGTCTTTGCTTCTAGGTAATGTGCTGATCATGCACCCAACGTCTGGATCACAAAAACACTTGCTGAAATATTATATTTTTTGCTGACTAGCTCAGACTGTTGCTGAAGTATTATAGCTTTTGCTGACTGGCTCGGACTGTTGTGTTAGTTATTTTCTATTTTTGTTTAAGACTTAATTGTTTGTCTTAGCAATATTTCAGTCTATTGGCAGGAAATTGGAAACCCATATGCCCTTTGCATCATATAATGTGTGTGGGGGTGTTTCTTTTTTTGCTGTCACGATTGCAATGCGTACGTCGCCAATGTACATGAGGCAGACGCTTCACGAAGCTGTCGGAATTAGCAGAATAGAAACTACGAGAGCAACCGTACAGGGCCTGGGAGCAAGGTCGAGTTAGAGTCCTTGTGGGTCTCTTCTCAGACTAGCCTCACCTGGTCCTGCTCCACGTTGGTCGTTGGAATCTCCTCAATGATGTAACACTTTAAGGGACTCCTAGGGTCCTCATCAAATTTATAGTTTAGTGACTTACAGGCAACTCGGTGTTGAAGACACTTAGAGCTGAAGGCTGGAGTAATATTGGCAGTATTCAGAAGTGGTTCAACGGAAACACCGCATAAAGCTTAACAGTAGTTTATTTACTAACTTAACCACTAATACACAGGGTGCTTGATTTACTTTCGATTGGCGTCAGCAAAGCTATGGTTGCATTAGCGAGACTCTTGACGTCTGGCTAATCGACTCGTATCCACTCGTGGAGAAACACCTAACTTAACACAGTTGACAGCCAATCACTAACACGGCAACCTAACTGCCGGTATGCAAAGGGATCACAAGAGTTCCAACCGGATACTCGGTAATGATGATATGCAATAAACACAATAATAATCACACAATAACTAAATGTGTGGTGTATGTGAAGCTCACATCCACAGACGAATGAAATGCCGTGATACCACACAGATAACCACGCATACACCGTCGATTCACCTATAACCTGCAACAGGTATAAGAAGGTGAGAACTGTGGTTGATCCCTCAGATCAACACAGACACAATAAACAATGACAAGATCTTGTACTTACAGATAAGGTACCTTTCCTTACTCACTCACTCAGTCAGGCACATTTATACAAGCACTCGTAGGTGGCCTGACAGCTGGTTTCGCTCGTAGACACGGAGGGTACTCGCAGTATCTTGAGATGATTTCGTGAGTAGGGCGTGCTGTATGCTTAACAGACAGACACACGCACACACACTGGCACTGGCGGTGGTGACGTCACGTAGGAGTGAGGGCGGCGGCGGCTGGCGGCGGCTGGCGACAGCTAGCGGTGGGCGCTCGAGGTACTGTACTGAGGTACACGCTCGGGATGAGTGGCGGCTGGCGGCTGCTGTGGTATACCATGCAGGTACACTTGTGGTAAGGTCACACACACAGGTTACTTAGGCGGCGGCACTGCCTTAGTTCACTCTAGGTCACTCACGACGATCTTTGTCACCAGGGGTTACCTGATGCCAGTCTGTTTCGCTCTGGAGATTTGTCACTTTAGGCTTCCAAACAATATATTCGCACTCGTGATTCTGGGCGAGTGTGTGGTATATCGCAAAGACGCTGAGTTAACTTGACGGTGAGGAATAGACGGTATTCAGTCTATTGGCCGGTAGAACAGAACACGTCCTCTGGGTATGGTCTCTCTCACGTGAATGAGTTTGCAAGGGTGCCGGGCATCTCGTGGGCACACACAAAAGAGTTACAATTGACCAATAGCATTGCAGCAAATGAGCGGGAACCAATCATATTAGCTCGTTCGATGAGCAGTAGCAGGAGTGACGTCATGAACACGTCATAGCTGTTATTCAACATCGCGCCGGTTGACCCCAGAGGTCAGACGCTGCTGGCGTCTCCCCTCGGTCCCACGCTCTCCTCCAGGCATGTACTCACTGACCCTTCGTGGCCAGTATGCTTAACACTTTCCTGTATCTACTTCCTGCCTGGACATACGGCGGCCTACGTATCATAAAAGTGTTCCTGGTTAAGTGGGCATTCTGGAGATACCCAACATGCCAGAAAACTATCCAGGATTAAGGGAAATAGGCTTTGTGCACGGAGATCAGTGCACTGTGCACTGCAATGAGCCATTCAAGTCAGCTGTGGGAGGATCTTGGGAGACATACTCCCACAATGTGCTAATATTATTAATGTGTTTTTCAATATCATTTGGTGCAATTTAAATGTATGTGAAAATGTTCATGCATCATTTTTATTTTTGTAATTTTTGCATAATACTGTAAGTAAATTTAACTTGTCCTGATGAAATGTAAATAGTACAGTACATAATGCTTATTTTACATGGTCTCTCAAGGATGGTCTCTATAAACATTTGGAATTGAGTAACTACTGTACAGTATTTGTTTTCAACACATAACCCTAAAAATAAATTTTATCTATGTATAAATTATTTTATCTATGTACAGTATTTATGTAAATGTATTTTATGGATGTGTAAATTTAGCTCAATTTTTCAATAGTCACTCAATATTGAATGTACCTTCAGATGAGAACATAAGATCAGTTAACTTATTTGACTAGTATAGGTATTTGAATTTAAGATTCAGATTACAATATAATGTTATCACTAGTTTCACTAATATCTAGTGAACTTAGCTGCTTTTTAATTTTTCAGGAGGAATCACATTCCAGGAGTGCCAACCGGCGAATGACTCTTACCAAACAACGTAGTGAATCCATACTTGGAGACCACGAATCTCAAGATATTGAATTTCCATCCACTGAAAGTGTGGAGAATGACAATAACAGTGATGTGCTTGGAAATCTTGTAGTAAAAAGGAGTGGGGCTGATATTAGTAGCCAAGTCCGTGCTCTACAAGCGGGTTTGGTGGGAATTGGTTTGAGACCACATGGGGATTATCTAAATGCCGCTAGATTTGGTGACATAATGGCCCAATCTATGAGGAGACAGAGTCTGAGGGGCTCTAAACAAAGTCTCTTAGATGGTAATTATGCAAGTTTGGAGTCCAATACAAGCTCTAGATTAAGTATGGGCGAAGCTAGTCCGGAAGGTGACAGATATCTCATTGCTGAACAAGGTTATATTACCGCAAAAAGAAAGAACCTGCAAAAATTAATTCCAAATTCCCGTGAAGATATACAAATCCTCAACCTGCAGGGCTTCATGGATGCTTCAGGAGCTGCAGGTGATGGAGGAAGCACCAGTAAGCGAAAACATAAGAAAAGGAGAAATAAAAGAGCTATTGATTCGGGACACCAAGATAAGGGGAGAGAAACATATAAACTTAATACAAAATCCAGAAGAAAGAGAAGTCACAGACTTTCTAAGACTCATTTAAGTGATGATGACGACGATGGAGAGATGATGTTGAAAGATATTGATGATATTGATAACAAAGTTGCAGGGCTTGTTTTAGGACCAGAAAATATATGTAAGGAATCGTCAGGACGACCCATCACCTTGGACGAAGCTAGCCACCTAAGAAGTATCCTTACTGGAAGTCCTGCGCAGCCTCTCCCAACTGAATGGTTGTCTCAAAACTTTAAACAAAATTCCAATCCAAATTTATCATATGGACTTATTCAAAAGAAGGTAAATACAGTACATTATTATATGAAATTTTAATTAATCTACCATAGAGTCAATTGTATTTATTATTTGCATGGATGAATATGTTGTAGTGCTGTATTGTGAAATTAATCTTGATGTTTATGATCTATTGCTTTAACCCTTAGACAGCATTTATCGTCATTCATTGATTTATGGGGGTAATGCGGTTATCGTCATATGACGATTTTAACAATGTTTGTCTAGGTTTTACATGTATGATGCAAATACGGATATAATAGCTATGTGGAAGTATTGGAGTTTACCTTGACCCACGAAAAAATGTTGCTACCATTTTATGGTTACATGTACTAGGTGAATGTGATTATCATGGATATTACTAGGGGAATGGGGGGGTCATCGTCATATGAGGATTTAAATACTGTAATTACTGTCTGGGTTTTACATGTATGATGCAAATATGGATATAATAATTATATTACATTGTGTTGGGGGATAGGCAGCCAGAGTGTATTCATACACTTTATGCTTATATCAAGGTCCCCTCCTAGGT
>WNGS01005680.1:16867335-16885185 GCA_020271785.1 Procambarus virginalis
CAGATAAAAGAGTAATTACTTATATTAAAAATCAGGTAAATTAAAAATCGAAGTACTCCCAAAGGAGTTCAAGTGTTAAAGCACTTTTGCGGCCCGATGCGCATACGTGTCGCATCATAAAACCAAAATAACGGAGTTAGGCCCAATGTGCTGCAAGTTGGCGTCAACAATTAAAAAATTTGTAAAAATTCAAATTATTGTCCCAAAATAGTAGGGACTGTTTGTAAAATGTGCGCCATGATATTTGCAAACAATTTGATACCAAAATGAAGTGAATGTAGCATGAAAATTGGGACGTGCTAAAGCTGAAAAAGATGTATTAAACATATCTGAGTGTGCATACTGCATGGGTCACAGTCTAATCAAGGGAGAAATTAATAAGTTGTTAAAAAAACAGCGTTAATAGTAATGAAACGCCATTTTCTGGGTGAGCCCGGAGGCTCCCTGAAGCTTATCGGGCTAATGTATGTTATATTAGACAGGGACATTAGCATAAGGAGTTCAGACCTACAGGGACCAGCGCCAGAACCTGGCCCCTTCAGAGAGGTTTCAGGAGCAATGGCCCTGGAAAACCCTTTGTGGTTGGGGGTTTTCTTTATCTGCCATCAACCGGGGTTAGGCACCCAGAAAGGTAGGCATAACAAAACAAACCCCACATGGTAAAAAACTAAAAACAAAAATCGAACAGAGAGGTAGAAACTCGCTACAATCACAAGGAAACAAGCAAACATCACACTTTACTACCGCGCCGATCGTCCGCGCAGCCCTCCCCGCCCAGAGAGGGGGAGGGGGGAGCCCCGGACCTACCACACCGGCTGCCAAGCTTCAGTTCGGAAGCTAAGCTCAACCAACGCAAAAAAATGCCGACTGGTGGGAGGGAGGGTTGCCAGGGAGCCCCTGGGGCTCACCCAGAAAATGGCGTTTCATTACATTCAACGCTGGTTTTCTGTGGGGAGCCCCTACGGCTCCCTGGAGCTTCATACCCAAAGAGAAGGAAAAGAAAGGGCTAACCGGAGGCGCCGCCACAAACTCCGAAACGCAAGCCGAGACAACAGGATGCAAATTGCACCCAAGGCAACAAGAACACACAGGAGCAGACACACAAGAATGGGGGCCAAGAACTGTGCGACCCTCAAATCCCTGCCCCGAAATGAGCCCTTAACGTCACCAACACAGCAGCAAAAGCTGAAACCTCGAACAGCACGGGCGCAAAGACAGACCGCAGGCTGGAAGACTGAAAAAACCTGCGGACGACCTGGGAGACCCGAGCCTGAAAACAGGGAACGAGGGAACCGGATCAACCACAGGCATCCCAGACACGGTACGCAGGTAACTGCAAAAAGCACAACCGGACACACAGGACGCACCCCCGCCAAACCAATCAAGCATCAATAACCCAAGAACCCCGGAAAGCAGCCGTCTGACCGTCGCCGGACGGAGAAAGGCTGCACACGTACAAATCTACCCTAGTACCAAAGACAGAAACCTGAACTGAAGGGGCTACCACAAACTGAGGAGAAGATAAAAAGGCACCCTGATCAAGACCAGATGGCTCAGCAAGCATGAGCAGGAGAGGTGAAACAAAACAAGAGAAAGCGTACGAAACGGGGCAGATGTGATGTCCACCCGAAGCAAGCGCAGCGGCTAGCCAGCGCCGCAAAACGAGCGACAGTGAAAACTCAATAACTGACCTGAAACCCAGAAAGGACGCAACCCGAGCAAAGGACGACAACACGAAGAGAAGAAAAGTCATAGAAACACCAGGAACATATACTGTCGCCAAGACGAAGCTCGCAGGTGGGACACACAACAAAGCCACCTGACACACAGATGGTGATACCCGCGTCAAAATACGAGACGCGAAGAGCCGAGGAGAAGGGCGAACCAGTCACGTACCGGACCGATGACCTGCCGAAAGAGCGGAGCCGTGGGAAAACGCCCCGGGTTCGGACACCTATCAAGCAGGGTCTGAAAATAAAGCTGGGTGGCCACCAAGGAACCATAAGGAATCATGGTAGAGCACGAGTGACCAAACCTCGAAGCGCAAACCAGACAGCCACGATCTCCTGAAAAGTGCTGTGAGCCCAACGGACACCAGACTCCACCATCCCCGGCCGACCTGGTGAGCACTGGTCACAAAGCCCCAGCCGAGAGATGACCGCCGTGAACACATCGAGCGAAGGCCGGGAGGTGCCAAGGCACGGAACCCGAAAACCCCAAAGAGGAAGCTGGTGACGCAGCACCAACACAAGATCCCCGGAGGAACGAACCCAACGATTGCAAGAAGGGGAAGGGGAGTCTCCGAAGGAACCAAACAGACGCCGAAGCCAACCCGACCCCCGGGAGACAGCACGTCGAAGTTCAGACTCCCCGCACAACTCTAGCACAGCTCGAGCAACCCGGGACCCTCCCATGAACAGGTGAAGGCGGACCACAGCCGCAGTAACACTTCTGGAGGGAAAGACAAGGAGTGGCCCAATAGCCATAAACAAGGCCAGGTCCGAACCGGGACGGAAACAGATGGAAAGCCTCCAGATACCAGGAAACCAAACCCAGCGATCTGGAAAGAACCACACCCCTGGCGAGCAGACAAGCGACCGACTGGGAGCCCACACCAGCCAGCGCGAGGTAGGCCAGACACCGAATCTTACTATGGTCTAAATGTGGGGTTTGTTTTGTTCATGCCCTACCTTTCTGGGAGTGCCTAACCCCAGTCGTTGGCAGATAAGAAAAACCCCAACCACAAAGACGGTTTTTCCAGGGCATCCTGCTTCCCTGAAAGCCGTCTCTGAAGGGGCCAGGTTCTGGCATCTGGTCGCCTTAGTAGGCTCCTGACAACGCTCCTTAGCTTAATGTCCCAGTCCTAATATAACATAACCACTTAGCCCGATAAGCATCCCAGGGAAGCCGTAGGGTGGCTCCCCACAGAAAAAACCAGAGTTGAATGTAATGAAATGCCATTTTCTGGGTGAGCCCGGAGGCTCCCGGAGCTTATCGGGCTAATGTATGTTATATTAGACCGGGACATTAGCTAAGGAGTTCAGACCTACCAGGGACCAGCGCCAGAACCTGGCCCCTTCAGAGAGGTTTCAGGGAGCAATGGCCCTGGAAAACCCTCTTGTGGTTGGGGTTTTCCTTATCTGCCATCGACCGGGGTCAGGCACCCAGAAAGGTAGGCATGACAAAACAAACCCACATGGTAAAAAACTAAAACAAAAAAACGAACAGAGAGGTAGAAACTCCCTACAATCCCAAGGAAACAAGCAAACATCACACTTTACTGCCGCGCCGATCGTCCGCGCAGCCCTCCCCGCCCGAGAGGGGAGGGGGGAGCCCGGACCTACCGCGCCGGCTGCCAAGCTTCAGTTCGGAAGCTAAGCTTCAACCAACGCGAAAAAACGCCGACCGGTGGGAGGGAGGGTTGCCAGGGAGCCTCCGGGGCTCACCCAGAAAATGGCGTTTCATTACATTCAACGCTGGTTTTCTGTGGGGAGCCCCTACGGCTCCCTGGAGCTTCATACCCAAAGAGAAGGAAAAGAAAGGGCTAACCCGGGAGGCGGCCGCCACAAACTCCGCAACGCGAAGCCGAGACAACAGGATGCAACCTGCGACCCAAGGCAACAAGAACGCACAGGAGCAGACGCGCATAAAGAATGGGCGGCCAAGAACCTGTGCGACCCTCAATTCCCTGCGCCCGAAATGAGCCCTAGACGTCACCAACACAGCAGCAAAAGCTGCAAACGTCCGAACAGCACGGGCGCAAAGACAGACCGCAGGCTGGAAGACTGAAAAACTCTGCGGACGACCTGGGAGACCCGAGCCCTGAAACAGGGAACGAGGGGAACCGGATCAAACCAAAGCGCATCCCCAGACACGGTACGCAGGTAACGGCAAAAAGCGCAACCGGACAACACAGGACGCACCCCCGGCCAAACCAATCAAGCATCAATAACCCAAGAACCCCTCCGGAAACCAGCCGTCTCGACCGTCGCCAGGACGGAGAAAGGCTGCACACGTACAAATCTACCACCAGTACCAAAGAGCAGAAACCTGAACCGAAGGGGCTACCACAAACTGAGGAGAAGATAAGAAGGCACCCTGATCAAGGACCAGGACGGCTCAGGCGACGCATGAGCAGGCCGGAGGTGAAACAAAACACGAGAAAGCGTACGAAACGGGGCAGATGTGACGTCCACCCCGAACGCAAGCCGGAGCGGCTCCGCCAGCGCCGCACAAAACGAGGCAACAGTAAGAAACATCAAATAACTGTAGTCCTGAAAACCCAAGAAAGGACAAGACAACCCGATGCGAAAGAGAAGACAACGTACAAAGAGCAAGAAAAAGTGCATAGAAACACCAGGAACGTCATACTGTCGCCAAGACGAAGCTCGCAGGTGGGACACCGTCAACAAGGCCACCTGAACACCACAGAGATGGTGATACCCGCGTCAAAATACCAGACGCGAAGAGCCGAGGAGAAGGCCGAACCAGTCACGTACAGGACCGATCCGACCTGCCGAAAGAGGCGGAGCCGCGGGAAAACGCCCCGGGTTCGGACACCTATCAAGCAGCGTCTGAAAATAAAGCTGGGCCGGCCACCAAGGAACCATAAGGACTGCTCTCGTGGGAATGGGCTGCAACCGAGCCAGAACCCGAAGCAACAGCTGGACCGGGAGAAGAGGAACAGGTACCCCCACCTCGACCAGTCCTGCCGAAAAGCATCCAACGTGAACGCCTCGCAGGTGGGTAAGGGCGCCACATAAAATGGGCGACGCCTAGACCACGCCGACTCGAAGACGTCCATGGCCAGGAGTCCATACGTCCGGCAGAGCCAACGAAACGAGTCGGCGACGACTGGCCAATCCGCGAACAGAGGAATGAACCGAGACAGCTGTCCGCCAGGACGCAGGACACACCCCGGACATGAATCTCACGGTTAGCCAAACCCCGAGAATCGAGCAAACGAGCCACTCTAAGGAACAAACCCCAAAGGTCAACACCTAAGAGAAACCCTGTGGTTCCGGCAAGAACCGCCAGAGAACAGTCCGAATGGAGCTGAATGGTAGAGCACCGAGTGACCCAAACCCTCCGAAGCGCAAACCAGACAGCCACGAACTCCCGAACCGTGCTGTGAGCCCGACAGATGGACAGACTCCACCATCCCCGGCCGACCTGGTCAGCACTGGTCACAAAGCCCCAGCCGAGAGATGACCCGTCCGTGAACACATCAAGCGAAGGCTCGGGGAGGTGCCAAGGCATGGAACCCCGAAAACCCCAAAGAGGAAGCTGGTGATGCAGCACCAACACAAGATTCCCGGAGGAACGAACCCAATGATTGCAAGAGACGGAAGGGGAGTCTCCGAAGGAACCAAACAGACTCCGAAGCCAAACCTGACCCCGCAGGCAGACCAGCACGTCGAAGTTCAGACTCCCGCACAACCGCTCGAGCAACCCGGGACCCCCTCACGAACAGCTGAAGGCGGGACCACAGCCGCAGTAACACTTCTAGAGTGAAAGACAAAGAGTGGCCCAATAGTCCTAAACAAGGCCCAGGTCCGAACCCGGGATGGAAACAGATGGAATGGCCTCCAGATCACCAGGAAACCAAACCCAGCGATCTGGAAAGAACCACACCCCTGGCGAGCAGACAAGCGGACCGACTGGGAGCCCACACCAGCCAGTCGTCGAGGTAGGCCAGACACCGAATCTCAAGCAGACTCAGACAGGGCACCAAGATCCGGTAAAGATTCAAAAATACACCAAGTGCCAATAATTGACCTGGAGGTCCAGGGCCACCATCCAGGCACCCGGCCCCAACAGAAGCCAGACAGGAGACAACAGTCCTCCGAGGAGGGCATAGAAACCAGGGCGCAGACTGAAGAAGTCCTGAAGAACCGCAGATTCGAAAAGCCCATGTCTGCAAAGAGCAGACGGTAACCTCAGAAGGATGCGGCGGATCGACCACGCCCAACGCACCCACCAAGATGACATGACGAAGCACAGGGGAAGAAGCCCACCCCGCCAGCTCTGAACCCCAAAGGGGAAGAAGCCGTCCACCGCTGCCACCAGTGACCGGAAGACAACCAAAAGCGCCCACCAACAGCGGGACCATACGAGAGTCAACAGAGCAAGCTGCTCCCCCAGCACACTGTCAACAGAAAAGAGAACAGAGCCCCTTCCGAAAGAAAAAGTACACATACACATATATACATATCATGTATATACACATACACATACACACAAGGTATGTTACACACACATGCATATGCACATACACATGTGCACACACACACAGTGTACACATGTACATGAGTACATACACACACACATACCCTTGAAAAGAAAATTACAAGCCGCCGACCAGTGGGCAGAGCACATGCCAGCCAGGCAAAGAAGGCACAAAACTGCATCAAAGGGCCCACCTCTTCAACAAAACCTCAAAGTCCCAGCACGACCACAACACGTGCCAAGACCCTAAAAGATCAGTCTGCAAGTCAGAAAGACCCCGGAACTCCAGAAGGCAGAAACTGGGTCACACACGAGGAAACAAAGCCCCATGAACCCACAAAGAGGGCCCAAGAGAAAGAAACCTCCGGAACGAAACCAAAGAACCTAAAGGAATCCGGAATCGAACCAGGGGAAGCCCAAACCACCACATTTTGCCGGCGGAGAAACACCACAGAAAGGCAAAGCACAGCCCCCAGACAGAACCCCCTGGGAAACGGTCATAGCGGACTGAAAACCGAGGAACAAGGTGTGGGATCAAGCATAACAGCCAGGGACACTGAGCCCAAACCCAAAGGGCAAGACCCAAAACAGACAAAATGGGAAACCCGGTGTAAAATAAACACTCAAACGTTCCCAGAGGAACAGGAAACAGGCAGAAAACACCAGAAAAGCAAAGAAACGACAACAGGAGAATAAAACCCCTGAAAAAAGGTGAAAACTCACCCAAGAAGCTCGCTCGCACACCCAGGCGCATGTAAACAAACCGCAACGCCGCCCTGGTGGCCACGCCGGGAAACCGGCAGACGAAAATGCCCGCCAGAACAAAGGGCTGTGAACGACGCTAAAGATATGAAAACACGCCAGCAAAAGTGGGAAGCAAGCAGACTGGATGGGCGAAAAACGCCGCCCAAAAGCAGAAAACCCAGGCAGGGGCAAACCGCCCCAGAACTGCTAGCAGGCATCCCCCACAGCCCCGGGAACCAGCAACAGAGGCCCCGGGGCAGAGCCGTCCTCCAAGCCCTCCGCCCTTAAAGAAAAGCAAGAGTCCATGGGAAAGGCAGCAAGAAAGGGCCGCTGGTAAGACCCAGAAGCCTTGGCAGGAGGAACAGGCTAGAAAACCTCCGTCCCCCAACCCGAACAGGGCATCCCCCGAAAACCGCCAGAGTCTCGGCCCCAACAAAACCCCGCCCCGACCCCGAAACCCGCATTCGGTCCAAAGCCGGGAACAAAGAGGGAAAGGGGCGAACAGCACCTAACCAAAACGGGGCGGCCTCAGGGCATCCGAGTGGGAAACCAACCTAGCATGTTGCAGCAATCTAACCTAGCTTGCAACACGGATGCCGCCTGTACTCTGAACAGTAATAACATCAGGAGAGTACTGGAGAACAAGCAGAGAAAATCTCTCGCAAGACTCCGGGTCAAGGTGTCAGTGACCCAACAGGCAGCATGACGGAGGTAAAAGTGGCGACTGTCACCCGGAGACAAGGGCACAGCAACCAATGATCCCGTACGAGACGGGTTGCAACCCGGAAGACACATTCAATGGTCCACCGAGCCCAGACAGGGGTTTCCAGGGCCCATAGGCTGACTGCTACGGGAAGCCCGGGCAAGTTGTTGCTAAACCAGTTAAGAAACCCAAAATAACAAGAGGGTAGAGGATAGCACTGAAAACCCTTGAGACGTGTACAATCACGGGGGCCTAGCAGAGGGCTGCCAAACACTACCAGTGGAACTATAGCCACACTGGGCAGACCCCCACCAGGCAATTGAAAATAAAAGAAAAACCCCGTAAAAGTACACCGTCTCCAGAGGCAACAGGAACCGGTCGCCGCTTATGTGGCAGGCCGCGCAACACCTTGATGCCCTAACCAGCACAATACCAATCCCTACCCAGGGCCAAACAAGGGCCCCAAGCCCCAGCTGGCCCCAAGGGCGAGGCAAATGCCGAGCAGCAAGAACCTCTACGGGAATGTTTCCCGAACGCCCCAGGAAAGATAACCCTGTTGCGCAAGGGCAGTACTCACAGGGCGCTTAGGGAGGTCAGCCACTAAGCGCATGCAGCCCCGACACTGATGAGGTACTCCTGGCCATCGCACAACACAACACACGGCAGTGAACGCCACACAAGGCAAACATCGCCTAGGAAACTGAGGCCAGAGAAGCATCTATCCCAGTTAACATTAGCTTACGAACTGAAGCTTGGCAGCCGGTGCAGTAGGTCCGGGGCTCCCCCCTCTCGGGGCGGGGAGGGCTGCGCGGACGATCGGCACGGCAATAAAGTGTGATGTTTGCTTATTTGCTTGTTTCCTTGGGATTGTAGGGAGTTTCTACCTCTGTTCGGTTTTTTGTTTTAGTTTTTTACCATGTGGGGTTTGTTTTGTCATGCCTACCTTTCTGGGTGCCTGACCTCGGTCAATGGCAGATAAGGAAAACCCCAACCACAAGAGGGTTTTCCAGTGCCATTGCTCCCTGAAACCTCTCTGAAGGGGCCAGGTTCTGGCGTTGGTCCCTGGTAGGTCTGAACTCCTTAGCTAATGTCCCGGTCTAATATAGCATACATTAGCCCGATAAGCTCCAGGGAGCCGTAGGGGCTCCCCACAGAAAATGGCATATATTACTATAAGAAAAGAAGATTGTTTTGAAATGTTTGCTTTCAAAATGTTTAGCTATATGGCCAGTGGGCAGTGCCAAAAATCATCATGTGTTATGAATGGTACCCCTGGCATGCTGTTCCCATTTTAATTCTGGCGGCCTTCACCAGCCTATGTTCATCCCGTACCCCAGACAATTTCCCCTACAAATTTGGGTAACGATAGCCCCAAGCTTCTGGCTTCCAGTTTTGGACAGACAAGAAGACAGACATTGGTATACTATATGACATGTAGATATACTTTAAAGTACCTTTGTTACATTATAATAATAACAATTTTTTTTAAAATCTGCAGGCCTGGTTCTTTTGCTCATTTTACGGAGCATGGCATTGGTCGCTACAGTCAGGATGAAATGACAGAGAATCTTACTTTGCATGAGTTTGTAGAGCTGAGAGACCTGTATGATGCCGTCACTCGGCACATCTCTGCTTTTACCTCAGAGAACAGTTCAGGCTGTGTCATTCTCCTGTATTCTCTTATATTTACCAGAGGAATGGAAAAGTAAGTTTTGGAGACTTTTTGTAATCAGTTAGTTGTTTAAGAGTATTTTTGGGACTTCTCAGTAGTTCCCCCAAGCTGGCCCTGCTAAACCTTAGGGAGATGCACCAGGCCTCTGAGACCAACCATTGCCCACTGGGAACCAGTACCAGAATCTGCCGCTATGAGGCAAAGGCAGCTTTGGGTTCAGAAATCTTCCTAAAAATAGAGGAAAAAAACCCTCACGAGAAAGTAAAAGTGAAACAAACAAGCCACAACTTGAACAAAATTAGGTGCCCCTCAGGTAAGAAGGCAAACGATCATTGCCACTGTGTAAACACAGTGATCATTGTCACTGTGTAAACACTAACCATGTTATGTCTCACCTTCACAAGGTGGCACACTAGGTCATCCAGGGGTCCAAGTTAGCCCTCCCCTTTATTCACCTACTTGGTTGCACCCTCAGAGGCACATAACTTCTGACAAGTATGTGTGTGTGTGTGTCTCTGTCTCTGTCTCTCTGTCTCTGTGTCTCCATCTCTGTCTCTCTCTGTGCTTCAAACTTCTGTCAAGAGATATTGGCGATCCCTAGATATTACAATCTTTTATACCACCCACATTCCATGCTTTGTATTTCAATCCAACTGTGAGGCAGGGCTCTCTTTCTTAAAACTTGGCTTGCATTTCCACTGTTTCCAATGCCTGGGGTTGATGGTTCGAGGCTCCTAGTGCCCAAGTGAATGAAACGTTATTTTCATTTTAATGTAAATTGACTCTGTAGAAAGAGCATCATTGCTGAAAGCTTGGATCTGCAGAAAGAAGAGAGCATAGATGGAAACAGAGACAAATGAATCAAAGAGAGATAAAAAAAAGCAGCTAATATTTTTATACTATCATGTAGGGATATTAGACAACCTGAAATGCCAATTTCCTCCAAAAATTGTAATGTCATTACATTCCTTGCCTCCCCCACCCTCCAGGTTCATCAGTTCATTGCAGATATGTTCATCAGGTCCAGAATTGATGTGGGGGAGCCAGCTGAGAGCTGCGGTCGAGCCACCTGGTTGTGGTAATTGATACTAACGAGTTTCAAGCTCATTTGAGTGAATCCCTTGTCCCATGTAACTGTTTCTGGTAGTTCTTTGGTGGTTTATTTGAGGCTTAATTTTCTGTAAACCCTCCAGTTATATATACTATAGTAAACAACAGAGATCCCAGGACAGAGCCTTTGGGCATGCCACTTACAACGGTTTCCCCATTTATGTTAAACCTCTCTTTCTTTTAAATAATCATTTTGCCATTATCGAACTTAGGACAATCTGCCCAGTGCTATGCACTTCTATCTTTCTAATGTTTTTCATGAGGCACAGTGTCAAAGATAAAGTATAGAATGTTGCAATCCTTTCCACTATCAACTGTTGTTTGAAATATACTGAAAAATTATGAGAGTAAATTTGTTAAACACAAGTAGTCTTTTGCTAAGGCAATGTTCCTATTTGCTTCTGAGGAATGACTCATTCCATGATATACCTTTTCTCTTGGAATTACTGTATGATACAATTCTTCTCAGTGAACAGATTTTATCAAATTATTTTTAAGTAATTATCAGATGAAAGCATTAGGCCAGGAAGGCTGTATAATGCTGTCAGTATTACAGCATATTTAAGAGTTCTTTGATATCACTCAAGATGTCAGTGCAAAAAAGAAATACATACAGTGAGAAATGTCAAAGAAGTCAGAGTCGCCAACGATTGAAAATCGAGAGACATAAGCTAAAAAAAAACACTGGGAAAGTAACATGCAAAGATCATCCCAAAAATCAGGATACTGTATTCTGGCAGTGAGAGCCTGCTCACAGAACAATATAGTTCTAACAATAAGGTGCAGGTCTATGTTCCACTAAGTGTCCATGAGTTCTTGTGTGGCCTGTATTGCACATAAGAGAACCAAAGACATTCCCCACTTTCTATTTCAGTGATAGTAGGAAGATGAAGAATCACAATAACATGGCTGAAAAAGTTGACCAAACCCCACACTAGAAAATGAAGAGATGACGATGTTTTGAGCCATCCTGACCCATTATCAAGTCGATTGTGATAATGATCACAATCATTATCACAATCAACTTGATAATGGTCCAGGACAGACCAAAACGTTGTCGTTTCTTCATTTTTTAGTGTGTGGTTTGGTCAACATAGTGGGAAGGTCACAGGTTTGGGTCACATTTGATAATTCAAATTTCTTTCAAATGTGCAGTGTAACCTCAATTCAATAAACTATATGGAACCAATCCCAATTCATTGCAACCAGAGATGGCTCAAGGAGGCCCATATTTACGTAAACTCCATCATTATGGAATCCGAGGCCATGCACTGGACTATAACCAATCCTATCTTAGTGACAGACTCCAATGTGTAACCATCAATAATATAACCTCTCCCACTCTACCAATAACCGTTGGAGTGCCACAGGGCAGCATCTTGGGACCTCTCCTATTTCTTATATACATCAATGATCTGCCTAATGTCTCTAACATTCTGAAACCTATTTTGTTTGCTGATGATACTATCCTCATCTACTCTAACCCCAACCCACATATACTAAATGATAATGTTAATAATGAACTAAAAAAAGTCCACTTATGGATGTCAACCAATAAACTAACACTTAACATAGAAAAGACCTACTACATCTTATTTGGATGCATATCTACAAATGCAATTCAGCTTCAGATAGATAATGTAAACATTAGCAATAAAAATGATGGAAAGTTTCTTGGCCTATTCCTAGACAAGAGACTCAACTTCAGCACCCACATACAACACATAATTAAGAAAGTCTCTAAAACAGTTGGGATACTCTCCAAAATCAGATATTATGTACCTAACTCTGCTCTCATCTCTCTATATTATGCACTAATCTATCCCTATCTTAATTATGTTATCTGTGCATGGGGTTCAACCACTGCAAACCACCTCAAGTCCATCATCACCCAGCAAAAATCTGCGATCAGAATAATAACAAATTCTGCTTTCAGACAACACTCAGCCCCCTTGTTTAACTCCCTTAACATTCTAAACATAATCTCACTCCACAAATTTTCTTGTGTCAATTACATTTACAAAACCTGTTCTTAAATGCAAATCCTGCTCTGAAACTCTCCCTGGACAGATGTAATAGGACCCATTATCACCACACCAGAAATAAATATCTCTTGGATATCCCCAGAGTCAAACTTAATCTGTGTAAAAACTCTGCAAATAAAGGGACCCAGTCTATGGAACTCACTCCCTAATGAATTGAAAAGCTGTCCAACTTTTGCGTCATTCAAAAACAAAACTAAAAAGTACCTAATCTCATCTGCATAGTTTTTTTACCTTGTTGCTTTAAAATTGCACTGTATCTATTGCTACCCAATCTCCCTATCTTTATGTACCCAATCCGAACATCTTTACCATTGTGATCATTGCTGTCTTCTTACATGTACTATCAATCTGCAGTACGGTGTCTGTTAATCTTGTTTAAATTACCAATCAAGTTGTCAATGTAATCAACCAGAGCTTTAATATACCAATGTGCTTTAATATACTTACTATTCTCTCATCTCATTTTTTTCTTGCAATGTATCTGTTATCATTTATTAATTCTGCTAGAATTTACCTACTTAAAATTATCTGTTAGATTAAGAACCTGCCCGAAACGCTGCACGTACTAGTGGCTTTACAAGATTGTAAATACTATGTAAATAAGTTTTCTCTCTAACCCAGTGTACTTTCTTGTATATATAAATAAATAAATAAATAAATAAATAAATAAATTTATGAATGTGGGGAATCTCAAAATAAAAATGAACTATAAAATTTGGTTTTAAGTGTATCCAATGGCTTCCCCTAGGCCCTTTTTTTTAATGTTTTGCTCATCTATGAAAATCATTAAAAACGTAATTGGAGCCATATTAACAGTTACCATTCATACCCAAATGTTTCCCATGCTCTTTGAGCTGATCTAAGTGAGCAAATTTTTTATTTCAACCTATCATATGAAGGGCAGCTACCAAGAGAACCTATTTGTATCATTTTAACCACATCTAGCATATTTCCCATGCCCTTGCCCCAAAACCTCATTTTCAGAGAAATAGGCTCATATTGTGAACAAAAGTCTGGTAATCTCAAAATGAAAACGAACCACAAATTTGGTTTTAAATGTGGTGAATGGCTTTCCCAAGGCCATAACTCATTCTACTAATGTTGCGCCAATCTGCAAAAATCATTAAAAACATGATTGGAACCACATCAACAAAGTTACCATCCTGTATGGGCTGATTTCATTAAGGAAATCTTTAATTTTGAACCTATGAAATGATGCGCAAGTTTTCCACCAGTCTGTGACTGTCCAACATCCTAATCAAATCTGCACATCCCTTGCTTCAACGAACAAGAATTTGTGGAATCAGGTGAGTAAATCTGGCCTGGAAACTGTGTTCCAGCTGGAGTTGCCGAATTGAGGTTCACTGAATCAAGGTTTCTTATTTGTATTAGTCCTTATATTATAATATAAATACAATATACATATATGTAATTTCCTTTTTAGCATTCAAGCTGATATGGACTCTGATGGAGGACATCTTATAAACGCACATGGATACTCTTCCCAAGAAATAGTTAATCTCCTTCTGACTGGAAAAGCCTTCACCAATACTTTTGACGGAGATCAGATATTAGGAAATACAGCTAGCGAGTCAGTTGTACTTCATGGCATAACTCATAAATCAGAAATTGGTCTCTTATCACTTTTTGAACATTATGATTGTTTCAAGGTAGGTTCAATAACTTTGGGTAAGTATATTTGATAAAAACTGCTAA
Source organism: Procambarus virginalis (assembly GCA_020271785.1). Taxonomy (NCBI): domain Eukaryota; kingdom Metazoa; phylum Arthropoda; class Malacostraca; order Decapoda; family Cambaridae; genus Procambarus; species Procambarus virginalis. The sequence goes on from WNGS01005680.1 coordinate 16,881,554, forward strand.
AATATGTTCAACTTTTAAGAATATCTTTAAAAATAAAAAATATAGGCTACATTAAAAAAAATTGAGAGCTCCTCTATACTTTGACTAAAAGTACAGTATAGAGAAGCTCTCAATTTTTGAGTTAGGCTTACCTTGTGAGAGTATGATTGATAACTAAGACTGTTGCTGCTTGTAATTCAATGTAGCAGTCACAAACTGGTGAATCGGGTACCTTTTGATGACACCTCACTATCCCTTTTAAAATGATTACCTGTGGTTTGCTTGTAACAGATTTAGAAATAGGAACTGAAGCAGTGAGAATTATAGGTTACAGTGCATGTTTACACAGCATTTAACTTAACACTTCTGCTCGGTAACGACGCAGCATTGTGTCGTTTTTTTACTCGGGGGTAGTCCGGTAACGACGCAGCATTGCGTCGTTTCCGGCGGCAAATTGGCGGCGGCTTCGGAGAGGGGCGCGCGCCGCAGTTTTGGACATTATATGCATATACATCTGTAGGGAATTTCATTGCGAACACATTGATACCAAAATGAAAGACCTAGGACCGGGATTGAGGTAACAAAGTTGATAAGAGTATACCCATTTTATTGCTCTTTATTAGCGCTCGCTGCCGTAATGCACCGTCACTTTCTCTGTTTGCTGTGGGTGGGACGCCGGGCTTTTGGACTTTATATTTGCATATACTCCTGTAGGGAATTCTATTGCAAACACAATGACACAAAAATGAAAGATCTAGGACAATATTTGAGATGTCCAAAGTGAAGAGAGTGTACACATTTTATTGCTCTTTCTCGCTCCCAGGTAACACGCTCTCACTTTCTCGCCGGGCTTTTGGGCTTTATATGCATTTAGTCCTGTAGAGAATTCTATTGCGAACACATTGATACAAATTGAAAAACCTAGGACGAGAATTGAGGTGACAAAGTTGAAGAGAGTATACACATTTCGGTATGACCGCGCTCTCTATTGTAATGAGAGGCGCCGTGGGGTGCTGCAACGCTCTCTTTCTGGTAACTTTCATCTTGTCGGCGAGTGGAGCGCGCCGCTGTTTTTGACATTATATGCATATATTCCTGTTGGGAATTCTATTCTGAACACATTGATACCAAAATGAAAGACCTAGGACGAGAATTGAGGTGACCAAAGTAAAAGGAGTGTAAACATTTTATCGCTCTTGAGCCACGCTCTCGGGTAACACGCTCTCAATTTATCTGTTGTGGATGGTACGCGACCGTTTTGACTTTATATGCCTTTAGTTCTATAGAGCATTCTATTGCGAACACATTGATACCAAACCAAAATGATAGACCTAGGACGAGAATTGAGGTGACAAGTAAAGGAGTGTACACATTTATCGGTCTGCGCGCTCCCGGGTAACATGCTCTCACTTTCTCTCTGTTTGTTGTGCGGATAGTACGCTGGGTATTTGGACTTAATATGCCTTTAGTCCTGTAGAGAATTCTATTGCAAACACAATGATACCAAATTGAAAACCTAGGATGAGAATTGAGGTAACAAAGTTAAAAGATTATACACTTTTCAGAATTACCGCGCGCTCCCGTGGAATGCCCAAACTCACCCGGGGTAGTGTGGCGCATGTGCGCTCAAAGCATCAAAGTGTTAACATACATTTAGCACCTATTTAAAGAATAATGAATTATTTTCACTTGTACTCACCATGGCCAAACTTCACTTTTCCTGGTCATCTCTATGTGCAATGTCACCAATTTGCAATATGGCCAACCGCCCACAGAGGGTCATTGAAGAAGCAAAAGCAACTAGAACAATACCCACGGCTTAAATACCTTTATATAAAAATAAAGACACTATTATGTAGGTTATGTAATAGACAATGACATAACCTCTCCCACTCTACTATTAACCATAGGAGTGCCACAAGGCAGCATCTTAGGACCTCTCCTATTTCTTAAATACATGAATGATTCACCAAATGTCTCCTAACACTCTTAAACCTATACTATTTACTGATGATACTACCTTCATCTGTTAGACCCCAATTTCATAACACTAAATAATATTGTAATATCAAATTAAAAATACCACTCATGGATGTCAAGCAAGCAACAAACTAAACTAAAAATAGAAAAGACCTACAGTACTACATTTTATTTGGAAGTAAAATTTTTACCATTTTGATCATTTGACCAAGCAAATTCACCTTCAGATAGACATTAGCATTACAAATGAGGAAAATTTCTTGGCCTTTACATAGACAAGAGGCTAAACTTCAGTACTCACATGCAACACACAGCCACAAGTGTCTCAAAAACTGTTGGTATACTCTCAAAAATCAGATATTGTTATACTCTTAAGAATATAACACCTCTCTTTTGATATACCTAGAGCAAGACATATCTGTACCAAACACTCCAGGTAGATAAAAGGACCCAGTCTATGGAACTTGCTCCCTGATGATTTGAAAATTTGTCCAGCCTATACTATATTCATATGTAAAACCAACAGTACATAATTTCATCCTCATAATTCCTACTTGTGCTCCAAGTTCACACTGTATCTTCTGCTACCCACTCCCCTAATTTTAGTACTTAAGACTTGCAACTTAACCAGTTAATTTTGATCAATGCTGTCAATTTATATTGTAGTTATTATGTTGATCCCAAATTCTGCTACATGTATCTATTATTAATTTTACTTTTATCAGTTAGTTCAAGGACCTGCTCAAAATGCTATGCATATTAGTGGCTTTGCATAATGTAACAACTCACACCAGTGTTAGTACTCTCATAACTCAATGTACTTTTTTTGTATAGAAAATAAATAAAAATACATAAATAACTACCGAGCCCTCCCATCAAGGAGGGGGGGGTGTGCCCATGATTTTTTTCAAGATGGCTGATGTTTACTAAATGCCTGATGGCAGTATATGATATCATGTTTATCATGTGAAAGTTTTAAATCATTCGCTGTACCTAAATACAACTGTGAATGTGATCATCCACAACACACAACTGGTCAACCATCTCCTGATTGTGATGCCAGTTGAGTGTTGAGGAGGGTACACAAATAGTGAGCCTACTGTGTAATCATGCTATTTACCTGAATATTAGGAGATAAGTTTTTCCTAGTTGAGTCGTATCAACTTTCATATAGCATATAGATATTTAGAGCTAAAATAGCAGATGCTTTTTCCCCAGGTTGGTAATTTCTTGAAAAGTCCACAATATCCAATATGGGTGGTATGTTGTGAGAGTCACTACAGCTGCTTATTTAGCCGCGATACATCTGTGACGTCAGACACGCCTTCAGTTTCCAAGTTTGACATCTATTACTATGATGGGCTTGCACTTCAAGAAGATGAGATAAGACTTACTATTGGTAAGTCTCTACAGTAGTACTTCCTTGATAACCTAGAATATATCAGTATAGCTATGTTATTTAATAAGACAGTATTCCATCCAAGGGCTAAGATGGGATAAATCATGGGCTAAAATAATGCAACATCCCTTTCATGTACGCCTGCGGTAGCTTCCTGACCTACAGTAATCCAATATCAGAATTTGGCTCATTCCACAAGGAAGGGGAGCTTAGAGTTCAGAGATTGACCCAAAACAAGAAAAAACATCAGAAAGCTTAGGAAAGTAGGCGTCAA
>WNGS01005680.1:16886185-16896956 GCA_020271785.1 Procambarus virginalis
CAACAGAGAAGAGAACAGAGCCCCTCCGAAAGAAAACGTACACATACACATATATACATATCATGTATATACACATACACATACACCACAAGGTATGGTTACACACACATGCATATGCACATACACATGTGCACACACACACAGTGTACACATGTACATGAGTACATACACACACACATACCCTTGAAAAGAAAATTACAAGCCGCCGACCAGTGGCAGAGCACATGCCGGCCAGGCAAAGAAGGCACAAAACTGCATCAAAGGGCCCCCTCTTCAACAAAACCTCAAAGTCCCAGCACGACCACAACACGTGCCAAGACCCTAAAGATCAGTCTGCAAGTCAGAAAGACCCCGGAACTCCAGAAGGCAGAAACTGGGTCACACACGAGGAAAACAAAGCCCCCTGAACCCACAAAGAGGGCCCAAGAGGAAGAAACCTCCGGAACGAACCCAAAAAACCTAAGGGAACCCGGAATCGAACCAGGGGAGCCCAAAAACCACATTTGCCGGCGGAGAAACACCACAGAAAGGCAAAGCACAGCCCCCAGACAGAACCCCCTGGGAAACGGTCATAGCGGACTGAAAACCGAGGGAACAAGGTGTGGGAGCAAGCATAACAGCCAGGGCACTGAGCCCAAACCCAAAGGGCAAGACCAAAACAGACAAAATGGGAAACCCGGTGTAAAATAACACTCAAACGTTCCCAAAGGAACAGGAAACGCAGAAAACACCAGAAAAGCAAAGAAACGACAACAGGAGAATAAAACCCCTGAAAAAAGGTGAAACTCACCAAGAAGCTCGCTCGCACACCCAGGCGCATGTAAACAAACCGCAACGCCGCCCTGGTGGCCACGCCGGGAAACCGGCAGGCGAAAATGCCGCCAGAACAAAGGGCTGTGAACGACGCTAAAGATATGAAAACACGCCAGCAAAAGTGGGAAGCAAGCAGACTGGATGGGCGAAAAAACGCCGCCCAAAAGCAGAAAACCCAGGCAGGGGCAAACCGCCCCAGAACTGCTAGCAGGCATCCCCCACAGCCCCGGGAACCAGCAACAGAGGCCCCGGGGCAGAGCCGTCCTCCAAGCCCTCGCCCTTAAAGAAAAGCAAGAGTCCATGGGAAAGGCAGCAAGAAAGGGCCGCTGGTAAGACCCAGAAGCCTTGGCAGGAGGACAAGGCTAGAAAACCTCCGTCCCCCAACCCGAACAGGCATCCCCCGAAAACCGCCCGAGTCTCGGCCCCAACAAAACCCGCCCCGACCCCGAAACCCGCAGACGGTCCAAAGCCGGGAACAAGGAGGGAAAGGGGCGAACAGCACCTAACCAAAACGGGCGGCCTCAGGGCATCCGAGTGGGAAACCAACCTAGCATGTTGCAGCAATCTAACCTAGCTTGCAACACGGATGCCGCCTGTACTCTGAACAGTAATAACATCAGGAGAGTACTGGAGAACAAGCAGAGAAAATCTCTCGCAAGACTCCGGGTCAAGGTGTCAGTGACCAACAGGCAGCATGACGGAGGTAAAAGTGGCGACTGTCACCGGAGACAAGGGCACAGCAACCAATGATCCCGTACGAGACGGGTTGCAACCCGGAAGACACATTCAATGGTCCACCGAGCCCAGACAGGGGTTTCCAGGGCCCATAGGCTGACTGCTACGGGAAGCCGGGCAAGTGTTGCTAAACAGTTAAGAAACCCAAAAATAACAAGAGGGTAGAGGATAGCACTGAAAACCCTTGAGACGTGTACAATCACGGGGGCCTAGCAGAGGGCTGCCAAACACTACCAGTGGAACTATAGCCACACTGGGCAGACCCCCACCAGGCAATTGAAAATAAAAGAAAAACCCGCAAAAGTACACCGTCTCCAGAGGCAACAGGAACCGGTCGCCGCTTATGTGGCAGGCCGTGCAACACCTTGATGCCCTAACCAGCACAATACCAATCCCTACCCAGGGCCAAACAAGGGCCCCAAGCCCCAGCTGGCCCCAAGGGCGAGGCAAATGCCGAGCAGCAAGAACCTCTACGGGAATTTCCCGAACGCCTCTACGGGAATGTTTCCCGAAAAGAAAACCCTGTTGCGCAAGGGCAGTACTCACAGGGCGCTTAGGGAGGTCAGCCACTAAGCGCATGCAGCCCTGACACTGATGAGGTACTCCTGGCCATCGCACAACACAACACACGGCAGTGAATGCCACACAAGGCAAACATCGCCTAGGAAACTGAGGCCAGAGAAGCATCTATCCCAGTTGACATTAGCTTACGAACTGAAGCTTGGCAGCCGGTGCGGTAGGTCCGGGGCTCCCCCCTCTCGGGGCGGGGAGGGCTGCGCGGACGATCGGCACGGCAATAAAGTGTGATGTTTGCTTATTTGCTTGTTTCCTTGGGATTGTAGGGAGTTTCTACCTCTGTTCGGTTTTTTGTTTTAGTTTTTTACCATGTGGGGTTTGTTTTGTCATGCCTACCTTTCTGGGTGCCTGACCTCGGTCGATGGCAGATAAGGAAAACCCCAACCACAAGAGGGTTTTCCAGTGCCATTGCTCCCTGAAACCTCTCTGAAGGGGCCAGGTTCTGGCGTTGGTCCCTGGTAGGTCTGAACTCCTTAGCTAATGTCCCGGTCTAATATAACATACATTAGCCCGATAAGCTCCAGGGAGCCGTAGGGGCTCCCCACAGAAAATGGCATATATTACTATAAGAAAAGAAGATTGTTTTGAAATGTTTGCTTTCAAAATGTTTAGCTATATGGCCAGTGGGCAGTGCCAAAAATCATCATGTGTTATGAATGGTACCCCTGGCATGCTGTTCCCATTTTAATTCTGGCGGCCTTGACCAGCCTATGTTCATCCCGTACCCCAGACATTTCCCCTACAAATTTGGGTAACGATAGCCCCAAGCTTCTGGCTTCCAGTTTTGGACAGACAAGAAGACAGACATTGGTATACTATATGACATGTAGATATACTTTAAAGTACCTTTGTTACATTATAATAATAACAATTTTTTTTAAATCTGCAGGCCTGGTTCTTTTGCTCATTTTACGGAGCATGGCATTGGTCGCTACAGTCAGGATGGAATGACAGAGAATCTTACTTTGCATGAGTTTGTAGAGCTGAGAGACCTGTATGATGCCGTCACTCGGCACATCTCTGCTTTTACCTCAGAGAACAGTTCAGGCTGTGTCATTCTCCTGTATTCTCTTATATTTACCAGAGGAATGGAAAAGTAAGTTTTGGAGACTTTTTGTAATCAGTTAGTTGTTTAAGAGTATTTTTGGGACTTTTCAGTAGTTCCCCCAAGCTGGCCCTGCTAAACCTTAGGGAGATGCACCAGGCCTCTGAGACCAACCATTCTCACTGGGAACCAGTACCAGAATCTGCCGCTATGAGGCAAAGGGAGCTTTGGGTTCAGAAATCTTCCTAAAAATAGAGGAAAAAAACCCTCACGAGAAAGTAAAAGTGAAACAAACAAGCCACAACTTGAACAAAATTAGGTGCCCCTCAGGTAAGAAGGCAAACGATCATTGTCACTGTGTAAACACAGTGATCATTGTCACTGTGTAAACACTAACCATGATATGTCTCACCTTCACAAGGTGGCACACTAGGTCACCCAGGGGTCCAAGTTAGCCCTCCCCTTTATTCACCTACTTGGTTGCACCCTCAGAGGCACATAACTTCTGACAAGTATGTGTGTGTGTGTGTCTCTGTCTCTGTCTCTCTGTCTCTCTGTGTCTCCATCTCTGTCTCTCTCTGTGCTTCAAACTTCTGTCAAGAGATATTGGCGATCCCTAGATATTACAATCTTTTATACCACCCACATTCCATGCTTTGTATTTCAATCCAACTGTGAGGCAGGGCTCTCTTTCTTAAAACTTGGCTTGCATTTCCACTGTTTCCAATGCCTGGGGTTGATGGTTCGAGGCTCCTAGTGCCCAAGTGAATGAAACGTTATTTTCATTTTAATGTAAATTGACTCTGTAGAAAGAGCATCATTGCTGAAAGCTTGGATCTGCAGAAAGAAGAGAGCATAGATGGAAACAGAGACAAATGAATCAAAGAGAGATAAAAAAAAAGCAGCTAATATTTTTATACTATCATGTAGGGATATTAGACAACCTGAAATGCCAATTTCCTCCAAAAATTGTAATGTCATTACATTCCTTGCCTCCCCCACCCTCCAGGTTCATCAGTTCATTGCAGATATGTTCATCAGGTCCAGAATTGATGTGGGGGAGCCAGCTGAGAGCTGCAGTCGAGCCACCTGGTGGTGGTAATTGATACTAACGAGTTTCAAGCTCATTTGAGTGAATCCCTTGTCCCATGTAACTGTTTCTGGTAGTTCTTTGGTGGTTTATTTGAGGCTTAATTTTCTGTAAACCCTCCAGTTATATATACTATAGTAAACAACAGAGATCCCAGGACAGAGCCTTTGGGCATGCCACTTACAACGGTTTCCCCATTTATGTTAAACCTCTCCTTCTTTTAAATAATCATTTTGCCATTATCGAACTTAGGACAATCTGCCCAGTGCTATGCACTTCTATCTTTCTAATGTTTTTCATGAGGCACAGTGTCAAAGATAAAGTATAGAATGTTGCAATCCTTTCCACTATCAACTGTTGTTTGAAATATACTGAAAAATTATGAGAGTAAATTTGTTAAACACAAGTAGTCTTTTGCTAAGGCAATGTTCCTATTTGCTTCTGAGGAATGACTCATTCCATGATATACCTTTTCTCTTTGGAATTACTGTATGATACAATTCTTCTCAGTGAACAGATTTTATCAAATTATTTTTAAGTAATTATCAGATGAAAGCATTAGGCCAGGAAGGCTGTATAATGCTGTCAGTATTACAGCATAATTTAAGAGTTCTTTGATATCACTCAAGATGTCAGTGCAAGAAAAGAAATACATACAGTGAGAAATGTCAAAGAAGTCAGAGTCGCCAACGATTGAAAATCGAGAGACATAAGCTAAAAAAAAAACACTGGGAAAGTAACATGCAAAGATCATCCCGAAAATCAGGATACTGTATTCTGGCAGTGAGAGCCTGCTCACAGAACAATATAGTTCTAACAATAAGGTGCAGGTCTATGTTCCACTAAGTGTCCATGAGTTCTTGTGTGGCCTGTATTGCACATAAGAGAACCAAAGACATTCCCCACTTTCTATTTCAGTGATAGTAGGAAGATGAAGAATCACAATAACATGGCTGAAAAAGTTGACCAAACCCCACACTAGAAAATGAAGAGATGACGATGTTTTGAGCCATCCTGACCCATTATCAAGTCGATTGTGATAATGATCACAATCATTATCACAATCAACTTGATAATGGTCCAGGACAGACCAAAACGTTGTCGTTTCTTCATTTTTTAGTGTGTGGTTTGGTCAACATAGTGGGAAGGTCACAGGTTTGGGTCACATTTGATAATTCAAATTTCTTTCAAATGTGCAGTGTAACCTCAATTCAATAAACTATATGGAACCAATCCCAATTCATTGCAACCAGAGATGGCTCAAGGAGGCCCATATTTACGTAAACTCCATCATTATGGAAGTGCAGGACAACATATAAATTTTGACACTAGCTCTCCACATATGTCAGTTGCTTAATTTAGAACCTGTACTTGAGGTCGATCTCGAACCCATTGTTGATGTGACGACTTATATTGATTTTTGTAACTAGCTCATCAAGATTGTAACTTGCTTAGCTAAATGAATTGTGGGGTTCAGTCCCTGAGCCCATTATGTGCCTCTGTAACCCTTTCCACTACTGCCCACAAGATGGGTATGGGGTGCATAATAAATGAACTAAACTAACTATGGAATCCGAGGCCATGCACTGGACTATAACCAATCCTATCTTAGTGACAGACTCCAATGTGTAACCATCAATAATATAACCTCTCCCACTCTACCAATAACCGTTGGAGTGCCACAGGGCAGCATCTTGGGACCTCTCCTATTTCTTATATACATCAATGATCTGCCTAATGTCTCTAACATTCTGAAACCTATTTTGTTTGCTGATGATACTATCCTCATCTACTCTAACCCCAACCCACATATACTAAACGATGATGTTAATAATGAACTAAAAAAAGTCCACTTATGGATGTCAACCAATAAACTAACACTTAACATAGAACAGACCTACTACATCTTATTTGGATGCATATCTACAAATGCAATTCAGCTTCAGATAGATAATGTAAACATTAGCAATAAAAATGATGGAAAGTTTCTTGGCCTATTCCTAGACAAGAGACTCAACTTCAGCACCCACATACAACACATAATTAAGAAAGTCTCTAAAACAGTTGGGATACTCTCCAAAATCAGATATTATGTACCTAACTCTGCTCTCATCTCTCTATATTATGCACTAATCTATCCCTATCTTAATTATGTTATCTGTGCATGGGGTTCAACCACTGCAAACCACCTCAAGTCCATCATCACCCAGCAAAAATCTGCGATCAGAATAATAACAAATTCTGCTTTCAGACAACACTCAGCCCCCTTGTTTAACTCCCTTAACATACTAAACATAATCTCACTCCACAAATTTTCTTGTGTCAATTACATTTACAAAACCCTGTTCTTAAATGCAAATCCTGCTCTGAAACTCTCCCTGGACAGATGTAATAGGACCCATTATCACCACACCAGAAATAAATATCTCTTGGATATCCCCAGAGTCAAACTTAATCTGTGTAAAAACTCTCTGCAAATAAAGGGACCCAGTCTATGGAACTCACTCCCTAATGAATTGAAAAGCTGTCCAACTTTTGCGTCATTCAAAAACAAAACTAAAAAGTACCTAATCTCATCTGCATAGTTTTTTTACCTTGTTGCTTTAAAATTGCACTGTATCTATTGCTACCCAATCTCCCTATCTTTATGTACCCAATCCGAACATCTTTACCATTGTGATCATTGCTGTCTTCTTACATGTACTATCAATCTGCAGTACGGTGTCTGTTAATCTTGTTTAAATTACCAATCAAGTTGTCAATGTAATCAACCAGAGCTTTAATATACCAATGTGCTTTAATATACTTACTATTCTCTCTCATCTCATTTTTTTTCTTGCAATGTATCTGTTATCATTTTATTAATTCTGCTAGAATTTACCTACTTAAAATTATCTGTTAGATTAAGAACCTGCCCGAAACGCTGCACGTACTAGTGGCTTTACAAGATTGTAAATACTATGTAAATAAGTTTTCTCTCTAACCCAGTGTACTTTCTTGTATATATATAAATAAATAAATAAATAAATAAATAAATTTATGAATGTGGGGAATCTCAAAATAAAAATGAACTATAAAATTTGGTTTTAAGTGTATCCAATGGCTTCCCCTAGGCCCTTTTTTTTAATGTTTTGCTCATCTATGAAAATCATTAAAACGTACTGTAATTGGAACCATATTAACAGTTACCATTCATACCCAAATGTTTCCCATGCTCTTTGGGCTGATCTAAGTGAGCGAATTTTTATTTCAACCTATCATATGAAGGGCAGCTACCAAGAGAACCTATTTGTATCATTTTAACCACATCTAGCATATTTCCCATGCCCTTGCCCCAAAACCTCATTTTCAGAGAAATAGGCTCATATTTGTGAACAAAAGTCTGGTAATCTCAAAATGAAAACGAACCACAAAATTTGGTTTTAAATGTGGTGAATGGCTTTCCCAAGGCCATAACTCATTCTACTAATGTTGCGCCAATCTGCAAAAATCATTAAAAACATGATTGGAACCACATCAACAAAGTTACCATCCTGTATGGGCTGATTTCATTAAGGAAATCTTTAATTTTGAACCTATGAAATGATGCGCAAGTTTTCCACCAGTCTGTGAACTGTCCAACATTCTAATCAAATCTGCACATCCCTTGCTTCAACGAACAAGAATTTGTGGAATCAGGTGAGTAAATCTGGCCTGGAAACTGTGTTCCAGCTGGAGTTGCCGAATTGAGGTTCACTGAATCAAGGTTTCTATATTTGTATTAGTTCTTATATTATAATATAAATACAATATACATATATGTAATTTCCTTTTTAGCATTCAAGCTGATATGGACTCTGATGGAGGACATCTTATAAACGCACATGGATACTCTTCCCAAGAAATAGTTAATCTCCTTCTGACTGGAAAAGCCTTCACCAATACTTTTGACGGAGATCAGATATTAGGAAATACAGCTAGCGAGTCAGTTGTACTTCATGGCATAACTCATAAATCAGAAATTGGTCTCTTATCACTTTTTGAACATTATGATTGTTTCAAGGTAGGTTCAATAACTTTGGGTAAGTATATTTGATAAAAACTGCTAAAATATGTTCAACTTTTAAGAATATCTTTAAAAATAAAAAATATAGGCTATATTAAAAAAAATTGAGAGCTCCTCTATACTTTGACTAAAAGTACAGTATAGAGGAGCTCTCAATTTTTTGAGTTAGGCTTACCTTGTGAGAGTATGATTGATAACTAAGACTGTTGCTGCTTGTAATTCAATGTAGCAGTCACAAACTGGTGAATCGGGTACCTTTTGATGACACCTCACTATCCCTTTTAAAATGATTACCTGTGGTTTGCTTGTAACAGATTTAGAAATAGGAACTGAAGCAGTGAGAATTATAGGTTACAGTGCATGTTTACACAGCATTTAACTTAACACTTCTGCTCGGTAACGACGCAGCATTGTGTCGTTTTTTTACTCGGGGGTAGTCCGGTAACGACGCAGCATTGCGTCGTTTCCGGCGGCAAATTGGCGGCGGCTTCGGGAGGGGGCGCGCGCCGCAGTTTTGGACATTATATGCATATACATCTGTAGGGAATTTCATTGCGAACACATTGATACCAATATGAAAGACCTAGGACCGGGATTGAGGTAACAAAGTTGATAAGAGTATACCCATTTTATTGCTCTTTATTAGCGCTCGCTGCCGTAATGCACCGTCACTTTCTCTGTTTGCTGTGGGTGGGACGCCGGGCTTTTGGACTTTATATTTGCATATACTCCTGTAGGGAATTCTATTGCAAACACAATGACACAAAAATGAAAGATCTAGGACAATATTTGAGATGTCCAAAGTGAAGAGAGTGTACACATTTTATTGCTCTTTCTCGCTCCCAGGTAACACGCTCTCACTTTCTCGCCGGGCTTTTGGGCTTTATATGCATTTAGTCCTGTAGAGAATTCTATTGCGAACACATTGATACAAATTGAAAAACCTAGGACGAGAATTGAGGTGACAAAGTTGAAGAGAGTATACACATTTCGGTATGACCGCGCTCTCTATTGTAATGAGAGGCGCCGTGGGGTGCTGCAACGCTCTCTTTCTGGTAACTTTCATCTTGTCGGCGAGTGGAGCGCGCCGCTGTTTTTGACATTATATGCATATATTCCTGTTGGGAATTCTATTCTGAACACATTGATACCAAAATGAAAGACCTAGGACGAGAATTGAGGTGACCAAAGTGGAAGGAGTGTACACATTTTATCGGTCTTGCGCGCTACCAGGTAACATGCTCTCACTTTCTCTGTTTGTTGCGGATGGTACGCTGGGCATTTGGACTTTATATGCCTTAAGTCCTGTAGAGAATTCTATTGCGATCACAATGATACCAAAATGAAAGACCTAGGACGAGAATTGAGGTGACCAAAGTAAAAGGAGTGTAAACATTTTATCGCTCTTGAGCCACGCTCTCGGGTAACACGCTCTCAATTTCTCTGTTGTGGATGGTACGCCGACCGTTTGGACTTTATATGCCTTTAGTTCTATAGAGAATTCTATTGCGAACACATTGATACCAAAATGATAGACCTAGGACGAGAATTGAGGTGACCAAAGTAAAAGGAGTGTACACATTTTATCGGTCCTGCGCGCTCCCGGGTAACATGCTCTCACTTTCTCTGTTTGTTGCGGATAGTACGCTGGGTATTTGGACTTAATATGCCTTTAGTCCTGTAGAGAATTCTATTGCAAACACAATGATACCAAATTGAAAAACCTAGGATGAGAATTGAGGTAACAAAGTTGAAAAGATTATACACTTTTCAGAATTACCGCGTGCTCCCGTGGAATGCCCAAATTCACCCGGGGTAGTGTGGCGCATGTGCGCTCAAAGCATCAAAGTGTTAACAATACATTTAGCACCTATTTAAAGAATAATGCATTATTTTCACTTGTACTCACCATGGCCAAACTTCACTTTTTCCTGGTCATCTCTATGTGCAATGTCACCAATTTGCAATATGGCCAACCGCCCACAGAGGTCATTGAAGAAGCAAAAGCAACTAGAACAATAACACACGGCTTAAATACCCTTTATATAAAAATAAAGAGACTATTATGTAGGTTATGTAATAGACAATGACATAACCTCTCCCACTCTACTATTGACCATAGGAGTGCCACAAGGCAGCATCTTAGGACCTCTCCTATTTCTTAAATACATGAATGATTCACCAAATGTCTCCTAACACTCTTAAACCTATACTATTTACTGATGATACTACCTTCATCTGTTTAGACCCCAATTCATATACACTAAATAATATTGTAAATATCGAATTAAAAATACCACTCATGGATGTCAAGCAACAAACTCAAACTAAAAATAGAAAAGACCTACAGTACTACATTTTATTTGGAAGTAAAATTTTTACCATTTTGATCATTTGACCAAAGCAAATTCACCTTCAGATAGACATTAGCATTACAAATGAGGAAAGTTTCTTGGCCTTTACATAG
>WNGS01005680.1:16897956-16934541 GCA_020271785.1 Procambarus virginalis
CTTAACCTAACCTAAACTGGTTAACTTAACCTTAACCTTAACTTTTATAAAGTGGCGTTATTAAAGCCGCTTTCATACTTATTTCCATCATTCATCATAACACAATGAATTATGAAATTAACAAAATTTTTGCAGAAAAGTATATTTCACTAATATCACTTTCTTAGAACCCTGTGTTAATGTTTTTAGATTAACACTTCTAGATTAGCCAGAAACGATTACTTATGATATGATCAAGTCGTAAGTTTCCTCAATTATAATTATACCACCAGTATGGAGAGCAAACATTAATTATGAGCAAGCACAATTATAGCATGATTATCTTATGTTTATACACAAATATGACCGTTGGCGAGGCGAGCCATAATAATATAGCAGAAACTCCATAGATAGATATTCTCCATAGATAGATATCCTCCATAGATAGATATCGACAAGAATATAATAATTATAATAATTCCAGTTGTCGTTGAAAGGAAGCCTGTGTGTGTAATATTTTCAGGACATGTGTAACCCTATGTATGTGTATAAAGTATATATGGAAGCTGATCAGAATTACATTTCACCTTTGTAAATGCACATTAATGACACTATGTAAAAGACACATCGAACACTTTATGTAGGGCAGACGTAAATCTGTGTATCTATGTATTTACGTATGTAGGTTAGCTTAGCATTTTAAAAGCACCGAATCACCTTCTGTGGTTGATTGTTCAATAAACCCTTGAACTATATTTTAACACATCTCTAACCCCGTCCATGGAGGACAGAAGAAAATGTATATATGCTGGTTAGCATTGTAAATGTCTGGCCACGTTTGTGGTAGAACATAATACAAAACACTCCCCTTGTCACTTCAGGGGGGGGGGGTAATAGGGTTTTTATGTAGCTTCAGGTTACCAATACCCCTTGGGCATAGCAAGAAGGCACCCCTAAGCACCTAAGTGAGGTGTCCTCTCCTAACCTACCAGAGGACCCAAAACAGAAAATGGGACAGTACGTCACTTTTGCCAGCCGCTACCATTTTCTAGTACGACAATTTTTGGCCTTATGTAATGCATACGAGCGAAAAGCGACGTTCTTTGTAGGAGGACAGGTTGCAGAACCTTGTTGCAACCTGACTAGCCGACCAGTCAGCTGTCTGCCAGTTGTGTTGCGTGCTCTGACATCACCTGTGAGCTGGAATATTTATTTATTTATATACAAAAAGGTACATTGGGTTTGTGAGGATACATAGCATTGATGTTTTTACATTCTTGTAAAGCCACTAACACGCATAGCGTTTCGTGCAGGTAACATCACAGTTCCTTCCACATTCTTCGCTGATGCCTGATGATGGTGTCTGTCCAGCACGTCTAAGGGCTCCCAACGACAAGAAACTGTCGCATTAAAGTGCCCTTACCCTAACCTACCAGAGAACATTAGGTAGAGCATGCGTCAAAATGCGACGCTTTATTAAGAGGACGGGTTGCTGTTCGCTCCACTTACTGGCGCACATGTTTCTTCAGGCTTGGCATGACCCGCACTACCTGCTGATGACTGCAGGTGCTCTAATCACTTAATGAGAACCTAAAGTCCTCGTGGTGCCTGGGCACTGCAGTACTGTGCGGTTCTCACACCACTAAACTACTACTTAGAACTTGTAGCTGGATACCAGAGGCTACTACCAGTTGACTAACGCTACTAAATCTTCCTGGAACTGTCTTTGCTCACTTAGGCACTGCACTGCCCAAATCGTAGCTGGTAATCCCACTGGAAAACAAATCGCAACTTTTCATTGCTCACACAAATGTTTCTCGTGTACAGTAGGCTATCATACAGCTCTGTTGGGTCAAATCAAAGTCGGGGCCGCTCTTGCATGCAAGAACATGCAAAATTCACTAGTGTTTTGGAGGCCTGATCAGAAACCGGGTCGTGGGACCTTCACCCCTCGTAATCAACGCAAGGTACTTCTTTCCTCAGCAAAACCAATCCTCCTAAGCTGGGACTGTGCTCTAATGTGGTACAACCAGAGAAAGCTGACGAGTAACCTCTGCACGATGGAGTCTGCTCAGCTGGGCGAGATACTGCACACACTTCAGTTTCCCACGATGTACTCAACTTTGTAATTTTCTTGTGAGATCGGCAAGCAACATTTTCCTGAGGCTAGTTAGGCTGGTCCTTGCAACATTCTGTAGCCTCTAGATCTCACTCACTTTCCTATTTTCTAGTATCGTCAGGTTTAGTTCTTTCATTCTCTCTTCATACTCCATCCCTGACAATTCATGGACGAGCCTCATCGCAAACTTCTGAACCTTTTCAAGTTTCACTTTTGTATTTTTTCTTTAGATGGGTCTCACGATGTAGCGGCATACTCCAAGACTGGTCTCGCAGGCACTGTAGAGCAATCTAAATGCCTCCTTATTTAGGTTGCTGAATGACGTTCTCGCTTTCACTAGTGTAAAGTATGCTACTGATGTTATCCTATGTATGTGAGCCTTATGGGTTAGGTTTGGTGTTATGTCCACTCCCAGGTCTTTTTCTAGTTACAGGAAGGTAGTTTCCCTTCAGTGTGTGTCCCGTCCTTCTCATCTGGCATGTGTTCCCATTTCCCTCACCTTACACTTTGCTGGTGCGGAAATTCAGAAGCCATTTCACAGACCAATTTTGTAGCTTGCCTAAGTCATCTTGAAAAGTTTTACAATCCTCATCTGACTCAGCTCTTCCCATTAATGTTCTACTGTCTGCAAAAATCGATATATGCAGATAGGTCATTAACATAAAAGAGAAATAGTATGGGTACCAATCCTTGAAATATTTCATTTGTTACCTCACGCCATGTAGTGAAGATGGTTTCACGGATATAGGCAGTATGTAGTGAAAATTATTACAGCGATGGGAGAGACGGTCAGGTTTTGTGTTGGAGGTGGTGGGGGGGGGGAGGTGTAAACTTGGGAGTGTGTGTGGGAGACGCAAGCACCGGGTTGACCCGGTCACCGCCAGGTACCCCATAAAGGAGTATAATAACCTATGAAAAACCCCCAAAGGCCCGTTTAATTCGTCAGCCCATTTGCTTCCTTCCCCTGGGTTTATAACCAGACGTCCACCGACAGCTGGGTAAACAGAAGCGAACCGTTAAGGATAGTGCCTAGTCACTCCCCATGGACTCTGGCTTGAACACACATGATGTCTCTCTCTATTCCCGCCTCTTCCCCTTCCCTCCCTCCATCCCTACTTCCCTCCCGCAGACATATCGAGCGAGGGCAGCCCGCTAGGTCACCGCAAATACCT
This sequence comes from Procambarus virginalis, assembly GCA_020271785.1. Taxonomy (NCBI): domain Eukaryota; kingdom Metazoa; phylum Arthropoda; class Malacostraca; order Decapoda; family Cambaridae; genus Procambarus; species Procambarus virginalis. The sequence continues at coordinate 16,901,227 of WNGS01005680.1, forward strand.
GTACCCCACTAGCAAGTTAGCGTAATTCCTGCGCAATTCTCACTAATGCCCGCCATTACGCCCTGTTTGGCCTCCACCCCAGGCCCACACCCATCATCCAGATTGCATATTAATTAAGCAGCTGCGATATTACTGTTTTAGTGAAGCATTGTCAATCATCATTGAGGATTCCCCCAAGGGCACCTTGAGCGTCTGGTAAATGGTTAATGTGTTTAAGTCTGTATATTCTTTAAGACACTAAGCTGAGCGTTGGTTGGTGGTGCGCCGTATGTCTTGTATAAATAACTCGACAGGGATGGTTAAAGGGCCTTAGACTGTAATTAAGAATAATTCTTGTTTTTCGCGCTTTTGTAATACTCCTTGTCGTTATATTAAACATAATTCTTACCAGGAATCGATGTTTTTATTATAATTATAGGTATAATTATAATAAACAGTGGCGATAAACTAAACGGCCGCCAGGAAAATGCGGGTGTTTAGTTCACCTGATGGAAGGGGGTTTATTGATTAGTTCACCCGAGTTTAGTTTAGTGTAGTGAATTTATTATGCACCCCATCCCTATCGTGTGGGCGGTAGTGGAAAAGATTACAGAGGCACATAATGGGCTCAGGGATTGAACTCCACAATTCATTTAGTTAAACAAGTTACAATCTTCATGAGCTAGTTACAAAATTCAATACACATCGTCACATCATCAATGGGTTCGAGATAGACCACAAGTTTCTAAATTAAGCAACTGACATATGTGGAGAGCTAGTGTCACAATTGATGTTTATCCTGCACACCGCCCCCCCCCCTATCCATTTGATATAAAATCGTCTCTGAATTCACGTGTCTTTTCGCACTGCATCACATAGTGACGGAGGGCCTGCAAATAATTTTGTTGACACAGTTTACATTTGGTCAGGTCTACATCAGCAGATAATGAGAATTCCCAGAGATACTTGTAACCGAATCTAAGCTGAGCAGCAGTAACGTCTAGAAGTCTGCTGATTTTACCGATTGGGAGGGTTTCTTGTTTTTTTTTTCATGCAGTGGGCGGGTTCGTTGATTAGTTCACCCGGTGGGAGGGTTCGTTGATTAGTTCACCTGGTGGGAGGGTTCGTTGATTGGTTCACCTGGTGGGAGGGTTCGTTGATTAGTTCACCCAGTGGGAGGGTTCGTTGATTAGTTCACCCAGTGGGAGGGTTCGTTGATTAGTTCACCCAGTGGGAGGGTTCGTTGATTAGTTCACCCAGTGGGAGGGTTCGTTGATTAGTTCACCCAGTGGGAGGGTTCGTTAATTGGTTCACTCGGTGGGAGGGTTCGTTAATTGGTTCACTCGGTGGGAGGGTTCGTTAATTGGTTCACTCGGTGGGAGGGTTCGTTGATTGGTTCACCCGGCGGGAGGGTTCGTTGATTAGTTCACCCGGTGGGAGGGTTCGTTGATTGGTTCACCCGGTGGGAGGGTTCGTTGATTGGTTCACCCGGTGGGAGGGTTCGTTGATTGGTTCACCCGGCGGGAGGGTTCGTTGATTAGTTCACCCGGCGGGAGGGTTCGTTGATTAGTTCACCCGGTGGGAGGGTTCGTTGATTGGTTCACCCGGTGGGAGGGTTCGTTGATTAGTTCATCTGGTGGGAGGGTTCGTTGATTAGTTCACCCAGTGGGAGGGTTCGTTGATTGGTTCACCCGGTGGGAGGGTTCGTTGATTGGTTCACCCGGTGGGAGGGTTCGTTGATTAGTTCACCCAGTGGGAGGGTTCGTTGATTAGTTCACCTGGTGGGAGGGTTCGTTGATTAGTTCACCTGGTGGGAGGGTTCGTTGATTAGTTCACCTGGTGGGAGGGTTCGTTGATTAGTTCACCCAGTGGGAGGGTTCGTTGATTAGTTCACCTGGTGGGAGGGTTCGTTGATTAGTTCACCCGGTGGGAGGGTTCGTTGATTAGTTCACCCAGTGGGAGGGTTCGTTGATTAGTTCACCTGGTGGGAGGGTTCGTTGATTAGTTCACCTGGTGGGAGGGTTGTTGATTAGTTCACCCAGTGGGAGGGTTCGTTGATTAGTTCACCCGGTGGGAGGGTTTGTTGATTAGTTCACCCAGTGGGAGGGTTCGTTGATTAGTTCACCTGGTGGGAGGGTTCGTTGATTAGTTCACCCAGTGGGAGGGTTCGTTGATTAGTTCACCCAGTGGGAGGGTTCGTTGATTAGTTCACCCAGTGGGAGGGTTCGTTGATTAGTTCACCCAGTGGGAGGGTTTGTTGATTGGTTCACCCAGTGGGAGGGTTTATTGATTAGTTCACCCAGTGGGAATGCTTTTACGAGCTCAAGTTGTAATATTATTATAACTATTGCATTACATAGTAAATCTTGGGTACAAGTGTTCCAGTATTCAGATAATATTTACAAGGTTCAGCATATCCCAACCTAGGGATGGATGGGGAGTGAGTGCGGAATGCAGTCCATATAGGACATACTACAGCATAATATTCAAGGGAATACATGTTTTCTTTCTTCACAAAGTTGATACATGGCGTATTCGACTTTTAAAGTTTCAGAAAGCTGCCAGATACTTTTTTCAGGGATATTCCTGCGCGGGTCCTAAACCTCTGGCTGGCCCACTTAGTGTCGCTTGTTTCTTTTTACTTGGGCAGAATGTGAGTATTTATGACTCGTATGGTTGCTTCATTAAGATTTTGTCCCCATGTGTTTAACAACAACTTCTGCTCTGTTGAATCTAAGTTGAAATCTTAGTGGGTTTGTAACTCTGCACTGTGTTAGATAATGTTCCAGTGGTCTGTCGGGCTTTTCGCACTCCATCTTCAGCAATATCATAAATGTCAGCACTCCACAGTGCTGACATTTCCTCTCATCTTCAGGAACCTGTAAGCCTATTTCCCATGCACCTGGGTATCGAAATCTGATGCGATGTAAGTGAACTTCTGTTGTTCTACTGCTCCCTTTCATCAAAGTAAGTGGTTCGTAGTTGGTTGAATTCTTGTACCAACCCGCAGATCCTGAAATTGCAACTGCTGCATTATGGTCGCTATACATCTTTTGCATTGCTCTGTTTCTAATTACTTTCTTTATCTATGATAGACTCTGTGGTATGTAAATGTCTACATTTCTTCTTCTAGTTGCAAGTTTTGCAGCTTCGTCTGCAATGTCATTTCCTATTATTCTCACATGACTTGGCACCCAGTTGACATTCGAGTGTTTGCATTAATGATATGACATTTGTGATCAGATGGATGTTATCACATATGTGTTTTTGTTGCAAAGTTTCAATGGCAGTTCTCGAATCTGAATGTATGATAACATGTTGTCGGTGTTGAGCAAGAGCATGTTCCAAAGCCTTTGAATGGCTAGCATCTTTGTATAGTCGAACCCCCATTTGAGAGTCTCCAACTATTTACAGAGTTTCCTGCTTTAACTGCATCTCCGGTTTCTTGTCCCTGCTGGTCTACTGATCCATCTGTGAAGTAAGTGAAGCTGTCGGATGTCAAGTTTGCTTCTATATGCATCTGTGCAATATTACATAGCAGATGAGGATTAGTCTGGTTCTTTTTCCTTCAAGAGCCATAATCTTAAAGTCTGCTGGAAGCGATTCCCAAGGGGCTTACTTAACAAAGTCTGCATGTATTTCGTCGACATCCCTCTAAGTGATTGTGTTTGTTATATCGAATGTATTGCTGGTATTTATCGCACAATGGGTCCACCTGGTGCTATTGGAGGCTCTTCTGTCCCAAGTTAGTGCTCGATTATATCTAAGTGAACTGATTCTAGGTCTAGTCAATATCTTGGTCAGCATGCACACAACAATCCCTTTTACCCTTATTTCAGTCAACGTTAGCTTGTTTTCTATTGCTAGGCTCAGTATTTTAGTCTATCTGGGAGCTCCTGTTATGACTCGCAATGCATCATTTTGAATAACCTCAACGTTTGCCCGCTGACCAGTAGAAAGTGAGTAAGGCAGGCGCTGCATAATCAACTAGGGGAACGAACGGTATGTACGTAAAACATTCTTAATACTTTGTATCCGGCTCCTAGACGGGGCCCCTGTGACTGCTCTCAATATATTCAGTCTTGATTTTGCTTTCTCCTTCAGATATTGAATTTATTTGTTGAATGTCATTTTAGAATCTATCCACACTCCGAGATATTGATATTGTGTAACCCACTGAAGGTTAATGTCTTGACCGAGTAGGTGCCTGTCTGGAGTGTTGCCGCCTAGTCTCATTGCCTTAGACTTCTGTGCAGATATTGTTAGCCCTAAAACTCTGCATTCAGATGTTACTTTATCTAACGCCCTTTGTGCTTTATTTAGAAGTGAGGGACCTGTAATGACTAATGGTATATCATCAGCATAGCTTAGCAATTTGACCCCTTCTACTAATGTCATGGTAAAGAGGTTTTCCGTAAGGATGTTAAAAAGACTAGGACTGAGGACTCCTCCTTGTGGAGTCCCATTCTCATGCAAGTGGTAGTCCGACACATGTCCTTGCAACTTTACTCTGGCACACCTGTGACTTGGGTAATCTTGAATCCATGCTAGCATATTTCCTTTTACATCTTTGTTAACTAAGGTGTGTAAAATTGCTTGCGGGCTTGCAAGTTCGAATGTTTTTTCTAGATCAAGGAAGATCACTATAGCCGGACCTGAGTTAACTGTTCCTAGTAATGTTGCTATGCAGTTGGCAGTACCTACCTAACCGTCTAGTGAAGCCAAATGTGTTTATGCAGGTCTCCAGTCTTCCACAGTAGCCTAGTTAAGACCATCCGTTCTGCAGTTTTACTAATGCATGATAAAGAAATGGGTCTGTAATTGCCAGGTTCTTTCGGCTTAGGAATCGGTATGATGTCTGCTTTCTTCCAAGAGGTCGGTAGTTTGCCTTGCTGCCAAGATGTATTGATAACGTCCAATATCCCTTGTTCTCCAGCAGGACCTGCATGTGCGACCATTGAGTATGTAATGTTATCAGCACCTGGTGCAGTGTCCTTACCCCCCTTTTTGGCTCTGATTAGTTCTTGTTTGGTGAAGGGACAGTCACATTTGGAGCTGTGCTCTCATGAATGGCTGTCAACCTCTCTTGTTTTAATTGTTCTTGCTGCCTTCTGATCATTGCAGGAAGCTGACATGAAGCTGTTCTTTCTGCAAATTGGAGGGCAAGTCTCTCAGCCTCCTGCAATGGTTGAATACATCCCTGTGGTCGGGCTGGTCGACCTGATATGGTTTTAATCTTACTCCATATCTTGCCAAGACTACTATGTTCATTTAGAGTTTGACACCACTCAGACCATCTTGCCTCCTTTACTTCCCTAGAAACTCGTCTTGCTTCAGATACCACCGCTCTTAGCAGAGTTCTTCCTTCTGGTGTGGGGGTTTCTTTCTTTAGATGTTTTCTGAAGATGTTGACTCTGGTTTTGCTCTTTAACTTCACTACTATAGAACCAATAGTTATTTCGTTTTGTGTTTCCTGGGATAATGATTAGAATAGCTTTGTTTGCAGCAGCTGCAATGGCTTCCTGCAGATTGGTCTCGTGTATGCTCAAATCCTCAGGTGGCGTGTATGTGTATACCATTTTTAAGTTCCTCTTGGTATATATTCCATTTTTTGTTACTTCCACCTAGGTTGTGCAGGTGGTGTAGGAGGTCGTTCTATGTTTAGTGTTGTGACAGTAGCATAGTGGTCACTGGTGATCACCGGGTCTACTTCCCACTTCGCCTGATGCTTGAGTGCTGTTGAGATTTTTTTTTTTTTGTTTTTTTTTTTTGAGATATATACAAGAGTTGCTACATTCTTGTACAGCCACTAGTACGCGTAGCGTTTCGGGCAGGTCCCTGGAATACGATCCCCTGCCGCGAAGAATCGTTTTTTCATCCAAGTACACATTTTACTGTTGCGTTAAACAGAGGCTACAGTTAAGGAATTGCGCCCAGTAAATCCTCCCCGGCCAGGATACGAACCCATGACATAGCGCTCGCGGAACGCCAGGCGAGTGTCTTACCACTACACCACGGAGACTGTATAAATTTACTGTACTGTATGTAGATTAATGTAAGATCAAGGGATCCTCCTAGAATGTGAGTGGGTTCCCCAGTGTTGAGAAGTGTAATTTCAGGTACTTCTCGCAGAGCTGCAGCTAAATGGCGCCCATCAGCATTGGCTGGCCCAGTCGCACCTAACTCTCGATGATGAGCATTAAAATCCCCAGCAATAATTACATTTTCCTGCGTGGCCAAGGCAAGCATTGCCTCTGCTTCTAGTTTACGTCTAGGGGGCTTGTAAACGTTGTATATGAGGAGCTCAATATTAGCCATATCCACTGTTACTGCTAATACCTCTACTCCATCCCCACATGAAACCGGGTCTATTGTCTTGCTGGGTATGGTGTTCCTGACTAGGGTCATTAACCCTCTTTGTCTCCCCTGTTCATACGGTATAACATAGTGCTGATATCCAGCTAATTTGAAGGACTTTGTGACTGGGGAAAAAGGGTTTCTTCCAAAACGATTATATCTGTTTTCGTACATATTGTAGTTTCCTGAAGGGTGTGGTTTTTATTTCCAAGACCTTGAATGTTCCGCTGCAGTATTCGTAATGGCCAGACGACGGTTTCGGTTGGTGTTGGCTGTTCTAGTAGAACTCCTCTTCGGAATCGACGTCTATATTCTCCACCTCGCAAGTCGTGTCGCTGCAAATCGGACTGTACTGATTGCTCATGGTCATCCTCTGCATTGTTGGAATCTGTGCATAACTGTGGTCCATCACTTTGCTGTTGGTATTGCTGCACGTCGGACTGCATTGATTGCTCGTGGCCGTTTCTTGTGTTGTCGGAATCTGTGCATCTCTACCATCCAGTGTTTCGTTGTTGATGTTGCTGCATATTGGGCTGCATTGATTGTTCACGCTTGCCTCTTGTGTTGTTGGGGACCTGTGCATCTCTGCTGTTCAATACTTCTTTGTTGATGTTGTTGCATATCAGACTGCATTGGCTGTTGTCTGTCTCTTGTGTTGTAAGATTCTGTTGATCTTGAGTGGTCACTGCTTCTTGCAGTTGCTTTTGTGAATATTGATGGTCTGGTGTCTTGATTACCCGAATGCTGTTGGTAATCTTTATTTCCATGTGGCACTTTTCAAAACGCTTGTGCTCTCTAGAGTGGAGTACTGCTGCACAATGACAGCCCCTTTCACTGCTAGTGAAATTGCTGACCTGGAGAGCGTGCAGAGGTCCTTTACTGATAGAATCCACTCGGTAAAACATCTAAACTATTGGGACCGACTTAAGAGCCTAAATCTGTATTCCCTTGAGCGCAGGCGGGAGAGATACATAATAATTTACACGTGGAAAATATTAGAGGGGCTGGTCCCAAACCTGCACACAGAAATAACATCACATGAGACCAGAAGACATGGCAGGATGTGCAGAATACCCCCGTTGAAAAGCAGAGGTGCAACTGGTACTCTGAGAGAGAACTCTATCACATCAGAGGCCCGAGACTGTTCAACACGCTTCCACTACACATAAGGGACATAACTGGCAAACCCCTCACAGTGTTCAAGAGAGAACTGGATAAGCACCTCCAAAGGATACCTGATCAACCAGGCTGTGACTCATACGTCAGGCTGCGAGCAGCCGCGTCCAACAGCCTGGTTGATCAGTCCAGCAACCAGGAGGCCTGGTCGATGACCGGGCCGCGGGGACGATAAGCCCCGGAAGCACCTCAAGGTATCCTCAAGGTGGCGTTGTTTGCCCTTTTGTGCTCCGTCTTGTCTCAGACTGTCCATTGCTTGTGTAACTGTAGTCTGCTGCACGATCTTGTTCATTGTTACACAAGTAATTTCTTGAGTCTGTTGTTGTGAGGCGTTCTGCGTCATCTGTAGACAATTGATAATGGTCTCTGTTATGATCATCAATGTTTTTTCAGCTGGACCTCGGTAAAACTGTAAATTTGTTGTTTCCGAAAGTAATTGCTTTTTGCTTTTGTTGTATTTCTGGAGCATTTTTGTGTATTTTGCGATTTGGAGTTGATTTATTCGGGAAATTTTGTTCTGTGAGAGTGGGTCTCTGCTGTGGCTGTGCACGAGTGTTCCAGACGTTGGTGTTGGTGTATGTAGTGCTGGTCTGTGTGTTTTTCCTGGCCTGAGCTGTCTGCACCTGCACCTTTCTTTCTGTGCAGAGCAGGTTGTGTACTTCAGGCATGATGTTTGCCTCCACAATTTGGACATTTAGCTGTTGTGGTCTGGTTTGCCTTGTGCTTGGCTATACAGTCTTTGGTTGGATGTGTAGCGAGTAGATTATCCCAAAAATATATTTGCTCCAAACGCATTAGCCTAATGAGAGAAGCAAAGCTCTTCTTAGTACTAACTATGGAACTCAAACCTTTCCCTACTTCCAGTTAATATTCCTGCCAGCCTTTGGAGAACGGTGAGGGGTTGCCCGAGCATATAAGCAGCCGAGTAGGAAATAATAACTAGTCTACTTTCAAGTGTGGTCTAGAACAGACACTTGCGAGATACTGTACCGACTCTCAGTGCGCTCAACTCACACCATTGCTCGCCAAAGTATCACCTGCATACTTCTGTATACTCGACCAAATATATATATTCTCTTAGTGTCTTTGTTTATTGTCACCATACTTTACGCAACAATAGAATCGTTACATTGGTGACCCAGTGAGTGAAAAAAACACCTAGTCGCAAACTAGATCTTCGTCATGGATTTATCTACCAGGTTTCCAGCATACAATGCAGATGAACCAGAATTGTGGTTCATGCCGAAGGAGAGCTTTGTTCTCACCACCAGAGGTTCGGACACCAAGCCCACAACTGTAGGACTCCTTAATTGTTCCTGGTCGGGAAACGACGGTGACTGTTAACGGCCAGTAACCCCACCATTTCAAACACTACACTGCTCTACATATCTGACAAGGAAGGTGGGAATGTTACATTGGAAAGAAATGCCTCTGTACCTGAAACATTTGCGGACATACTGAAAAAGAGCTCAGAAGCTTTGGACACAGTGAGGGAGGTAGCCATGCAAGCAGCCACCTCACAGGAAGCAGCAAGGTGCACCACTCAGCTGCTGGAGAGAAAAAGATCAGTGGTAGTTGTAGGCATCAAAGAACAGGAAGGATCCAACAGGCAAGAATGGAATAGCAAGGATAGAGAGGCAGTATGGGGCTACTGAAGGGGTTACAGATGGAAGGGCTGAACAAAACATTGAGAAGGTTTTCAGGTTGGGCTGGTACAACAAGGACAGAAACCGACTTGTAAAGGTGGTGTTTACAAACGAAACCACGAAGGAGGATATTCTCGAAAGGAAGAGTCGTCTGCAGCATGTGGAGGGATACAAAAAAGTATTCCTGCAGAGGGACAGGACGAAGGAGGAGAGAGCCAGGGCAGCAGAGGCAAGGAGGAAGCGCAGGGAGAGAGGAGCAAACCAGGAAATCACAGCCCCCAACACAACAGTCCTAGAGACAAGAGGGGAACCCAAAACCAGCATCCCAGCAACACCACCACCACCCCCCCCCTCTGCATAGAAACCCTCCCTTCCCCTCACCCTACCTGCCCCCCCACCCAACCCTCCTCCCCCCCACCCCATTCTGACCCTGTCACCCCTCCTCCCCATTCCCATCATGTCCCCCTCCCCCCTCCCCCCTTCATCCCATACCCTCCCTATCCCTCCTCCCCTCTCCCCCCCCCCCTATCCTCCGTATCCTGTCCCCCCCCCCCATCTCCTTAACCCCACCTACCTGTCCCCCCTTCCCTTAAACCCCCCACCCCCACCCCAAACTCCTCTGAGACCCTGCAACCACCTCACAGATCTTCTCACCCACGGAACAGCTTCCCACACCAGCAGAATGCTCGCCAAGAAAGGGACAAGAAAATGAACAGAAGAAAGTGAGCTTCAAGGCAATGTACACTAACATAGATGGGATTACAAATAAAACAAGTGAACTCGGAGAATGGGCACTAGAAGAAAACCCAGACATAATAGCACTCACAGAAACAAAGCTAACGAAAACCATAACAAACAGTGTTTCCACAGGGCTACTATGTAGTGAGGAAAGAGAGAGAAGGGAGAGGAGGAGGTGGTGTAGCTTTGCTACTAAGAGAAGGTTGGAGTTTCGAAGAGATGGTATTCAGAAACTGTGAAGGTTTCAGTGACTACATATCAGGCACCATAGCAACTGGAGGACAGAAAATATAGTAGTAGTCATATATAACCCCCCACCGAATGACAGAAGACCCAGACAGGAATATGATAGAAACAACTTGGCCACCATCAATATAATAGAGAGCAGCTTCTGTGGCTAGCAGGAACGGATCCAGGCTACTAATCATGGAGACTTCAACCATGGGAAGATAGATTGGGGAAACAGAGACCCACATGGAGGCCCAGACACATGGAGAGCTAAGCTGCTGGATGTGGCAACAAGAAACTTTCTAAGTCAACACGTCAAGGACCGACAAGAATGAGAGGAGGGGATGAACCAGCCTTGCTTGATCTGATATTTACCCTAAATGAGTCGGATATAAGGGAAGTTAAGTTGGAAGCCCCCTTGGGAATGAGTGATCATAGTGTATTGAGCTTTGAGTACCTGGTTGAGCTAGGAATTATCACCCCCAAAAAAGAACTGGGAAACAAAGGGCTGGCGTACCGAAAGGGAAACTATGAGGAGATGAATAAATTCCTATGGGATATACATTGGGACACAGAACTCGGAACCAAGTCCGTACAAGACATGATGGACTATGTCACCCAAAAATGTCAGGAGGCTGTAAGCAGGTTGTCCCAGCCCGACAGGAAAACAACAAAGGAAGAATCCGTGTTTAATAGGGAATGTATGAAAGCAAAGGAGCTGAACAAAAGGGCATGGAGGAACTTCCGTAATAACAGAACACCAGAAAGTAGAGAGAGATACCAGAGAACCAGAAACGAGTATGTTAGTGTGAGAAGAGCAGCTGAGAAAAGGTATGAAAATGATATAGCTAATAAAGCCAAGACCGAACCAAAGCTACTACACAGTCACATCAGGAGGAAGACAACAGTGAAGGAACAGGTGATGAAACTTAGGGTGGGCGAGGACAGGTACACAGAGAATGACAAAGAGGTGTGTGAAGAACTCAACAAAAGGTTCCAGGAGGTCTTTACAATAGAACAGGGAGAAGTCACGCGCTAGGAGAGGTGGCAGCAAACCAGGTGACCTTGGAAGGTTCGAAATTACAAGAGATGAGGTCAAGAAGCACCTATTGGAGCTGGATGTGAGAAAAAGCTGTTGGGCCGGATGGAATCTCACCATGGGTATTGAAAGAGTGTGCAGGAGCACTTTGCTTGCCACTCTCCATAGTGTATAGTAGGTCACTGGAAACGGGAGACCTACCAGAAATATGGAAGACTGCTAATGTAGTACCAATATTTAAAAAGGGTGACAGACAAGAGGCACTGAACTACAGGCCAGTGTCCTTAACTTGTATACCATGCAAAGTGATGGAGAAAATTGTGAGAAAAAACCTAGTAACACATCTGGAGAGAAGAGACTTCGTGACAACCCATCAACATGGGTTCAGGGAGGGTAAATCTTGCCTTACAGGCTTGATAGAATTCTACGATCAGGTGACAAGATTAAGCAAGAAAGAGAAGGATGGGCGGACTGCATTTTTTTGGACTGTCAGAAAGCCTTTGACACAGTACCCCATAAAAGGNAATCAGTCACAGATTCTGAGGCTGAATCAATGTTTTCTCAGTTGTTGATCTCCTCATGGATGTGCCAGATGGATGTAGGAATCCTAATGGTGTAACAACAGACATGATATTTAGTGTGTCAGACTTGCCTCGACTACAGACTCCTCGAGTGTCTGGCACTCACAAGAAGTTAATGTAATTGTTGCATGGACAGAGGAAGTGACAATGAAGGAACAAAGATTGTACAAATCGTGCTTTAGGACACATGAAATGTGGAAATTCAAGCGAAAAACTTGAGGCAAGTGAAAAGTGGGCAAGTGAAAGACCAAAAAACACGAGAAAGCTAATAACATTTCACTAAACCGAAGCACGAGAATGCGACCAAAAATTTCCACCTCAAGGTAGGTTGCGCATTTTTCCTGGAAATGAAACTGATTTTTATGGTTACGTAGTGTTACTGGAGACTTGATAATTGTGGTAAGCAATTGTTTGTAATTGTTGATTTGGATTAGATATATGTAGACCTATGCCTCCACTCACCCTGTACCAAGAAATTGGTACATCAGACTAATAATATACTCCATATGCAAATTGTTGAAACATATAGATTGTGGAATATGCATCTACTTGCATTGTTCTCAAGTAGATGAACATCAGACTAATAATGTACCCCCACACAACAAGCTGACTAACTCCTGAGTACCTACTTGCTGCTAGTGAAGAGGTGCATTAGATGATAGGAAATGCGCCCTTCATTTGTCCCGCCCAGGATTTGAACCCGGAATTTTCGATTGTGAGTGGAGAACGAACCCGACTGTACTACCGGGACCCTTAAATATATACTATATTAGGTCTCAGATAGTATGTGTAGGTCTAGGATGGTTAGGTTTTGGTTATATTAGCAACATATATACAAAAACTTTCTCCGGTTTGTCCAAATTCAGTAGTACCAAATTCTACTTTCTAATTGTTTATTACGTCAACATATGTACGATGGTCCACATCGTTACTATTGGTATTATCTCAACAGGATAGGCTGGATTATTGAATTTGAAAACATGTTAGTTAAACGTGAAGAGTGATTACCGTAGAGTTTACATAGTTTGTGACACCCCTGAGTTTACATAGTTTGTGACACCCCTGAGTTTACATAGTTTGTGACACCCCTGAGTAGTGTTTGGTATCAACACTGCCGGGAACAGAAAGCCTGTTTAGCTTATCAAGGTCCATGTAGCCTAGAAGAGGCTGTATGCATGACCATACATTCAGTTATTGACCACACTCGGTGGTGCTTAACCTCACCGAGTGACCCTCTTTAATGTTAGGCCCAGATAAACACACACAACATGCGTACTTACATAACTATACTACTAGTAGCTAGACGATGCATTTTTCGACATAGACAAATGAAATGTAAAAGGCTTTAGTTGGAATCCGACAAACTAAGTAAATTCAGAAAATAATGAATGATGATAATTCATTGTAGAGAACTCGAGTCATGTCTTTAAAACAATGTCTGGGCAAGCAGGCGATGAGTCACAATAACGTGGCTAAAGTATGTTGACCAGACCCACACTAGAAGGTGAAGAGACGACGACGTTCAGACGACGGAGAGGTCCAGACGACGACGAAACGTCGTCGTCTCTTCACCTTCTAGTGTGTGGTCTGGTCAACAATGTCTGGCCAAGGTTGGAGACCAGAAGCTTGAAACAAGCCACATGAAACACTGCGTGGTGATTTGTGTGTGTATGGCCAGGGCTATAGGGCGGTTGGGGTTCGACCCCCATGTCCATCTTCAAGTTGACCAGACCACATACTAGAAGGGTGAAGGGACTACGACGTTTCGGTCCGTCCTGGACCATTCTCAAGTCGATGAGAATCATCGACTTGAGAATGGTCCAGGACGGACCGAAACGTCGTCGTCCCTTCACCTTTCTAGTGTGTGGTCTGGTCAACTTACTTTAGCCACGTTATTGTGACTCATCGCCTGCCCACCTTCAAGTATTTTAGTATTTAAGTATAAAGTATTCCGAATCCCAGTGACGCCTATGATGTGTGGGTGTGACTGTCCATAATGTTAAGACAGATTTGACTGTTGTTATCGACGTTGAGTCGACCTCGATAACAGCCATTGTTATCCCAGCATCTTTTGCCCGCTATGGGGGGAGAACATGAAGGAAGGAGAGCAGCATGGGAGGAGAGAGGCAGAGTGAGCAGATGGGAGGGAGGAAGGCAGAGAGAACGGGAGGGAGGGAGGGATGGAGAGAGAACAGGAGGAAGGGATGGGGAGAGAACAGGAGGGAGGAAGGCAGAGAGAACGGGAGGGAGGGAGGGAGGGAGAGAGAACAGGAGGAAGGATGGAGAGAGACAGGAGGAACGGATGGAAAGAGAATAGGAGGGAGGATGGAGAGAGACAGGAGAAACGGATGGAAAGAGAACAGGAGGGAGGATGGAGAGAGACAGGAGAAACGGATGGAAAGAGAACAGGAGGGAAGCATGAGAGAGAGAGAGACCGAGACCGCAGGGTAACCACTCTAGTATGACATAAACGGAGAGTGTGAATATAGACCCCATGAAGACTATAGACTATGATTAAACCTTAACCTTAAGACATGTGATATACAAGTACTTACGGGTAATGATGAGCAGCAGGTACCCGAGTGCCACCATCGCCACTAGTGGCCCTCACGGGGACACCAAGTTCTCCAAAGTTACTCTAATTATTGCCGAGAATTTATTTCCTGCAGAGTATTAAACTAAAGTCTTGTCTTGACATTTGCGTCTATGTAAATTACCTAGTCTCAGGTCTTAATATTACCATTACCAAGTCTCGGGTCTTAATTCCACTAAACATAAGGTTTGGGTCATTACAGCCAAACTGACAACCTCTAAAAGGCTTCGAGTCTCGAGAGCTGGTTCTCAGCCTCTGTTAATAGGGTAGTTTAAAATACCTCCACACATCCGGAAACAATAACTGACACCATACAAGTTGAAGCCCACACGCCTAAATATTTTTCTCCCTAAATTATGTCACTGGCTCAAGATTTAGCAGTAAAAATGTCTCGCTTTATTTGTCATTTTTATTTATGCATTTGATATGGTTCAGTAACACCTGGCTTCAGTAAGGAGGCAGGTGGTGCAAGCCCTGACCTCAGTAAGGAGGCAGGTGGTGAGAGACCTGACCTCAGTAAGGAGGCAGGTGGTGAGAGACGTGACCTCAGTAAGGAGGCAGGTGGTGAGAGACCTGACCTCAGTAAGGAGGCAGGTGGTGAGAGACCTGACCTCAGTAAGGAGGCAGGTGGTGAGAGACGTGACCTCAGTAAGGAGGCAGGTGGTGAGAGACCTGGTCTCAGTAAGGAGGCAGGTGGTGCAAGCCCTGACCTCAGTAAGGAGGCAGGTGGTGAGAGACGTGACCTCAGTAAGGAGGCAGGTGGTGAGAGACCTGACCTCAGTAAGGAGGCAGGTGGTGAGAGACCTGACCTCAGTAAGGAGGCAGGTGGTGAGAGACCTGACCTCAGTAAGGAGGCAGGTGGTGAGAGACCTGACCTCAGTAAGGAGGCAGGTGGTGCAAGCCCTGACCTCAGTAAGGAGGCAGGTGGTGAGAGACCTGACCTCAGTAAGGAGGCAGGTGGTGAGAGACCTGACCTCAGTAAGGAGGCAGGTGGTGAGAGACCTGACCTCAGTAAGGAGGCAGGTGGTGAGAGACCTGACCTCAGTAAGGAGGCAGGTGGTGAGAGATCTGACCTCAGTAAGGAGGCAGGTGGTGAGAGACCTGACCTCAGTAAGGAGGCAGGTGGTGAGAGACCTGACCTCAGTAAGGAGGCAGGTGGTGAGAGACCTGACCTCAGTAAGGAGGCAGGTGGTGAGAGACGTGACCTCAGTAAGGAGGCAGGTGGTGAGAGACGTGACCTCAGTAAGGAGGCAGGTGGTGAGAGACCTGACCTCAGTAAGGAGGCAGGTGGTGAGAGATCTGACCTCAGTAAGGAGGCAGGTGGTGAGAGATCTGACCTCAGTAAGGAGGCAGGTGGTGAGAGACCTGACCTCAGTAAGGAGGCAGGTGGTGAGAGACCTGACCTCAGTAAGGAGGCAGGTGGTGAGAGACCTGACCTCAGTAAGGAGGCAGGTGGTGAGAGACCTGACCTCAGTAAGGAGGCAGGTGGTGAGAGACGTGACCTCAGTAAGGAGGCAGGTGGTGCAAGCCCTGACCTCAGTAAGGAGGCAGGTGGTGAGAGACCTGACCTCAGTAAGGAGGCAGGTGGTGAGAGACCTGACCTCAGTAAGGAGGCAGGTGGTGAGAGACCTGACCTCAGTAAGGAGGCAGGTGGTGAGAGACCTGACCTCAGTAAGGAGGCAGGTGGTGCAAGCCCTGACCTCAGTAAGGAGGCAGGTGGTGAGAGACCTGACCTCAGTAAGGAGGCAGGTGGTGAGAGACCTGACCTCAGTAAGGAGGCAGGTGGTGAGAGACCTGACCTCAGTAAGGAGGCAGGTGGTGAGAGATCTGACCTCAGTAAGGAGGCAGGTGGTGAGAGACCTGACCTCAGTAAGGAGGCAGGTGGTGAGAGACCTGACCTCAGTAAGGAGGCAGGTGGTGAGAGACCTGACCTCAGTAAGGAGGCAGGTGGTGAGAGACCTGACCTCAGTAAGGAGGCAGGTGGTGAGAGACCTGACCTCAGTAAGGAGGCAGGTGGTGAGAGACCTGACCTCAGTAAGGAGGCAGGTGGTGAGAGACCTGACCTCAGTAAGGAGGCAGGTGGTGAGAGACCTGACCTCAGTAAGGAGGCAGGTGGTGCAAGCCCTGACCTCAGTAAGGAGGCAGGTGGTGAGAGACCTGACCTCAGTAAGGAGGCAGGTGGTGAGAGACCTGACCTCAGTAAGGAGGCAGGTGGTGAGAGACCTGACCTCAGTAAGGAGGCAGGTGGTGAGAGACCTGACCTCAGTAAGGAGGCAGGTGGTGAGAGACCTGACCTCAGTAAGGAGGCAGGTGGTGCAAGCCCTGACCTCAGTAAGGAGGCAGGTGGTGAGAGACCTGACCTCAGTAAGGAGGCAGGTGGTGAGAGACCTGACCTCAGTAAGGAGGCAGGTGGTGAGAGACCTGACCTCAGTAAGGAGGCAGGTGGTGAGAGACCTGACCTCAGTAAGGAGGCAGGTGGTGAGAGACCCGACCTCAGTAAGGAGGCAGGTGGTGAGAGACCTGACCTTAGTAAGGAGGCAGGTGGTGAGAGACCTGACCTCAGTAAGGAGGCAGGTGGTGAGAGACCCGACCTCAGTAAGGAGGCGGGTGGTGAGAGACCTGACCTTAGTAAGGAGGCAGGTGGTGAGAGACCTGACCACAGTAAGGAGGCAGGTGGTGAGAGACCTGACCACAGTAAGGAGGCAGGTGGTGCAAGCCCTGACCACAGTAAGGAGGCAGGTGGTGCAAGCCCTGACCACAGTAAGGAGGCAGGTGGTGCAAGCCCTGACCACAGTAAGGAGGCAGGTGGTGCAAGCCCGTGGCCACCCAACCCTCAGATGACATTTTACAGTGATGAAAGATGCACGCCGAGCTGCCCTTCCTCGGCTGCTGCTGCCGTCCTCTCGTATGGCGCGCTCACGCTCCCGTTTTCTTTTCTTCGACAGTGACTCTTGGAGGAAGGAGGCAGACTGTTCCTCTTCCCTTATGTTTTTGTATTTTGTGAATTCTTTGATATTTATTGCTGTGGTGTTACTGCGCCGAGGGTTTATGTTTGGCACAGGTGTGATATGATCCCTCGGGGAGCAAGTGTATCCGCTCTACATGTGGAGGAGAGTTAGGGAAGGTGTAAAACATTGCCTTGCGTCTTGTGTGTTTAAACGGCCGGCATAAGTTAGCACTTTATATTTAGTGTACAAACGTAGACTTATCGCTCTCTCTCTCGCTGAGAAGAGGATGGTTGGCGGGACGAAACAAAAGATAATTGGAAGTGGGGTGAGGATGATGGAGTAGTTAAAGAGGTGCGAAGGAGTGTGTGTTCGTCATCATACAAGGGTAAAGTTACGGGCTCACCATAGCCCGTGCTACTTGGAACTTTGTTCCAGGTAGCGAATCTTTAACAACAACAACAACAACGTCATCATACTCCTGTGTACACTACTCACACGACGCCCACGTACCGCCCAGCCCTAGGTGAGTCACGCCCAGGAACTCTCCTACCCACAAACTACCAATCTTGGGGGCTGAGTGGACAGTACTCGGGGGGCCGTAGTCCTAAGGGCTCGGGTTCGATTCCCGGCCGAGGCAGAAACAAATGGGCAGAGTTTTTTTTTACTCTGATGCCCCTGTACACCTAGTAGTAAATAGGTACCTGGGAGTTAGACAGCTGCTTCCTGGCGATGTATGTGTGTGGGCGCGCGCGTGTGCTAGTGAGAAATATATGTAGTAGATAAAATAGAAAAAAATAAATTGGTTAGAAAGGCGGGGTCCAAGAGCTAATAGCTCCATTCTACAGGCACAAATAGTAAATATCTTATGAACTAACTCAACTCCGACGCATACTCATAGATTATACAAGAACAAAAATACAGGACTAGACAGAATACATAAAACAAAGTTGTTTAAAGATGAAGGGATGGGATGTGATGGGGGTGAAGGGGTCTAGCGGGAGATGGGGGTGAAGGGTCTAGCGGGAGATGGGGGTGAAGAGGGACAAGGGTGAAAAGAGGAGTAAGAAACCCGGGAGCAGCAGAGTCAGCCTTTAACTCTGCTTCAGTCTGAAGGCTTCACCCTAACCCCCCCCCCCCCCAACTCTCCACTTCTGACTATCCCTGCATCTGTCAGTTGACTCGCCTCGGAGACCGAGTCAGCTGACGTCGCTATGGAGTCTGACGGTGTTGTGGTTGATCCTCAGCCAGCTGCTGCGTCCCTTCCCCGACCGCCCCTTCTCTTGGCCGGCCGCCCCTTCTCTTGGCCGACCGCCCCTTCTCTTCCCCGACCGCCCCTTCTCTTGGCCGGCCGCCCCTTCTCTTCCCCGACCGCCCCTTCCCGATGCCTTATTCTCCCTCACCGGACCATGTCGATGTGCCTATGCCCTTCCCACCGTCCTCTTGACTATACCCCTATTTGCCAGATTTACCTATATCCTCAAGCCGGAATTCACTCAACCTTCTGCTGATCCTTCTTAATTTACTGTAGTTTGCCTTAGTTTCTTCTCTTTTTCTTTAACCGTTTTCTGTTCTTGACTATGTGAATTCTTCAATGGAGTATATGTGGTTATTATGACAGTTTCCATGAACTCCAACTTCTGATCTCTCTCTTTCACCGCTTTCTTTATGTCTCAAAGACGCCGATGCTTGGCGCTCGTCCAGGTCACTTCAGTGGTAATTTCTGTCTCTCTTCCCCTCCAGCTTTTGTCGGGACCCCTAACTTTACTTCTCAATTGGTTCGATATTACCTTTGTCCCCGCTACTTTTTCAGTCCAGCACTCATTCCTCTACCACTGTGAGTAAATGGTATACAGTCTTCCATTCATCGCCCCCTACATATTCCACTTTATCTTCCTGATCTTAAACGCCTGTTGGACTCATTACTGGAGCCTGTGCTCCTTTTGCGAGATTCGAACTGTCGGTATACTTTCTGGGGTGATGATCTGACAAATACCTGAAGCCACCTTCTCAAACCTTCGTCCTGTCTTCTTCATTATCTCTCCTGAATTCTGCCGAACCTTCTCATGTTGACAAGTGCACTCGCACCCTTTTTCTGTATTTGATAGTTATTTCACTAATGTGAAGGGATAATGTACATTTCATGCAGGCACAATATTTTATGATAAAATATAGTTAGAGGACTGGAAGACTTACCGATGTCTCAGTAGCTAAAGCCTGTGCCGGCACTCATTCAGTTGCAGGTTGGACACAACTGCCTAACCTGCTGAACGATGAGCTCGCACAATATCCATTGTCTCATAGCGAAATTATTAAAATACCAAAATAAAATAGTTTAGGTCTGGCTGATGACAGAAAACGGGTGACTCAGCATTAGAGAAAATGAGAAAAGCGTGACGTGCCGCTGGGGTGTAAGTGTGTACATGATGAGTCTGCATGTTAGTGCAAATACCAAGGACAATTATGTCTGGCAAGACGCTGTCGACCGGCGCGTAATGCGAAGACAAATTACTTTCGTGTGACTCCACACAGCAAGTCACGAACAGGCAAAGCATATGAGCGACTATTTTGTAATTATTTAATAATTCATGTAGCTAGGGGTCTCCTTGTCATGCTGAGAATTCATAATTACTGTGATTTTTTGTGTTCGAGGCGAGTGCATGAAGCAAATTCTCTTTGTTCAGAAGTTTTACTTAAAAAATCAAGGTCGCTAAGAGATTACATGTGAAGTGTATGACGTCATTCCAGGTCAAGGTAGAGCTGGAAATATATTTTGATGATTTAGGTCAGTAGGGAGAGGGAGTGTTGGCGATAAATGAGATGGTATGTTGTGTCAAGGAGAGAGAGAGAAGAATGCCTTTGATGGTATGAGCGTTACATGGAGAACTATCGTGATAGGTTAAGAGGAGTAGAACCAGTCAAGTAGTTACCTCTTACTTTAGCTCTCAAGGGGGGGGGGGTCTACTACACCTCTCCCCCCAACAATGTCGGACACCAACGCGAGCCCAGTGATAACAGACACCAACACGAGCCCAGACAGTGACAACAGACACCAACACGAGCCCAGACAGTGACAACAGACAGCAACACTAGCCCCAGACAGTGATAACAGACACCAACACGAGCCCAGACAGTGACAACAGACAGCAACACTAGCCCCAGACAGTGATAACAGACACCAACACGAGCCCAGACAGTGACAACAGACATCAACACTAGCCCCAGACAGTGATAACAGACACCAACACGAGCCCAGACAGTGACAACAGACACCAACACGAGCCCAGACAGTGACAACAGACACCAACACGAGCCAGACAGTGACAACAGACACCAACACTAGCCCCAGACAGTGACAACAGACACCAACACGAGCCCAGACAGTGACAACAGACACCAACACTAGCCCCAGACAGTGACAACAGACACCAACACGAGCCCAGACAGTGACAACAGACACCAACACTAGCCCCAGACAGTGACAACAGACACCAACACTAGCCCAGACAGTGACAACAGACACCAACACGAGCCCAGACAGTGACAACAGACACCAACACTAGCCCCAGACAGTGACAACAGACACCAACACGAGCCCAGACAGTGACAACAGACACCAACACGATCCCCAGACAGTGACAACAGACACCAACATGATCCCCAGACAGTGACAACAGACACCAACATGATCCCCAGACAGTGACAACAGACACCAGCATGAGCCCCAGACAGTGATAACAGACACCAGCATGAGCCCCAGACATTGACAACCATTCAAGATACTTCACAGCAAACTGTATCCCTCACACATAATGACCTCGTATGCAATAATGTCACCAGATATGGTGTTGTTGAAATGGTTAAAAGACTGACAGGTACAGTTTAATGCTGATAAATATAAGCTTATGGGGCCAGGTAATGATGCTAATAATGAGTTACAGGATATCAGCTGGATGGTGATTGTGAAAGGGATCTGGGAGCCGTGATTAGTAAGAATTTAAAACTCAAAAAATCAATGCATAAAGGTTCGAAAAAAGGCAAATAGGACAGTGAGATTTATTTCTAGAAGCGTTAGTTTATAACTCTTGGTGATATTCTTCAGCTGTATCTTCTCTTTTTAGGCCCCATTTAGATTATGTAGATTATGCATATATACATATATATATATAAATGTCGTACCTAGTAGCCAGAATGCACTTCTCAGCCTACTATGCAAGGCCCGATTTGCCTAATAAGCCAAGTTTTCATGAATTAATTGTTTTTCGACCACCTAACCTACCTAACCTAACTTTTTCGGGTACCTAACCTAACCTAACCTATAAAGATAGGTTAGGTTAGGTTAGGTAGGGTTGGTTAGGTTCGGTCATATAACTACGTTAATTTTAACTCCAATAAAAAAAAATTGACCTCATACATAATGAAATGGGTAGCTTTATCATTTCATAAGAAAAAAATTAGAGAAAATATATTAATTCATGAAAACTTGGCTTATTAGACAAATCGGGCCTTGCATAGTAGGCCAAAAAGTGAGTTCTGGCTACTAGGTACGACATATATATATATATATATATATATATATATATATATATATATATATATATATATATATATATATACGTACATATACACACAGGAGTTCTTACATGTACAGCCACTAGCACGCATAGCGTTTCGGGCAGGTCCATAATCCTAATTTTTCCCAGGAATACGACCCGTCAGATTGTTTAACAACCAGGTATACCCATTCACTGCTGGGTGAACAGAGGCTACAGTTAAGGATTGGTGCCCAGTCAATCCTCCCCCGGCCAGGATACGAACCCATGCCAAAGCGCTCGCGAAACGCCAGGCGAGTGTATTCACCTAGTTGTATTCCCTTGGTTGTGCTTGCGGGGGTTGAGCTCCGGCTCTTTCGGCCCGCCTTTTAACTGTCAATCAATTTTTTTCACCCGCACACACCCATGAAGCAGCCCGTAACAGCTGTCTAATTACCAGGTACATATTTACTGCTTGGTGAACAGGTGCATTAGGGTGAAAAACTCTTCCTATTTGTTTCCGCCATCGCCGGGGATCGATCCCCGGACCCTAGGATTACGAATCCCGAGCGCTGTCCACTCAGCCACCAGGACTCTATATGTACCTGAAGGGTGTTACCACTGCACCACGGAGACTGTTCACACAGGGCGTGCTTCAACTTCACCACGGGTATGACAAAGGTAATCCCACAAATTAGAAACCGTCCGTATGTAGAGGTGGCAAAGCCTAATTAACATTCTCTAGAAAGGCGAAGAGTTAGGGGTGACACAAAGTGTACAAGTGGAGAAAGGGGCATAACAAAGGGGTTACTAATAAGGTATTAAATATATCAACACAAAATGGCGCAGGAAACAGGTCTGTTGACCACGTATGGCCAGTAAGCCTTCTGCACTTCCTTTAATTCTCATGTTCTTTGCAATTTTTTTTAAGAATCTCAAATTTCACGCGATACTCTATGGAACTCAAGTAATTTCCCTCTTCGATTCGAATTCATGCCCTTGAAATGCTATTCCCTAACTCATCACAATTTTACTGTTCCAATGTTTCGCCTTAAGGCATTTCAAGGGTCATTTTGTTATTTATTATATGATTAAGTTCAGGCATGTTTCTCATTGATCATCATTTATTACTGTCTATCATTCCCATTCATTCATATTCCCACTCTATAAGATTTCAATCCAAAGTCTTCCCTACTGCTGGCCATCTTGATCCTTTGCACCATACTGGGTTGCGCCTCAGCTCTGGTGCTTTTCGTTCAACTCCTACCCTCAGTTTGTACGCTGACACTGGCTTTCTGTCTCTCCAGGATCGCTGTGATCGCTACAGTCTTCGCTATCTAGCGCGATCCTTACAGCATCCTCACTCTCGCCTCTATCGTGCTTTGACTTTTACCCCTCCTGTAGTTCCTGTTCCTCTTCACCACCTTCCTCTTTCTGTCCGTTTGTCTCGCTTACAAGATTCTCTTTCGGTTCGTCTTACTAATGTTTCTCCTCGTATTGTTCCCTCCTTGCCCCCGTGGAGGGTCCCCCTTCCCAAATTTTGTATTTCTCTGACCCGCATCACTAAAGCTTTTACCCCTCTTACAGTTCTGAAACGCCTCTTCCTTGAGCACTTTTCTTCTCACTCCCACTCCGTTCCCATCTTCACCGACGGGTCAAAGTCTGCTGACGGTGTGGGCTACTCTGTTGCTTTTCCTGACCACACTTATATGTGTCGCCTTCCTCCAGAGGCTAGCATCTTCACAGCAGAACTCTATGCTATTCTCTATGCTCTTCGTCTCCTGCTTTCCCGGAGACAGTCCTCCTTCGTGGTAGTAGTTGACTCTCGTAGTGCCCTCATGGCTTTAGGGTCCTTTAATCCGGTCCACCCTGTGGTCATCGAGATTCAACATTGGCTGTTTCTTATCTCCAGTAAATTTAAGTCGGTTGCGTTTTGCTGGGTTCCCAGCCATGTTGGCGTCTTTAAATGAGCGTGCAGATGCTGCTGCTAAGGACGCTATCCGCACTTGTCCCATCTCCCATAAAGGTGTTCCTTATTCCGACTTTTACCCAGTTATTCATGTCTCCATCCTTGCCTGTTGGCAGCGTTGTTGATCTTCTGTTATTGGTAACAAACTGCGTACTCTCAAGAGTCGTGTGTCCCAGTGGCCTTCCTCCTGCCTGGTTGGTTGATACCTGGTTGATGGGGTTCTGGGAGTTCTTCTACTCCCCAAGCCCGGCCCGAGGCCAGGCTTGACTTGTGAGAGTTTGGTCCACTAGGCTGTTGCTTGGAGCGGCCCGCAGGCCCACATACCCACCACAGCCCGGCTGGTCCGGAACTCCTTGGAGGAATAAATCTAGTTTCCTAGATTGCCACCGTAATCGACGGTGGGAAACGGCTCTGGCTAGGTTACGTCTTGGCCATACCCGTTTAACTCACGGTCACTTAATGGAGCGCCCCCCTGCTCCTTATTGTCCAAATTGCATTGTCCCTCTTACGGTCGTACATATCCTTGTTGAATGTCCTGACTTCCAGGACGAGCGTGTGTCTTGTTTTCCTACCGTTCCCCGCGGTCGCTTGTCCCTCGATAGAATTCTTGGCGACTCTGATACTTTTGATATCGTTCGCCTTATGCGTTTTTGTTCTCGTATTGGCATCCTTGGTGATATTTAGCGCCCTCTGATTATCCCGCACATTTGATGGTGCTACATAGCCTTCCCTGTTTGGTGCCTTCTATTGATAATTACTTACTTCCCTACTGCTAGTCGGCCGAGCGGACAGCACGCGGGACTTGTGATCCTGTGGTCCCGGGTTCGATTCCGGGCGCCGGCGAGAAACAATGGGCAGAGTTTCTTTCACCCTATGACCCTGTTACCTAGCAGTAAAATAGGCACCTGGGTGTTAGCTGTCGCGGGCTGCTTCCTGGGGGTGGAGGCCTGGTCGAGGACCGGGCCGCGGGGACACTAAAGCCCCGAAATCATCTCAAGATAACTGTCCTACCCCTTGCACCACTATTTTACCCTTTGCATTACCATAGACCCACCCCTTCATCGCTGAAGACCTACCCCATGCATCATTTAAGGGGCCTGGTAGTACAGACGGGCTCGTTCTCGACCCACAATCGAGAATTCCGGGTTCGAGTCCCAGGCGACAGAAATGCCCGAAACGCTATGCGTACTAGTGGCTTTAGGTATTGTATGTACTAGCTCTATCTTTAAATCCATCGTTATGTATGTAACTCAATGTATGTACCTTTACCTGAATAAAAAATCTGATTCTAAAATGGTTGTGCGTGTTTCCTATCACCTAATGCTCCTATCCATCTTTTCCACCTAGCAGTAAATAGGTACCCAGGAGTCAGCTTGTTGTGGGGGGTTGCATTCTGGATAAACACACTGGCTGTATGTCCCCACAACACAATGAATTATTCATATTAATCATCGTATGCCTACAATTTTTTTTTTAAGTTTTGTTTTTCCATCCGTTGTTTCAGTGGTTGTAATTGTGAGTTGGTCTCACGACCATGAGTTACTCTGTTGTTGATTGTATATAGGTTCTCCACTAGTTATTGTTCACTCACTCATTGTTATGCCTCTCTTTCCTGCCGTCACCTCCTCCAGGTAAGTTTTTTTTTATTATTTTGTCCCAAGGGGCGAGTTTATTGGGTAACGCCACTCATCTTGAGAGTGGACATACCGCCATAGCAGCATGTACAACACTCCCCAAAAGGAAGAAAACCCGCTGGGAGAGAGGTGTTGGTTGGCGTCTCTACCGCAGGGTAGGGAAAGGCCTGAGGGCAGAGGGGACGTGACTTGAGCTGGTCTTCCTTCAAAAAGTCCCCATGCATTCCTCCCCCCCCCCCCCACACGCTCCCTCACAGACACCTGTGCATGTCCAAAATATAAAGATTTGCCCGAGTGGTGAAGCGGGTCAAGGTCGATACCACTGTATACCCTGTCTGTCAGAGCCCAAGCCTCGTCCTCTGCCTCTATAGTGTGTACCTAGGCCCCATGCTTAGTTTTCGCTCTCAGATAGCCTCGTTTTGCACTAACAATAACACAGTATTGTGAAAGACATATCAACAAGTTTTGAAAATTGTCGGTGCATTACGTTCTGGTGCGTGCCACATGTTTATGTTGTGTAGCCCAGACAACCAAACAGTTGCCGACGAGGGTTATAGAATTGTGACTTTACTGTTAGCTCTTGTGAAAGATTGCCCAGTTAGTGCGGTGCTGTGTGCATGGCTCGGTAAAGCTGCCTTCACTGTGGTCTCCCTAAAGCTGATAAAGGCGTGGGATTACTGGTAGCAGCTGGATAAAGTTAAAATATCGGGGATAGTGGTTGCCGCGGTGGTGGTGGTGGTGGGGGAAGTATGCGTTGGTGGAGGAGTGAGGTGGCGCGTGTTGTGTAGCGGTGAGCGGGTGGACCCCGCCCCGACCTCCGGTCACCATTGTCTCCCTTGCTGGTGCGTCCGCGGCTTTACCAATATCAGTTTCATCCCTCGCACTACGAGAATGATCAAGAAACGCTGTGTGAATATTAACTAGTGTGACCTGTTTGGTGTTGTGTTGACGAGAGAGGAGAGGCCAGAGACAGTCGTCTTCGTAGTACTTCGGGAATACAGAACGCCAATAGTGTCAGAGGTTTCATCAACCAGTGTTTTAATAAGTGTTGTTGTATATACAAGTTATGGAAAGTTCTAATAATAATAAATAACAGATAACAAAAGTGAGTTTAAAAGTGAATATGAAACTAATTTGGATCGATATTGTTTGGAGTACACTCCATTGCTCTATACTGACTTGGGGGGGGGCGTGTTTACCTGTAGTCGGTCCCGTAGTAGATGAAATCTACTATCCAAGACCGAGATATCTACTTTTTTTGTCAGGGACAGGAAGCCTGTGTATATATGTACTTTAGGCTTGTATCAATCCCCCCGTCCCATCCGAAATTTTTATCTTGATCCTTTCCAAGTGCTATATAGTCGTAATGACTTGGCGCTTTCCCTGATGAATCCCTCCCTTCCTTCCCGGTTAAATTGGTCGAACTGCTGACATTCCTTAGGATGAGCAACCTCACATCAGTTGCCTAACTACCGAGTGCCTATTTACTGCTAGGCGAACAGAGGCATTAGGTGAAAGGAAATGTGCCCAACCATTTCTGTCCCGCCCGGGATTCGAACCCTGGAATTCTTGATTGTGCGTCGAGAACGAACCCGACTGTGCTACCGGGACCATTAATTATGTACTATACTAGGCCTGAGATAGTTCTTGTTCCTCTCACCAGAGGAACACATAAAGAACATTGTGAGAGGAGCGTGATGCGTCGCTTTCCAACTTCAGACTTGCTTTTAATTCCTTAAATTTAATTGCTTTTAATTATTTTCAATCCCCGACCGTCAAAGTGGTTGGGCACCATTCCTTCCCCGCGTCCCCTCCCAAATCCCTATCCTGACTCCTTTCCCAGTGCTATAAAGTTGTAATGGCTTGGCACTTTTCCCTGACAATTATTAATTGTTTTTAATTACGTAGATGGTGAAATACTAAAACTGTCCATGACATTTGTGACACTTAAAATGGAATATGCAGCAGTTGTATGGGATATCTAAAGAAGCACATCAATAAACTGGAAAAGGTACAAAGGCATGCTACAAAATGACTTCCGGAACTGAACAAAACAAGTTACGAGGAGAGGCATTAAATATGTTAAAACTAGAAGATAGAAGAAAAAGAGGTGATATGATCACCACTTACGAAATAATAACAGGAATCGACAAAGAGGCGTTCCTGAAACCAGCAACTTCAACAAGAGGATACAGATTCAAGCTAAGGAATTAAGATCCCGAAAATTATTAGAAAGTTTTCTTTTGCAAACAGAGTGGTAGACGGTTGGAACCAGTTAAGTGAGGTGGTGGTGGAGGCCAAAACCGTCAGTAGTTTTGAAGAGTTATATGACAGTACTGGGAAGACGGGACACCACGAGTATAGCTCTCATCCTGTAACTACACTTAGGTATTTACACACACACACACACACACACACACACACACACACACACACACACACACACACACACACACACACACACACACACACACACACACACACACATACATCCCCTGTAAATACTGGAAAGAATAATTAGGCTACGACTGGTTGCACACCTGGAGAACATTAGGTTTGTGAACAAACATCAACATGGGTTCTGGACAGGGAAATCGTGCCTAACAAACCTTCTGGAATTCTATGATAAAATAACGAGGATAAGACAGGACAGAGATGGTTGGGCAGACTGCATATTTCTGGACTGCCAAAAAGCCTTTGATACAGTACCGCACATGAGACTGCTGTTCAAACTCGAGAGGCAGGCGGGGGTAGGGGGAAAGGTCCTAGCATGGATAAGGAACTACCTAACAGGAAGGAGCCAAAGAGTTACGGTAAGGGGCGAGAAGTCGGACTGGCGAACAGTAACAATGGAGTACCACAAGGATCGGTACTGGGACCAATTCTATTTCTTGTATATGTTAACGATATGTTTACGGGTGTAGAGTCCTACATGTCGATGTTTGCG
This sequence comes from Procambarus virginalis, assembly GCA_020271785.1. NCBI lineage: Eukaryota > Metazoa > Arthropoda > Malacostraca > Decapoda > Cambaridae > Procambarus > Procambarus virginalis. The sequence goes on from WNGS01005680.1 coordinate 16,929,591, forward strand.
GATGACGCAAAGTTGATGAGAAGAATTGTGACAGATGAGGATTGCAGGATCCTCCAAGAAGACCTGAACAGGTTGCAGAGATGGTCAGAGAAATGGCTACTGGAATTCAACACGAGCAAATGTAAAGTTATGGAAATGGGACTAGGAGATAGGAGACCAAAGGGTCAGTACACAATGAAGGGGAACAGCCTACCTGTGACGACGCGCGAAAGAGACCTGGGTGTGGACGTAACACCTAATCTATCTCCTGAGGCACATATAAATAGGATAACGACAGCAGCGTACTCTACACTGGCAAAAGTTAGAACATCATTCAGAAACCTAAGCAAGGAGGCATTTAGGGCGCTTTACACTGCCTACGTGAGGCCAGTCTTAGAGTATGCCGCCTCATCATGGAGTTCCCATCTGAAGAAGCATATAATGAAACTGGAAAAGGTTCAGAGGTTTGCAACGAGACTCGTCCCTGAGCTACGAGGGATGGGGTATGAGGAGCGCCTGAGGGAACTGTGCCTTACGACACTAGAAAGAAGAAATGAGAGAGGGGACATGATAGGAACGTATAAAATACTCAGAGGGATTGACAGAGTGGACATAGACGAAATGTTCACACGGAATTGTAACAGAACGAGGGGACTTGGATGGAAGTTGGAAACTCAGATGAGTCACAGAGATGTTAGGAAGTTTTCTTTTAGCGTGAGAGTAGTGGGAAAATGGAATGCACTTAAGGAACAGGTTGTGGAAGCAAATACTATTCATAATTTTAAAACCAGGTATGATAGGGAAATGGGACAGGAGTCATTGCTGTAAACAACTGATGCTCGAAAGGCGGGATCCAAGAGTCAATGCTCGATCCTGCAGACACATATAGGTGAGTACATATAGGTGAGTACACACACACACACTGTGTGTTAGGACACACTTGTTGAAATTGCTGGTTTCGGGAACTCCTCTTTGTCGATTCCTGATATTATTTTGTTAGGCGGGATCTAAGAGTCAATGCTTGATCTTGCAGACACGAATAGGTGAGTACACACACAAAATAATAATAAAAATAATAACTGCGGCGTATGCGAGGCTGGCTAACATCAGAACAGCCTTCAGGAACCTGTGTAAGGAATCATAAAGAACTTTGTATACCACATATGTAAGACCAATCCTGGAGTATGCGGCCCCAGCATGGAGCCCGTACCTTGTCAAGCACAAGACGAAGCTGAAAAAAGTTCAGAAGTATGCCACTAGGCTAGTCCTAGAACTAAGAGGCATGAGTTACGAGTTGTTGTTGTTGTTAAAGATTCGCTACCTGGAACAAAGTTCCAAGTAGCACGGGCTATGGTGAGCCTGTGAGGAAAGGCTGCGTGAAATGCACCTCACGACACTGGAAGACAGAAGAGTAAAGGGGGGACATGATCATTACCTACAAAATTCTCAGAGGAATTGACAGGGTAAATAAAGATAAACTGTTTAACACGGGTGGTACGCGAGCAAGGGGACACAGGTGGAAACTGAGTACCCAAGTGAGCCACAGGGACGTTAGAAAGAACTTTTTCAGTGTCAGAATTGTTTACAGATGGAATGCATTAGGCAGTGATGTGATGGAGGCTGACTCCATACACAGTTTCAAATGTAGATATGATAGAGCCCAGTAGGCTCAGGAATCTGTACATAAGTTGATTGACAGGTGAGAGGTGGGACCAAAGAGCCAGAGCTAAACCCCCGCAAGCACAACTAGGTGAGTACAAATAAGCTAGTAACACATCTGGAGAGAAGGGACTTCGTGACAAATCGCCAACATGGGTTCAGGAAGGATAAATCTTGCCTTTCTGGCTTAATAGAACCAGATGACAAAGATTAATCAAGAAAGAGAAGGCTGGGCGGACTGCATTTTCTTGGACTGTCGGAAAGCCTTTAACACAGTACCCCATAAGAAGCTGGTACATAAGCTGGAAAACAGGCAGGAGTAACTGGTATGGTGCTCCAGTGGATAAGGGAGTACCTAAGCAATAGGAAGCAGAGAGTTACAGTGAGGGGTGAGATCTCAGACTGGCGTGAAGTCACCAGTGGAGTCCCACAGGGCTCTGTACTCGGACCTATCCTATTTCTGATATACGTAAATGATCTCCCAGAAGGTATAGACTCATTCCTCTCAATATTTGCTGACGACACCAAAATTATGAGTAGGACTAAGATAGAGGAGGACTGCTTGAGGCTTCAAGAAGACCTGGACAAGCTGCAGGAATGGTCGAACAAATGGCTGTTAGAGTTTAACCCAAGCAAATGTAATGTAACGAAGATAAGTGTAGGGAGCAGGATGCCAGGTACAAGATATCATTTGGGAGATGAAATTCTTCAAGAGTAAGATAGAAAGACTTGGGGTTGATATTACGCCAGACCTGTCTCCTGAAGCTCATATCAAGAGGATAACATCAGTGGCATATGCCTGATTGGCCAACATAAGAACGGCCTTTAGAAACTTGTGTAAGGAATCATTCAGAACTTTGTATACCATATATGTCAGACCAATCCTGGAGTATGCAGCTCCAGCATGGAGTCCACATCTAGTCAAGCATAAGGCTAAACTGGAAAAGGTACAAAGGTTTGCCACCAGACTAGTACCCGAACTGAGAGGTACGAGTTACGAGGAGAGACTACGGGAATTAAATCTCGCGTCGCTGGAAGACAGAGTTAGGGGGGGGGATATGATCAACAAATACAAGATTCTCAAAGGAATTGATAGGGGTAGATAAAGACAGGCTATTTAACACATGGGGCACACGCACTAGGGGACACAGGTGGAAATTGAGTGCCCAAACGAGTCACAGAGATATTAGAAAACAACTTTTGTTAGTGTCAGAGTGGTTGACAAATGGAATGCATTTGGAAGTGATGTGGTGGAGACTGACTCCATACACAGTTTTAAGTGTAGATATGATAGAGCCCAATAGGCTCAGGAACCTGTACATTAGTTGACTGACGGTTGAGAGTCGGGACAAAGAGCCATAGCTCAACCCCCGCAAGCACAACCAGGTGAGCACACACACACACACACACAAACAAACAAAAATAGGTGGGATTAGGTGACAGGAGACCAAAGGGACAGTACACAATGAAGGTGAACTACCTACCTGCGACGATTCGAGAAGAGACGTAACACCTAACTCTGAGGCACGGACAAATAGGATAACGACAGCAGCGTACTCTACGCTGGCAAACATTAGAACTTCATTCAGAAACCTAAGTGAGGAGGCTTTAAGGGCGCTTTACTACGTGAGGCCAGTCTTAGAGTATGCCGGCCCATCATGGAGTCCCCCACTTGAAGAAACACCTAAGGAAACTGGAGAAGGTTCTGAGGTTTGCGACGAGGCTTGTCCAGAGTTACGAGGGATGGGACATGAAGATCGACTGAAGGAACTGAATCTTACAACACTAGAAAAAGGGAGGGAGCAGGGAGATATGATAGAAACATATAAAATACTTAGGGAGATTGACAGGGGAAATAGACGTAATATTCACACTGAATACTAACAGAACAAGGGGACTTGGGTGGAAGCTGGAATTCAGATGGGTCATATATAATGTTATAAAGATTTCTTTAGCGTGAGAGTAGTGGGAAATGAATGAACTCAAGGAACAAGTTGTGAAAGCAAACTCTATTCATAATTTTAAAAGTAAATATGATAAGGAAATAAGACAGGCGTCATGCTTTTAAACAACTGTCGGCTAGAAAGACGGATCCAAGAGCCAATGCTCGACCCTGCAGGAACAAATAGGTGAGTACACACACACACACACACACACCACACACACACACACACACACACAAACCACACAACACAACACACACACAAGTGGGCAAAGTTTCTTTCACCCTGAATGCCCCTGTTACCTAGTAGTAATAGGTACCTGGGAGTTAGTCAGCTGTCACAGGCTGGATCCTGGGGTGTGTGTGTGTGGTGTGGAGAAAAAGAAAAAATGTAGTTAGTAAACAGTTGATTGACAGTTGAGAGGTGGGCGAAAGAGCAAAGCTCAACCCCCGCAAACACAACTAGGTGAATACACACACACACACACAACACACACACACACACACACACACACACACACACACACACCACACACACACACACACACACACACAAACACACGGTGTCACACACGGTGACGGTAAGCTACTAACATGGATGAAAAATTCCTAACTGACAGAAAAATGAGGGCCGTAATCAGAGGCAAGGTATCGGATTGGAGGAATGTCACGAGTGGAGTACCACAGGGTTCAGTTCTTGCACCGGTAATGTTCATTGTCTACATAAACGATCTACCAGAGGATTACAGAATTACATGAACATGTTTGCTGATGATGCTAAGTTAATAGGGAAGATAAGAAACCTAGATGATTGTCATGCCCTTCAAGAAGACCTGGACAAAATAAGTATTTGGAGCAACACTTGGCAAATGGAATTTAATGTGAATAAATGCCATGTTATGGAATGTGGAATTGGTGAACATAGACCCCACACAACCTATAAATTATGTGAGAAATCTTTAAAGAATTCTGATAAAGAAAGGGATCTAGGGTGGTTTTAGATAGAAAACTGTCACCTGAGGACCACATCAAGAACATTGTGCGAGGAGCCTATGCTACACTTTCTAACCTAGAATTGCTTTTAAATACATGGATGGAGAAATACTAAAGAAATTGTTCACGACTTTTATTAGACCAAAGCTGGAATATGCAGCGGTTGTATGGTGCCCTTATCTTAAGAAGCACATCAACAAACTGGAAAAGGTGCAACGACATGCCACTAAGTGGCTCCCAGAAATGAAGGACAAGAGCTATGAGGAGAGGTAGAGGCATTAAATATGCAAAAACTAGAAGATAGAAGAAAAAGAGGCGATATGATCACTACGTACAAAATAGTAACAGGAAATGATAAAATCGACAGGGAAGATTTCC
>WNGS01005680.1:16935541-16946458 GCA_020271785.1 Procambarus virginalis
GATAATGAAATACATCCCAAAAGGATAGAGTAGCTTGGGCTATTTCTACCCTTCATTTGCATGTAGCAATAAACGTATATAAACTTGAACATACATATGCTGGAATTAGACTTTTTTTCCCCTAGAAGCAAAACATATCTGATGAACAAATAACAGGAAATATTACATGCCTCTCCTTGCCTCTTATATCATTGATGAATATAGCAATATTGCATAAGAATGTAGCATAAAAGTTTATTAAAATATTATTGACTAATGTTTTGATGACAAACATCGTCAGGGATATTATGAATTTGTTGAAAAAAAGTTTATACAGGTTATGTATCAAAAACAATTAAAAAAATCTAAATTCACTGAAATGGTTTTTGTAAAGAAAATAAAAGATTTGAAAATTGATAAAATTCCAAGAGCCATCAAAGGCACAAATTATAACAAATTATTATAGCCAGTTTAAAATACTCAGTTTTGTTTGCGTTCACCTTATAGTGTAAAACAACAACTCATATGGGAGATTTATCAAATGCCTTGTCTGGAAATTTAAAATTAGATATGCCGAGCTACGAAACATGAAGTACGTACAATGATTACCTACTAATGACGTGGACCTATTGCTCCAACAGTAAGTGAAGCTAATAACAGTTTTCAATGCCTGCTTTCTGCGAGACAAACCTTTATTAGATTACGCTACATTTAAGACAATGTACTGTACTCAAATTTTGTATAATGAGATCTTTTAAACGTCTGCCATGATTGCAAAGAATACTTTGCTTATGTGCATACATTTTGGTACACTTTGTTGTGACAAAATAATGAAGGGGGAAAAAAAAAAAAGAGGAAAAAATAATCGGCCTTAAGTAACAACCAAAATTTCATCAAGGAATTCAAATAAATTAGATTCGAATAATGATTAATCAGATTTTTGCAAAATGCATTTACCAAAGTCTTTTTCTCACAGATACACCAGTAGGAATACAAGTTCAAAATAATTATGCCAGAACTGCACGTCCCAAACTCGATGCTTTGGCAAAACTCTACAACTCTCATGAAGGCATTTCCTTTGCATGACAATGAAAGAATTTCAGTTAGCCTGTATGGAACTAACAATGTGGGATAAGATAATTCTAGATGAAAATATACAATGTATATTATATATATATAAATATACACATATATATGATTGGGTAAAATGTAGCCCCCTTGTTTATTACATAAATGTTAAACAGGAAAAAAATTTAGTGGATGGCTAATGTGATGATGTGCAAAATTTGAAAAACAATTTACCATATCATCGGGGCCTTCACAGGAATGTCGGTAAGGCATCCCCTGGAAAAAAATGGAAATCTATGTTAAAAAATAAACCAAACCAAAACTCTATGACAGGTGGCTGTGGTGGAGGAGGGAGGGAAAACTGCTCTATGCAAAAACTCTTCAACAACATAAATCAAAGGAAAAGGGTAAATATTGCACCCTTGCAAAATTAGTCTATTTCATGCAAGTCTAATCTAAACAAGTAGCATAACCATTCATAAATACAGACAAATAATACTAGGTTGGAATTTGCTTTTGGCGATGAGGATTTACCATCAACATGAGTTCTTCAGGACTTATTAGTCCGGCGGAGAGTCTAAAAGTAAGAGAATAATACACTTGCTATGCGGCTTCTGCTCAGCTAGAAACTCTAATCAAGGAGAGCTCCAGTCTATGGGGAAATAAAATTTGTATAATTTTTAGTAATTATCAAGCCTAATTCTAACAATGGCTACACTAGGAGAATGCAACTTCAATATACAATATCTCAAGTGCATTCACACCGTGTCAATCAAACCACATATCAAAGTCCGTAGGGAAATCAAATGTTATCTTGCAACACAGGCTCTTTACAATTACTTTTTTTGTCTCCAAATTTAAAGGTGAGATTGACAAGGCTTTGCTATAAGTTGCTCCTTAAATAGTGGGCAGGATGACACCGCATACCTCAGGCACTATTTTGTTGAGCATCATCTCCATGTCATCTCGGACGTATGGGTCCCAGTTTTCATTCAGCGCTAAACTGGCTGATGTGTGGAGGACTGTAAGAAACATCATACTAATTATTTGCATGTAATCAAAACATAATAGGTTAATGGGGGAATATAATATAATAATGGAGAGAGTAAAAATTGTGTGAAAATCCTGCACTTCGATATGGAATGCAATATAGTACAGTACTGTACAACAAAATTGGTAAATCAAAACTTCCATAGCAAATTATTTATACAGTACTGAATAGTTAAATATAGAGTAATAATATTCTTTATTAAGTAACAAATCATTGTACAACTTTGTGTACATACAAAATAACAACTAAAGTAATTGTTGATTCAATATCTTCTGAATTAATTCCAATTGATAGTCTAATGATAGTCATGCCCTCCCAGCAAGCATAAGAAATATTGCCGGAACAACTGTGGACATCTTCAAGAGGAAACTAGATTTATTCCTCCAAGGAGTGCCGGACCAACCGGGCTGCGGTGGGTATGTGGGCCTGCGGGCCGCTCCAAGCAACAGCCTAGTGGACCAAACTCTCACAAGTCAAGCCTGGCCTCGGGCCGGGCTTGAGGAGAAGAAGAACTCCCAGAACCCCATCGACCAGGTATCAACCAGGTAATGCCAGATCACATGACCGCAAGACTCTCCATATGGATCATTAACAGTACAGTAATTTGCATACCTCAGTAGTTAAAAAAAAAAATTGAAAGAAATTACGAAGCCGTGTCTATCATTAAAGCATAAAGTGCCAACACTGGTAGCATAAATGGACAAATTTTCACGATCATGTGTCGAGTAAAATTTTTGACATGGGCAAAGACCATCTTTATTTTTATTTGCTCCAGAATGCTTTGCATTATATGTAAAAACAATGGCATTGCTGCTGCAGCATGACAAGTATATAATTACTGGTATGACAAGAAAAATACAAAGTACTACACACAATAGATCAAATAAAAGAAATATAGTATACAGGTAATTACAATTTTCATATTGTAATACTATTTAGCAATGATACAAATGTTAATAAACAGCCTTATCAAAACTCTTATAAGTTTAAATGTTAAGAGTTATAATTTAAAAGTTGAGTAAGAAATAATGCCAATGGTAAGCAATACTGGAAGAGTAGATAAACCATGACACCCTACACTTTAACACTTTCGCGTCCCTGGCATGCGCACACCAGTCCACCCCAAGGTGGGCCAAGCGTTTCGCGTGAGCGCAAGCCTACTCTAAAATGTATATACTCTTTTTCAGCTTTCTCACCTCAATTCTCGTGGTACATCGTTCATTTTGGTATCAAATTGTTCGTAATAGAATTCCCTAAATGGATATATGCATACAAGGTCAAAAAGCCTGGCGTGCCACCTGTACCAAACCCAAAAATCAGCCGAGCATTACCCATGAGCACACAACTGCACTAAAAATGTGTATACTCTTTTCAGTTTTTTCACCTCAATTCTCATGCTTTGTTGCACATTTTGCTATCAATTTGTTTGCAACAGAATTCCCTATAGGGATATATGCATATAAGGTTCAAAAGCCCCCCTCCTCCCTGCAGTAAAGCCAAAATTCAACCAAGCATTATCCGTGAGTGAGCACCCATTGGCACACCTGCAGCACCTGCACACAAATGTGTGCAGGTGTTGCAGTCTTTCCAGTCTGTCAATTGATGTTATCAGACTCTCTTTTCAGTCTGATAACATTAATTTTCATGTTACGTCATTCATTTTGGTATCAAATTGTTCGCGATATAAAGGCGCACATTTTAAAACTACTGTAGTTCCTTAATAACGGAACAATAAATGGAATTTTAAGAAATATTTTAATTATGAACTCTCATCCCCCACACAATCTTTCCAGTGTTCTGACCTCAATTGTTGTGTTACGTCATTCAGACCTCAATTGTCGTGTTACATTGTTAATTATGATATAAAATTGTTTGCAATCAAAAGGCGCGCATTATAAAACTAGTCACATAATAATCGAACAATAAATGTAATTTTAATAAATATTTTAACACTATCTGTAACTCTGGACTGGACTCGCGTCCATTATTTTTCTCTTGAATCCTAACTTTGGACCGGACTTGCGTCCACTACAAAAAATATTTGTATAAAATTCATTTTTTTATCCAATCGACCTAGGAATAGTATCAAAATAAGCGGCTTTAGAATGCGCACAATTTGATACCAAAATGAAAGATGTAACATGAAACTTGATGTCCGAACACTTATATGATTATAAATAGGTTTTTGGTCAAAATTTTAAAATATTTGTTAAAAATCTATTTATTGTGCTATTATGTTGGGACTAGTTTTAAAATGCACGCCTTTACATTGCAAACAATTTGATACCAAAATGAAAGATGTAACACAAGAATTTATGTCAGAACACTGGAAAGATATAAATAATTTTGTGATGATGAGCTTCCAGAATTAAAATATTTGTTAAAATTCCAGTTATTGCTCTATTATTATGGGACTAGTTTTAAAATACGCGCCTTTTTATTGCGAACAATTTGATACCAAAATGAAAGACATAACACGAAAATTGATGTTATCAAACTGAACGAGTATACACATTAGGTTGCAGTGTACAAATTGATGCTCGTTCACGGGTAACTTTAGGCTTTTCTGCGTGGAGGCACTCCAAACTTTTGTACATTATATGCATACACATCTGTAGGGAATTTAATTGCGAACACAATGATACTAAAACGAGCAACGTAGCACGAGAATTAAGGCGAGAAAAATGGAACGAGTATGCACATTTTACTGATTTTCTGCGCTCATGGGTAACTTTTGCCGACTTTAGGCTTTGCTGTTGGGAGTCATGCCAGGGTTTTGGACATTATATTTATACACACCTGTAGAGAATTTAATTGCGAACACAATGATACCAAAATGAGCAACGTAGCACGAGAATTAAGGTGAGAAAGCTGAAACGAGTATACACCATTTAGGTGTTACCGTGCGCTTACCCGCACGCTCGGTACATGACCCCTAAGTTGACCGCATGCCTGCCCGGTGACCGATAGTGTTAATTTTTGAAGCAAAATGCATCCCCACCGGACAGCAGTAAGATTATCAATGGACGCAAACTGTGTAACCGCCGGACGAAAGTGTTAACAACTGATGCTTCATGCTTGAACAGAGATAACGCAAGAGAACAAAAAAGTAAAAAACGAAGACAAAGATATATACGAGAATAACCTTCTGCCAAATAAAAAACGATGTACTATGATTAATTTAGTACCAAAAGGCACAATGAACTACTGAACAGTAACGTATAAAGTGCATGTATACAGTAATGTTACAGAATGCAGCATATAAAAAACCAACACATTGTGAGCACACAGAAAGTATACTTGTAACTTAAAAGTTGTTGCAATTTATACAAAATTCATCATAAGCATTTGCTAAATATTAAAATACAAAGCAATAAAAATAAACTAACAGTTTATATAAATAATATTTGCTGCATGCTTTATGTAAGTGTGGATGAATGAATGCGAAAATTCTGGTCAGAGGCCAAGCAAATAAATGGAGAAAAATATATACAGTAATTCCTGTTGTCAGGATTAAAAGCCTATACATAGTTTAAGAGCTTGGCAATATGGATTTCGATAACCCAAATCTCCGAGTAATACGGATGAATTCACATTCGAGCCTTGTACCTTTTTTGACTTCTTAACCCGAATAGGAATCTGGGTTACAAGATTATACAAATGAGAAACCCATATAAATTCAAGTTCGAGTGTTTCCCTTCTCAAATTGAATAGATATTCGGGTTACTGCAATTTTTGCCAAATGAGAAACCCATATATATTTTAATTTGTTAATTTTTGGACATTCCCTGTAAAAGGATGGGTAATTCTGATGTTCGATTAACTCAAATAGGGGTGTGCCTAATATAATTCAGATAACCAAGTACAGACAGCACAGGTGAGCCTTGTTTAACATTGGTGTTAAGTTCCTGAAAACTGAGACTTTAACTGCAATGATGTGAAATAAAACCAAGCTTTTTGTTTTTAGTCTAAATACAGTGTTCATAGATTATATTTAGGTTAGTCCTCATATTCAGTACGTTGCTATACATACCACAGGTTTTCCACATCGTTTTCTCTATCTTACATTGGGGAAACATAAGAATACTGGCTGTCTGATGCCATAAAAGGTTGAAATTTATTTATTTAACATTTCTCAAGACATGAAAACAAAAGGACATTAATCGGGGTGACATTAAACAAGGTTTACCTGTACTTAGACTTATCGAAGCCTCCCTAGGGTCTAGGCCAACTACTGACCTTTCAACAACTCTCAACAGTTACCCCCAAGTCATAGGGGCCTATTTACTGTAGGATGCAACCAACAACAGTTGCTTAACACCAGGATACCCATTTACTGCTAAATGAACAGAGGCATCAGGTGAAAAGAAAAATGAAATGCTTCTGTCCTCCAGCTGGGATTGAACCTGGATCCCTTGGTTGTGTCTCAAGAACATAAACCAGTGTTGCAGGACCAATCAATGTGTACTGATGTGTCCAGCAGTACTTACAAGCCAGATCAAGTGTACTTGCAGAAAACATTACAGTATTGTACATGGGATGAATATAGAGCCCACTAAATACTATCTGAAGATTTTAAGAAATATTCTTATCTAGCTGAACCTAACCACATACAGTATTTTAATAATGTTATATAACTGCCCGTTATAATCACTGAACATATTGTACAGTACTATCACATGAGAAAATCTTTGGAGAACGATGACAAGATTGCACCAATATATATTTTCCTGTTAAATGAATATACTGTATATAGAAGTCATTAAACTTAAGTTGTTTATCCATTTAAATTCAAAAACAGGATTTTATTAATTTATATATACAGTACTATAAACATTTTGTCTATACTACCAGCATAGACTAAAAGATTATGTACCATGCATCAGTCAGTGGTTTCAGCCTAATTTAGATGTACTGTACAGTAATGGTAAAATTTCAGGTACAGTACAGTAATACAGTACATCAAAGTGTATTTTTACACAGGTGGATATAATTCTAAGCAAAAACTACAATTTTTCTGAAGTTATCCGGAGCAGTGTATGTTAAAAATTGATTGGATACCATTTTGTGCTAATAGCTATTCATTTATGAGATGTTTCAATTGTTTCAGATTGTTTTGGATGTCACTTTCTTGCCAAAACAATTTCAAAATTTGGAATATTTTGGATGAAACTATCATCAAAACTGATCTGTGAAAAGGGAACATCTTTTTAATTGTGACATGTTGCATGTACAGTACTGTTCAATGTGATATTCTTGAGGAAGGAAATTGCAAGTATCCATTATGTGGATTTTGTGAAATGCAGAGACTAGCCGCATCTAGTGTGTGTTAGAACGTCTTAATTCTTAGTTGCACTGCAAGCTGACATATTGAAACTTCTGCCTCTCTAATAAGAGTTTCAGAGTTATCACAAAAATGCACTTGTACTGTATTTTATTATGTTGTCATGTGTAAAATTAAAGAAAGTATCAGGTAGTTAAAACATGTTAAGTATCAAAACATGCTCTATTTTAGCAGTTTTATATTTAACTAGTTCTTTGTAATTTTTTTAAATAAGAGAGCTTTGTTGTTTGTGTACAAAATGCCCTTTGTTGCACATGAAACACCTCTTTGCACTAAGAAAATAAGGAGCTACGAGGAGGATTTGAACCTTTAAACTGTGTACTATGAAACACACTTTTGTTTAGGGAAAGCATAAAGCTCTGCACTGGGATAGGCAATTATTCAGGTGGACACAAGTTCCATCGCATACAAGATGTCAAAGCTTACCTAATCCTACCAACCCTAACTTAACCAAAACCTACCTGACCTATCCCAACCAATCTTAATACTTCCTAACCTAATAATATAGTGTATGCAGATGACGAGTCACAATAACCTGGCTGAAGATATGATGACCAGACCACACATCAGAAGATGAAGAAATGACGACGTTTTGTTCAGTCCCGGACCATTATCAAGTCTTGTGTTGACTCAACAATGGTCCAGGAAGCTGGATTGAAACATCGTCATTTTTCCATCTTCTGATGTGTTTAGATAAGCCACCCACAGATAGATAAGCCACCTTTAGATAAGTAGGCCCACATACCCACCACCGGGCTGTGGTGGGTATGTGGGTCTGCGATTCGCTCCAAGCATCAGCCTAGTGGACCAAACTCACAAGTCAAGCCTGGCCTCGGGCCGGGCTTGGGGAGTAGAAGAACTCCCAGAACCTCATCAACCAGGTATCAACCAGGTTTGGTCATCATATAAAGGGCACGACAATTAGAAAGCAAGCTTTGTTGAATTGCCAGAGTACACTTTGCCTATAGCCCATTCAGTTTCTACAAGGCTTTGTGTGCATAACTCTACACCTATACAGAGCACATGCATGTATTAATGGGCCCAGAATCAAGATTATATATTTTTTCCAATTAACCCTTTTCCACTAGCTAAATGCTTACTTAACATGTTAGGTAGGTTAGGCCTAAACTATGTTATGTTTGCATACGGTAGAAGTTTGGTATTACTAATTATGAACTAATAAAAGTATCAAATACTGGTACTTCTCAAATATTACAGTATGTCAACTTTGACACACTAAATTGAGTTTCTATAGAGGTTCTAGCTCAGCATTTTTTACTTAACAAGTAACTGATAAGTGTATTTAGGCAAGCAAGTCACCAATATAATACAGCCGTCTGACTAATGCCTAAATTCACATTCCTTCAAGTGGCCAGAGATCTTCCCTGAACAATCAGCTGTCAAAAACTAAGTGTCCACAGGTGGACAGAAGAGCTAGCACTGACCCCGACAGGACGACAAGAGGCACATGTGTGCCTCCTACAGAAATAGAGCGTGTTATAGAGCCCAGTGGGAAGATAATTGTACAAACTGCAGACGACAGGCCTGGCGTGGCTGGCCCAGGCATGCCGCCACCCGCCCTCTGCTCTACTCACTCTGTACGTGTAGTAACCCTACGGAAAATTGCCTGAGTTCGGGGATCTCCTTCAGGACTTCGTCTGTCACCAGGTGGATCCCTCTGTGCTGCGGCCGGAGCTTGATTTTTCTCTGGAACCACGCAGATCCGATTTGTATTCCTCTGCTGGAGGAAGCCATGTTTGCTATGACCATTGACAGCAGACGGTCTAGGGCACCCCGCCTCGCGCCGCCCTCACACGCCCGCCACACACGCCCACACCGCCCACGCCCCACACAATCCCAGCGTCGGGGCACTGCGGCGGCCACGGGCGACACGACACGGGGAAGATAAAGCGTAAAACATTAAAGATGGAGGATTAAGGAAAGTGATCTCCCGACAGATGGCGGCGGCGGCGACGAGTGAGGCCCGACAAGCGCCGCCGCCGCCGCCAGTGTTTACCAACACCCGCTGGTGACAGGTCACGCCCTCGCTCTCCTCCTGTCCTCCCAGGTCACGCCCTCGCTCTCCTCCTGTCACCTGACCTCCCAGGTCACGCCCTCGCTCTCCTCCTGTCACCTGACCTCCCAGGTCACGCCCTCGCTCTCCTCCTGTCACCTGTCCTCCCAGGTCACGCCCTCGCTCTCCTCCTGTCACCTGACCTCCCAGGTCACGCCCTCTCGCTCTCCTCCTGTCACCTGACCTCCCAGGTCACGCCCTCGCTCTCCTCCTGTCACCTGACCTCCCAGGTCACGCCCTCGCTCTCCTCCTGTCACCTGTCCTCCCAGGTCACGCCCTCGCTCTCCTCCTGTCACCTGACCTCCCAGGTCACGCCCTCTCGCTCTCCTCCTGTCACCTGACCTCCCAGGTCACGCCCTCGCTCTCCTCCTGTCACCTGACCTCCCAGGTCACGCCCTCTCGCTCTCCTCCTGTCACCTGACCTCCCAGGTCACGCCCTCGCTCTCCTCCTGTCACCTGACCTCCCAGGTCACGCCCTCGCTCTCCTCCTGTCACCTGACCTCCCAGGTCACGCCCTCGCTCTCCTCCTGTCACCTGACCTGGCAGGTCACGCCCTCGCTCTCCTCCTGCCCTCACAGGTCACGCCCTCGCTCTCCTGTCCTCACAGGTCACGCCCTCGCTCTCCTCCTGCCCTCACAGGTCACGCCCTCGCTCTCCTCCTGCCCTCACAGGTCACGCCCTCGCTCTCCTCCTGCCCTCACAGGTCACGCCCTCGCTCTCCTCCTGTCACCTGACCTACCAGGTCACGCCTTCGCTCTCCTCCTGTCACCTCCCTCTCTGACCAGACAGGTCACGCCCTCGCTCTCCTCCTGTCACCTGACCTGGCAGGTCACGCCCTCGCTCTCTGTCACCTGACCTGGCAGGTCACGCCCTCGCTCTCCTGTCACCTGACCTGGCAGGTCACCGCCCTCGCTCTCCTGTCACCTGACCTGGCAGGTCACGCTCGCCTCCTCCTGTCACCTGACCTGGCAGGTCACGCCCCGCGCTTCCTCCTGTCACCTGACTGGCAGGTCACGCCCTCGCTCTCCTCTGTCACCTGACCTGGCAGGTCACGCCCTCTCCGCTCTCTGTCACCTGACCTGGCAGGTCACGCCCCTCGCTCTCCTGTCACCTGACCTCCACAGGTCACGCCCTCTCGCTCTCCTGTCACCTGACCTGCAGGTCACGCCCTCTCGCTCTCCTGTCACCTGACCTCCAGGTCACACCTCGCTCTCTCCTGTCACCTGACCTCCCAGGTTGCCTCGCTATCCTCCTGTCACCTTACTCCCAGGTCACACCATCGCTCTCCTCCTGTCACCTGACCTCCAAGTCATGCCTCGCTCTCCTCCTGTCACCTGACCTGGCAGGTCACGCCCTAGCTCTTCCTCCTCCTGTCACCTGACCATAGTATAGCATAGTATA
>WNGS01005680.1:16947220-17026279 GCA_020271785.1 Procambarus virginalis
GTATCGCTGGTATGTTTGGGGTTCGGCCTCTTCCTGTATTGATTCCATTTTGTGTCTTTTGGTCTCTAGCCCTCTCGCAATTTCTATTGAACCAAATCCTGTTTTCTAGTTCTGCATCTCTGTTTTGGTATAAATTTGTTTGTGCCTTATCATATATTTCACAAAACTTGACATACATCTCATTCACTTCCTTGCCTAGCATCAAGTCTGTCCAATATACTCACTAAAAAAATTTCTAAGGTCACCATAATGTCCTCTCCTGAAGTCTGGTTTTTCAACTGCTTCAACCTCCTTATTTTCTTCCAGATTATAACGCATTGCATACTTTATTCCCAAAAAGACATGGTCACTTTTACCCAAGGGAGGAAGGTACTGAATGTCAAATATCTCTTCCTCCTTCCTGGTAAATATCAAATCTAGCATGGAGGGAACGTCCCCTTCCCTCATCCTCGTAGCTTCTTTAACATGTTGATACAAGAATGTTTCCAGGATGAGGTCTACAAATCTACAGGTCCAAAAATCTTCTGTTTTAGCTTCATATGCTTCCCAGTCTATGGATTTCAAGTTGAAGTCACCGACTATCAACAGTCGTGATCTATCGTTATCCGCTCTCGCTATAATCTCTCTCATTATTGTTATAAGACCTTCTCGTTTACTATCTAGCTCCTCCTTTGACCATGTGCTGCTTGGCGGTGGACTATATGCATTTATTATCATTAGTTTATCATCCTCATGGCAGATCTCTAGTGCTATTATGTCAACTTCTTGTGGATTGGCAGTCATTATTTCCTTCACCTTTAGGTGTTCTTTTACCAGCACAGCAACGCCACCGCCTTTCCTAATTTTTCTGTCCCGTCTCCAAATTGAGTAGCCCCTTGGGAATATGACCTCATTTAAAATAACATCTTCAAGTTTTGTCTCCGTGAGTGCAACAATGTCTGGTGTCTGCAGCTGTATTACATCACTTAACTCCAGTATCTTCGATCTCACTCCATCTATGTTGGTGTATGCAATCTTCAGGAACTTGTTCCCCCTCTCCTTATTCTTCACTCCTCCTCTCTCTAATGATTTTGTTGGTTTGCCTTTATGTACCACTTTACTGGTTTGCCTACCCCTAACACTTTGTAGAAAAAAGAATTGATTTCTTCTTCATTCCTGTTCTCATTTAAACGTTTTGCCTCGGCGAGGTTCAGTTTCAGCTTCTCTCTGTCTTCTTTTGAAAGATCTCGTCTTAACGACCACCCTTTCCCATCCTCATCACTTTGCAATTTTCTAGCATTCCTTAGTACTTCTTCCATCTGTTTGGCACCGTTTAGGGTGATCCTCAAAGGTCGATCTTTCCCTTTTACGTACCTGCCTATTCTCCTGTAGTCGCACACATTCTCTATGGTAGTGAGACCTTCTACGAGGCCAACAATTATATCTACTACTTTAGCTTCTTCGACAGCTCTTTCTGACCTAGATGTTATCTCCTTTTCTTTGCAACCAAAAATTATCAGGGACTTACTCCGATCAACTGTGTTTTGCACCAACTTCGGGTTAGATGCCAATTCTTTCCTCACTTCCAGCCTAATGTTTGTTTTATCTTGGTTGCTGCAGTGTTTGACTTCCTTTACAGCTTCTTCAATTCTTTCCTTCTCCTTGGCCACTTGTGCATAGGTGAGTTGCATATCTTTCTTGCACTGTTCTATACCCTGTGTAACTTCCTCCATCTGTGCTGACAAAAGCTGTTTCTCCTGTTGAATTTCCTTGCCTAACCTATTGTAGTCATTTATGCTTAAAATTACTTTAACTTCTTCCAAAGCTATTTTTAAGAGTTTATTTTCTTCTTCCATGTCTTTGCACTTTGTTTCCAATTTATTCTTATCCTTGCGCAAGTCTTTCACTATATCGTCAAGACATAAAACTTTGCTATTCCAATGGTCATTACTTTCTTTCAATTTACGAATTATTTCTACATGAGAGTTCACTATACTATCTAAATTTACCAACTTGTTATGTAGACTGCTAATATCAATGCTTTCTTCATTGAATCCCTCAAAATCAAGCTCTGTTTTGCTTTTCCACTTGCCAGTGGCCATCTTGAATGTTGTTCTCTGCACTGTAAACACTTGGGGCACTTTTTCTCATCCGATTTTTCACTTCCCTTAGCACATTCCTGTTATCTCACCTATTTTTCAAGAGCACTATACCTTTATGTTCTCTGGGACACCACTCACTATCATCAACCTGTACTACAATACTTAGGATTGTTGAAATATGCTGGAGCTCCTCTGCTGCAAGTGTTGACCCTGGGGGTGTCACCTTTTGAATGCGTGCGCCCCTACCAGAGTGTGCACTGGTAGGGGCGCAGGGTACTGCGCCGCTAGTTTTCACCTCTCATAGTGGCTGGCTCTGTTCTGCCTGGGTACGCTGTCCTCTTGCAGGAGTTTTGTTTTTCTTTTTGTTTTCCTGCCTGGTAGGGGGGTCTGCCTTTGGTTGTTGCCCCCGGTGTATATAACATACGCTTCTCTGTTTTGGTGGTACCCCTTGCTAGGTCCCCGTGACAGTACGCATCTCGGGAGTTCAGTTACTTAGACAGTTATTGGTAGACTTGGGCACCGGTTAGCAGTACCCTGCCTTGGCTTCCCTGAGTATGAGTTCCATCTCAGGACCCTGGGAATCCCCACAGGGGTGCACGGGTCCGATAGATGTGACCCCGTGAGTCCCCCCCCCTTTGCTCTATGTGAGTTTGAGGGGGTGCTCTGTCCCCTTGTCTCAGGGTGATTCTCATTGCTTTTGCCTCTGTAACGCTGCCTGCTGGGTCAGTGATACTTTCGACCCAGAGTCCTGCGAGTTTTGTTGCTTGCTGGTGACTCAGTTTACCCCGTCTACTGATGACACTATTCGGGTACAGGCGGCGCAGGCGTTGCACGTTACGTTTAGGTTGTTACAATGCGCTAGGTTGGTTGCTGACCCAGAAGCTCCGAGGCTGCCCCGTTTTGGTCATAGGGACCCGGACTTGGGGGTGTTGGTCGTTTTAGCATTGGTTCAGTCCACACCCCCTCGTCCTTTCCCTGCAGTGGTTCGGTCTCTCCCTCTGGAGTCTCTCCTTTGGCTGCGGTCCCACCATTGCCTGTTTCTGGGTGGCTCCCGGGTCACTTGGTGGTTGCTCGAGGGTTTGTGCGGGAGCCTGAACTTTGCTGTGATGGTCTACCTGCCGGGTCGGGTTTGGCTTTATTGGCTGTTCCGATTTCTTCGGAACCGTCCCTTCCACCTCTCTCACGATCGCTGGGTTCATCCGCCGGTGGCCTTGTGTCGGTTGCTGCGTCACCGGCTTCCTCTTTGGGCTTTTCGGGGTTCAGTGCCTTGGCGCCTACCCGAGCCCTCGCTCGATGTGTTCACGGACGCTTTGTCTCTGGGCTGAGGCTTTGTGACCAGTGCTCACCAGGCCGGCCAGGGGCGGTGAGGTATGTCCTTCTGTCGAGCCCACAGCACGGTGCAGGAGTTTGATTCCCTTCGGAGGGTTATGGTCGTGCTCGGGTCGACAATCCGGTTCCAATCGGACTGATCCCCTGTGGTTCATTGTCTGAACCGCAGGGTTCGACGCGGTCCTTGGCTCTTTGAGACTGGTCACCTCGGGTGACTTGTCTGTTGAGTTCTCGCGGTTTGGTTCTCCTGGCGGTTCACTTTCGAGGGGTGTCCAATGTTCTAGCAGATGACCTGTCTTGGTTTGTTCCCCTGTCCACGGAATGGACGGTCGACGCCATCTCATTCAGTTAGCTCTGCCAGACCGTGGACATCTTCAAGAGAAGACTAGATCATTTTCTCCAAGGAGTGCCAGACCAATCGGGCTGTGGTGGATATGTGGGCCTGCGGGCCGCTGCAAGCAACAGCCTAGTAGACCAAACTCTCACAAGTCAAGCCTGGCCTCGGGCCGGCTTGGGGAGTAGAAGAACACCCAGAACCCTATCAAGCAGGTATCAAGCAGATGTTCAGGCGCCCAGATGTGGACCTCTTCGTGTCGGTGTGGTTGCGGCGTCTTTCGGAATATGTAGCGCCCTTCCTCGACTGTGATGCTGTCAGGGTCGATGGCTTTCGGCAGGACTGGTTGAAGTGGGGGGGTTCCTGTACCTCTTTCCCCCGGTTCAGCTGTTGCTCCAGGTCCTGGCTTGCTTGGAGACTTACCAGGGTAGAAAGGTCCTCTTGGCCCCCTTGGTGGCTGGCCGAGGCTTGGTTTCAGGCGCTGCTTGCTTGGTGTCCGAACCCGGAGGTTTCCCTGCGGCTCCACCTCTTTCAGCAGATCGGTCCAGTCTGTCACGAGACTGGTTCGATCTTCTCGAGTCTTCACGTTTGGTCTTTTGACTCGGGTTTATCACCATCTGTATGGTGATCAGGTGGCATCCATGATGGTGTCCCACCCAAGGGCTTCATCTCGGCGTCAGTATGAAGTTTCCTGGCGGTCCTTTCGTTCCTTTCTCTCGCTTCGTAGGTATTCTTTGCTCTCGGTTCGGGTTGTATTGTTCTCTCTCTCGTCGTTGTTTCAGGACCGTCATCTTATGACTAATACTGTCGCCTCATATCGTGCAGCGCTGGCGGAGCCGCTACAGCTTGCTTTCGGTATTGATGTTACTTCGGCGCCGGTTCACAAGCTGTCTCATGTGTTGTTTCACCTCTGGCCTGCTCATGCGCCGCTTGAGCTGTCCTGGTCCTTGGATCGGGTGCTTTCTTTTCTCTCTCCTCCTCAGTTTGTTGGGGCCCCTTTGGTTCAGGATTGTTTTTCCAAGGCTCTTTTCCTGTTAGCATTGGCCTCTGGGGGTCGGGTCGGGGAGCTTCATGCTCTCCTCTGGCGTGGGGGTTTGTGCTCTTTTGGTCCTCGTGATAGGTTTGTTTGCTTGCAGCCGTCTCCTCCTTTTCTGGCGGAGAATGAGATGGCTGCTTTCCGGAGGGGTCCTTGGGTAGTTGATGCTTAGTTGGTCAGGCCGGGGGTGCTTCATGTGTTGCTTCCGGTTGCGGCTCTCCGCCATTATTTGCGCGCCACAGCTTCCGTGTCTGGGGACACACTTTGGGCTGATCTGGTTTCCCCTTCTTCCACAGCCAGCCTGTGGTCTATCCGTCATGCCCACGACATTCGTAAGTTTGCTGCTCTTGCTGCCGTCTTTGGCAATATTTCTTGGGCTGACATTCAGGCGCGGGTTTTTGGCAGTCGAACAGGATCCTGGCTGTGTGTTACTTAGTTAATGTTCCTGGGCCTAGTTGGGCCTGTGTTGCTTTGGGTCGGCAGTTGCAGCCAGATGTCTCAGCTTTGCGTTGAGGGGCAAGCAACAACCGCCTCCCGGGTAAGTCCCGCTTGTTTTCGTTTTTTGGTAAGTAGCTCCGGGGACAGGGATCCCCCCAGAAAACCAGCGTTGAATGTAATGAAACACCATATTCTGGGCGAGACCCGGAGGCTCCCCGGCAACCCTCCCTCCCTCCGGTCGGCAGTTTTTCGCGTGTTTTTGATATCCAACCTCAGAACTGGGGTCGTGGGTAGCCGGCACAAGGGGTCTGGGCTTCCCCTTTTCCCGCCCGAGGAGGAGGGGGGGCTGCACAGACCGCAGCGTGGCGATGTGGTGACGTCATGTTCGTTTGCTCATTTTTATTTGAGGAGTTCTGTCCACTAGTTTGGCTCTCGGTAGCAATTTCTTAACAAGAAATGGGGGCTTGTTTTGGCATACTTATCTTTCTGGGTGCCTGACCCGGTCGATGGCAGACACAGAATGCTTCCAACCACGTGGGGGTTTCTATTGGCCATTGCTCCTTGTGCCTCTCTGAGGGGGGCCAGGTTCTGGCTCATGGTCCTCGGTAGGCCTCCGAACTCCATTCACACTGACTGATGCCAAAGTCTAATACAGTGGCACCTCGATTAACAAGCGGCTCTATCTACGAGCATTTCGAGTAACGAGCGAGCCACTAGCAGCAAATTTGTCTCTATTGACGTGCTTCACCTCTATTAATGAGCAAAACCACATGGTGCTTTGTAGCGTCTCGCTGGTTCTAGCAAATTCTCCAAAGCCTCCGACGCAAGTGTTGTTGTTATATTGCGCACAACAAGCATCCCTATGCATTTCTTTGCACTTTTCTTTGTTTTTTGTGGTTTTGTGACTACAATTTTTAACGCATGATGTCGCCAAAGAAGCTGCTTGCTAAAGATAGTGTTGTCAAGAGGAAGGAAGAAAGACTACTACTGTGGATTTGAAGAAGGAAATTATAGCAAAGCATGAGCGTGGTGTCCGTGTGACTGATCTCACAAGGAAGTATGGCAGATCCTCATCAACAATTTGCACCTTTAGTAAGGGGATGAGGAGGTAAGGGGGGATGCTGCCTCTTCCAGTGAGATCAGGGAAGTGTTGGGAATGTTTGAAAACGTGACTGCATTCTTGGAAAAGCATCACCCTGATAAAGCAGTGACAACCCGATGTGTGAATATGTTTAATGACAATTTGCTGTCTCGTTTTAGGGACATCTTAAAACAAAGACAAAAGCAATTGTCAATAGACTCATTCTTTGCAAAAGTAAAGACCAGCAAGTAACAGTGAACCACAACCTGGTCCCAGTGGGGTGAAATTCCCAAGAAGAGAGAGGCCGCCTGACTCAGAGGTGGATTCTCGTTCCACACCATAACCCCTCTCCTCCTTCCCACCTCCCCATCGTCTCCCTCAAGCCAGCAACGACTCTTCATAAGGTAAACATGAAAACAGTACAAGAAAACATTTATAATTACATGTGCAGTATTATATTTACATTATAAAATGTCATAATAGTATGGATGTTTTTGGGAGTGGAACGGATTAAATGTATTTCTTTCATTTTAAATGGGGAAATTTGTTTCTTAAGATGAGTTTTCCACATAACGAGCTCAGTGCCAGAACGGATTAAACTCGTTAATCGAGGTGCCACTGTATTAGCAATATCAGCCTTAATAGCTCTGGGGGAGCCTCCGGGTCTCACCCAGAAAATGGCCTTTCATTACATTCAACGCTGGTTTTATCGAGATTCTTAACGAGACAAACAAGCAGTGAGCCACAGCCAGGTCCTAGTGGTATGCCTACAAAACATAGGAAAATGAGTACCCTAGAAATGTTATCACTGGCTGATGTTAAAATGGAAGGGGACTTCCCTTCCAAACACTAACACCTCCCCTCTTTCCTCTCTTTCATATGCCAATAAGTGTTCTTAATAAAGGTAAAGTGCTGATGACCAGACCACACACTAGAAAGTGAAAGGACGATGACGTTTTGGTCCATCCGAAACATTTCTATCATCCCAGATAGCTCCAGGGAGCCAAAGGAGCTTCCCCCAGAAAGGGAAATACTAGTACTTGCATCCAGACACTAGGTAAAAACCTAATAAATTCAAGAGTGGCACGAATAAAGCCCCCAAAATGGAATGTGGCACAAATGAAGCGGAAAGCCCCTGAAAGGAATGAAAAGTGAAAACAAAGACTACAACTCTCAAACACCAGACCAAGCACAGTGTGCAGCACCAGCCAAAAATCCCTTCCAACCTGTGGACAGACAGTCCAAAACAACTGGCTTACCTGAAGGGAGAGAGTCACCACAAGTGAGGAGACCCCCTAAGGGAGTGAACCTCGAACACTCCAGAGGATGATGACCCCTAACAGTGCAAAGGCAGCACAGCACATGCAGCTCCACGCACATTAATCTCCTGGCTCACGCTGCCAAACTATGCACAGGAAAAGCTGCAAAAGCAAAACACCACTTAGCTGAAGACAGGAAACAGAGCAAACTGGGAGGACGACCAGGCACAGTACACATCAGCATAAAAAACTGCTAGTGATGCAGCTAGCTGACCTGGTCTGCCTCCCTCCTCCCTCCAAACGAAGTGGGGAGGTGGGCAAACTAGCTCGTGCTAATGCTATGAATTTTCTATTATTTGTTTATATTGTTGGAAGTGTTCTTTTGGTTGTTTAGAGGCTGTGGCTTCATTTCTAACCCAGCAGTGGTCTGCTTTGTTTCACTAGCTTTCTGGGTGCCTTCCCTTGGTAGTGACAGACATGAACAAATTTACGTAAAATTTAACACAATGTCACTGCTCCCTTCACCTCTCTGAAAGGGCCAGGTTCTGGCTTGTGGTCCCCCAGTAGGCCAATAAGAACTCTGCAACTGACAGAGAGAACACCTTGTAGTCTGGCATTATATCAGTGAAGTAGCTTCAGGGAACCACAAGGTACTCCTCCCCAGAAAATCTTCTGTAAATGGGTACTGTATTTTTAATTAAATTTATCACAATTTACTTATATCATAAATGTTTTGTCAAACAAAATGCATTGCTTCTCATTAGAAGATAATGGCATGGCACATACAGAGGGGGAACTCACGACTCCCACCTGTTATTTACAGCCACTACCTGCCTCTGTTGTCTCCCAAACGCTTCTCAAGTTGTTATTCTGCCTGTGCTCATTTTGTCTGCTCTGCCCTACCTCACACAAATTTTCATCAATTTCCTTAGCTGTTTCTAGCTGTAACCCATCCCTAGTGAGTTCCAAGACACCAACAAACCACACTTAGTGACACTGGTACTCCAACATTGAAGAAAAGGGCCATTTGAGTCAAGGGAGATAATGTACTGTAATACAGTAATGCATTTAAAACTGGACAAAAATGTAATGTTTTCAGCAAAATTCTGGTCCTGTTACCACTATTAATGTACAGGCTCAGACAATGATAACACTGATGCAGCCACATTAACAAGGAGGCTCCGTCCAATAACGGAAAATCTGAAAGAATTGCTGGCCATGTGGATTAAATACAGGAACTAATACAATACGACCTGAACCACAATGCTCTTTCAGGCCAAGGTGCTTGCTTTATTTAATGATCTCAAGAACCAAGCATGTGAGTGCAGCTGGTGAAATATTTTGTTAGTAATGGTGGTTTGACAATTAATTGAGGTGCTATAGTTTACAAATCCTAAGAATGACTGGGGAGGCAGCTTAAGAGCCAATACTGTGACAGCCAAGACATATACAAGGAAATGCTTAAAGAAGAAAACTGAGGAAGGCAGCAACTTTCCAGAGTAAGTGTTCAATGTGAATGGGTCTGGGTTATTTTGCAAAAAAAAAAAAAAAAAAAAAAGTGCCAGCAAGCTCATTCTTATCCAATGAAGAGAAGACTGCACCTGATTTCAAGGCAGCTAAAGCAAAATTAACTGCTTGTGGATGGCAATAGAGCTGGCAATTTTAAACTTTAGCCACACCTTGAATATCATTCATTAACATCAAGGGCTTTTAAAGGTCGAGTTAAATCCCAGCTTCCCATCAGCTGGCAATCTAACTGAAACTTGGATTACCATTTTTGAATGGTTCAAGAATCATTTCTGCCAAGTTGTCAAAAAATACTGAAAGGAAAACAATCTGGCTAAAAAGGCCAGAATAAGTCAGGGTGGAATTGCTTCCCAAAAATACCACATATGTGATACAGCCCACACACCAAGGCGTTATAAAAACTTGAAGGCATACTACATGCATCGGACAATGCAGCAGATTGAAGGAAAAATAGATAAGGACGTGCAAACAATACCAGAGTTCTAGCAGTTATGCACTGTATGTCATGAATGCCATTCACAACAGTAATGTGGCATTGAAGAAAGTGACAGGCTACATTACATTAAATACATGCTGTGGAAAAATATGGAAAGAATGCAAGAATGACTTCACTGATTTTTAAGTTGCTAAATGATATCCATCAGCTGATCATCAAACTTGCCAGGGATGATGGATTTCATGAAGTGGATCAGGCTCATGTGCTGGAAGTGTTGGACTCTCATGGTGAAGACCTAACAAATGAGGAATTGGTTCAGCTAAGGAACTAGTTTCAGTTGAAAAGGGATGATGGTACTCACCTAGTTGTACTTGTGAGGATGAGCTGCAGCTCTTGGGTCTCGCCTCTCAACCCTTAATCGATTGATGTATAGATTTCAGAACCTACTGGGCTCTGTCATATCTACAGTTAAAGCTGTAAACAGAGTTTGCCTCCACCACTTCAAAGTTCCATCACTTCTAAAGTCTCAATGGCTTATTTTGTTAAATAATTTGTGCACCTACCCCCCACCCATTGTTCATGTACATCCCATGCTAATGGTCTGCCTTGTTTCTTTCCCTGAATATTTTGTATGTGTACATACCTACCCCATCTCTCCTTCTCTTCCAGTGACACGAGGTTTAACACCTTTATCCTTTAGTATTTCCTCCCAACTCATACCTTTCAGCTTGTGGATTAGTTTGGTGGCACACCTCTGGACTTTCTCTAGTTTCATTTTCTGTGTAATGAGATGAGGGTTTCATGCTGGTGTCGTGTATTCCAGAAGTGGTGTGACAATTTGTATACAAGGTCCTGAACGACTCTTTGCTCAGATTCCATATGGAGTTGATGATATTCGTGTGATGTAGGCTTCAGGTGACTATACTCGACCAATATAAATTCTGATTCAAGATTCCCCAAGTCTGATTCTCTGATTCCTCTCCTATGTAGTACCTTGTTTATAACTTCCTGTCCCTAGCACCAAATTTCATTATTTTGCACTATATTTTGTGCTGGTCCTCTGGTAGGTTAGGATAAGAATACTTTAGTGTGACAGTCTCTTGACATTGGGAAATCTTAGGAGGATGGGCTGAATAAGTAACAGATTTACTAGTAACTAGAGCTTGAGTTAAGCCCTAGTAGGCACTTGAGGGACTATTCTTTCCTTGTGCCCAGGTCATTCTGTATTTTTTTTGTATTTCTTCTCATAATTCTGCATCCTCAGCAAACACTGAGAACAAATCTATCCCCTCAGTAAGATGCTTGCAAAGATTAGGCATAGTAATAACCACAGTACTGACCAGTACTGCGGGATGTCACTGGTAACATCATGCTACTCTGAGGTCTATCTTTTCACTGTGATACACTAGAGCACATTCCGTTACTATTTATTTTTCTACATTTTGTGCACAGTACTCCTGTGGCATACTGTGCCAAAGGTGTTCTGATAGTCCAAACACCCTTCTCTATCTTGTACTGATCTACATTGCTCAGACATAGAACTAAGAAGTTTGTGAGACAGGGTTTGCCATACCAGAAGCCATGCTAGTAATGAGTTAAAGACATAAGGTGAAGTCCCATAACGTGTGACATAATAGGGAAGAGCATTGACAAACTATAGGATTCAAATGCCCCAAGTGTGGACTGTGTTCAATCAATAATATTAAAGGAACTGGCAGATGAACTATGCCCATTGCTGAAACTCGTTTTCGGAAAAATCTCTGGACCAAGGGATAGTCTCCCCTAGATTGGAAATCTGCTTGTCACTCATATTTTCCACAACCAATTATGGTGGTTGTGGTACCAAAAAATTGTGAATATGGTAATTTTTGGACTTTCCTGTAAGAATTCTGCCTATCCAAATGTCTAGCTTATCTGATGGGGGAGTCATCCCTATATAATTAGGATAAGCAAGCTTAGATAGTACGTTGACTTCTCTAAAGCTTTTGATAAGGTACCACACATGAAAGAATGACAAGGAAATTACAATCCCATAGAATGAAACCAGCATTGAATTTGATGAAATGTCTATTTCTAGGTTAGCCCCAGTGGCTCCCTGAAGATGATACTGTATCACTGATAGTGTACCATCTACTAGGTTGCATCAGCCTCAGAGTTCTACTGGCCTCCCAGAAACCAGTACTGTACCAGAACCAGAGGCTAAAGGCAAACATAACTAAGTAAAACAGGAGGTTGGAACCAGAGCGACCTGAGCTGGTGGCTAGGCACTAGATACATCAGTATAAGAACTGGTGGTGGAGTAGCCAGCTGACCCGGCCTGCCACCCTCCTTCCCCCCAAACGAGGGGGAAGAGGTAGGGCAAACTAGCTTGCACTAGTTTCCCAAATTTTCAATCATTTATTTACATTGTTGGGGTGGAGGAGGAGAAGTTCTTTTGGTGGGTTTGAGGCAATTGTCTTGTTTCTAACCAAGCAATACAATACAGTAGTCTGTTTTGTTTTGCTGACTTTCTGGGTACCTTCACTTGGTGGCAGCTATGAATACCTTTTATCTAAAGATTTTCACAGTGCCATCTCTCCATGCGCCTTTCTGAGGGGGGGGGGGGCTAGGTTGTGGCTAGTGGTCCCCGGCAGGCCAATAAGAACTCTACGACTGATGGCACCTAGTAGTATAACACTCTCACTATAGTACAGGTAGCATCAGTGAGTTACAAGGGGCTTCCCCCAGGAAAGACTTTCTTCAATCATTAAAAAGCCCAGCAAGGAAGAACATATCTTGTGCAATATACAGAGATGAGCCGACTCAAGAGGAGTCAAACTCACAGAAGAGGAAACACCCAACCCCTTAGAGCAGATATCTCTGGGTGAGATAAAAGGAAATGGAAGCCAACCCTAGGGAAGAGGACCAGGCCATGGTCAAAGTGAAATAGAAGCCAGGATACACACAACATGGATAGCATAAACACAATCATGAAGCATTAAATGTAAAAAAAGTGTAATAACCTCCAGTGAAACAAGTTCCAAAAAAGTCAACCCTCCCAATGAGCTAAAAGTGAGAAACTGCAGAGCCTGAAGATGGGTGATCCCATCACCCAGACAACTGAGTGAGGGATGTAGAGTGGCTAGGACCATGAATGACCTGACCTGCCACCTGGTGGCTGTCAGCTGCATAACAGTTAGGGTGGTTACCCAGCTGCAGCAATTATTTTCTGTGTTTATTGTGGGATCACTTTCCATTCACGCAGTTGCTTGTTTTGTTGCATTCTATGCTTTCTGCGGAGTTTTATCCTGGTTTTGGGTTGATCTCTCATTCCCCAGGCTCTCCCTTCACCTCATAATGCGAACCAGATTCTGGTCCTTGTTTCCGTAATAATGGGGCAGTGCTGTATCAAAGAGGCAACATGAAGGAGAGTAGTGCTGTGATGGTGAGAGCTATTATGATAATGAAGTATCATGAGTGTGAAGCATCTTAATGGCAAAAGGTATCTTGATAGTGAGAGGTAGCATGATAATTAGTGGTAACATAATTAGAGGTAACATAATAATGAAAGATAATGTGAAGGTGAGAGGTACTGTGATGGTGAGATACCAAGGAGGCAAGAGGTACAGTGATATTGAGATATATCAAGATAGTGAGCAGTTACATGATAGTCAGAGATACCAAAATTGTGAACTATTGTGATAAAGAAGTACTGTGAGAATGAGAATTACTGTGATGGTGAGACACCGTGGCAGCAGGTACCATAGTGAAAGGAACCCATGATGGTGGCAGGTACCATACTGAAGGAAACCAAGATGGGTTGCAGGTACCATGCTAAAGATGACTATCACACTAACGAGGGGGCTTCAAAATGATTGACACAAAGACACCTATGTAAGCACCGCGTCCAAACATTAGGTATGGCCTGTGAATTATGAAAAATGCTTATTTTAACAATAATATACTCTACAAATTATCATCTTGGAATATTGTACAAGAAAAACAGGCAGTTTTTTTTTTATGAATGTGTTTACCTGCCAAGTTCCCAAGTTGAGTTTGCCTTCTGAGATGGGCAGCGTGAGAGAGGAACCTATGAAACAGGCCTTGACATGGGCTGGCTGAGTTCCACACGATGAGGAAAGAAACCACACAAAATATAATTAGTACACAAGCAATGGAAAACATCGATGTGGTTCCTGATGATATTCCAATACCCCAAAAAACTTTTATACTCATATTAACTTGTTTTTCAATTTATAGTAGTTTTTTGTTATTAAAGTATGACAAGGAATTTTAACAATTATTAATGCAACAATAATTGATAGACTTGTCAATAGCTTATTACAGATCAACTAAAGTGATCAGTTATTTTAACATTATTATGATACAGTAAGTGCATGAAAAATAATGTAATATAAACAGCAACAAGTATTCACCATACAATAGCAAAAATAATGTAAAATTAAATATTAATTAAACTTCCCATGACCTATTATTCCCACAGCTATAAACAACCTTGGGGTTATATCATTATTTTGGACTTAGATTTATGTCAAGAAACAATCATTATAAACAAAATTATGAAAGGGCTCAAAACACACACACAACAGTTGTCGTCAGTTATTGGTAAAATGACTACAACACCCTGGTGGCTGGCACAGTGGTAACACACCCGCTTAACATTTGGCCTAGGTTTGTATCTTGACCAGAGAGGGTTGACTAGGTGCCAATCCATTACTGTATGCCTCTGTTCACCCAGCAGTGATTGGGTACCTGGTTGTTAACCCTTAAACCGCTCAGCGTAAGCGGCTGGGAAGCAAAAAATATTCAAATTATGTACAAAATTACTTAAAAATGTTAAACAAATCTCCAACTTATTGGCTTCAGCACCGTGAAACTTTCATCAAAATATTTTCAGAAATTGATTTTTGACAATTTTTTTTAAAAAGAAGAACGTTTTGTTGATAAGAACATCTATTAATTGGAATTAATGGATAATGCAGTGATAAAAATATGCAAGCACCTGTCCAACGCATAAAGAAAAAGAATAGCAGTAAGAAGTGTCCACAAAGTGGATATGTAGCTGGTGCCTTTATAGCATTGCTGAGTAATACATAACACAAATAATAATGAGTAAGTACAGTGGTACCTCGGAATACAAGTGTCCCTGTATACGAGTTTTTCGGAATACGAGCAGGATTTGCCCGAAAAATTTGCCTCGGAAGGTGAGGGTTGTCTCGGAACACGAGTTTGTTGATACACGTACAGGCCGACTAGCATGTGGCGGCACGGCGATTGCGCTTCAGTTTACCAGTGTCTCACGCCCATTGACTATCCCTCCTGAATTCTTCACAAGGATTTACATTTTTTTGTCGTTTTTTTGGCCATTTTGAGAATAAAAGTTATTATATATCTCGCCACGGGTCTCAAGAAAGCCATTGGTAAGGTTCAACCTAAGAAAATAGCAGTGAGTAGAGGCAGTAGAGGATGTCCCCTCTTGATTAAGAAAATGTGTGAAGTATGGAAAGAACTCCAAAGTTTTGTTGAAAAAACTCACCCAGATAAAGCTGTAGCAGGCCGTTGCATTGACCTTTTAAATGACACTGTGATGTCTTACTACAAACAAGTCTTAAAATGTAGGGAAAAACAAGTGTCTTTAGACAGATTCTTAGTAAGACAAGCAAGTCCTAGTGGTATGCAGGCAAAACGTGCCAGAGAGTGCACACCAGCGAAGTCCTCACTGCCTGATGTTATAATGGAAGGGGACTCCCCTTCCAAACAGTAACACCTCTTCTCCTCCCTCCTCCTTACCATCTTCCATACACCAACAGCAAGGTAAGTAAAAACTTGAACATAGTTTTGTAGGTTATTTAGATGAATTAGGTATAAAAATTTAGTTTGATGTGGGGTTTTTGGGGTAGTCAGGAACGGATTAATTCATTTCCCATTATTTCTTAAGGGGAAATTAGCTTCGGAATACGAGCCGTCTCCAGGAACGGATTAAACTCTTAAACCGAGGTACCCCTGTATGGTACCCCAAAATATGCTCTATTTTGTTATGTATCATATAAATATATTGCCCAATGTTAATATCTGTTACTTTCATCAATGTCCAAATTTTTTTTATGGGATTTTTTTTTAATTTATAGTTTTTTCTCCTTTGTTTATATCTGATTTTGTTGTAACCTTCACATCCTGGAGAGTGCATGCCAGTCCCTCACTATGTGAAGAAAAAATGAAACTGGTCAACAAATAAATCAGTCCTAACTCGCAGAACTTGGAACTTTGAATTTGTTTTGGCTGATTTTTTCACAGATCTCAAACTATTTTCTTTGTCTCTTTAGGTTGTTTTGATGATTAGGGACCAGTTTAGGGTTTTTCACTTATATAAAGTATACCCTACATATCCCTCAAATTGCGCATCGCATCATATGATGCTTTGACCGACTTGCAGTAAATTGCGCATCTCATCATGTGATGCTTTGGAGTACTACGCAAGATTTAAACGGCCCGCGGATACACGGGGTTCACCACACCTTCATCAGGGCTCTTGTAAACAGACGCCAATTTAAAAAAAAATCGTGGGCCAAATTTCCGGGTGTTAGGGGCCTCAGTATTGAGTGAGCTACCAAGCCTGGCACACGCAGCATGAGCTCACAGCACTGCTGTTCAGCTTGTGACCACAGCATCGCCTAAAAATGCCATAATATACTTGTTCATGCTATTATGTAGCGATATATTATTACAGAAGACCCTTGACTGTGATAAAACTGACCATGGGTCTGATAATAGCAGGATTGTGGTGATATTTAGCGCTGTGCTCCATGGAGGGAGGAGTAATGCTGTGGGAGGGAGGGTGGTGGCATTGTCTTCTGACTGTGTGTGGCCACCTTTTATTGACTGCACTCACCATACCAGCTTAGTGGTTCGCTATGGTGAACACAAATGTAGATACTTATATATAACGTGTGTATAGAGGGTATAAACAGCAAGAGAAGTAGGTTGGGAGCCGCCATTTTGGTGAGGGCGGTGCGTCGTCTGCACGATTTTATCATGTTGTTTACTGGTGACCACGATGGTCTTTGGCGCCATACCAGTTTACTTTTACAAGTATGGTGAATAAAACAGGTAGATATTTATATGTAATGTGTGTATATAGCGTAATAACCCACAAAACTGTATTGTTTGAGGAGAAATATTAGTGCGTCTGGCCTTGAGGGCGGCAGCCATCAGCTGACTGTGTGAGGTCCTACGTCTTTGTGCCTTTACTCACTATACAAGCTTAGATGTACAGTTATGGTGAACAAAACATGTAAATACTTATATATAACGTCTGTATATAAATGAGTGGCTGGCTGGTGTGAGGCGGTCACTCCTCGTTACTTTTTGACTCATAATAGCAACTTAGTGGTTCGTTATGGTGAACAAAACATGCAGATACTTATATATAACCTGTGTATATAGTGTAATAACCGATAAAGTATTTGTTCACTGTTTGATGAACATAATTGAATCAACAATATGCACACCATATTTTTGAGTACAGCGATGATTCACTCATTTTATTATATAATATATCACACTACACACTATTGAATAATATTACAGCAAAAAAAACTACGAAAAATCAACCAGAGACATTGAAATAATTAGGTAATTACCTCTTTGTGGCAACTCCGGCCTAACAGCTGGCAAGCAACAAGACCGCCTGGGACGCACGCTGAGTCAGCGCTTGTTTTTTGCCAGACTTCCCGCCCTATAGCGGGCAATATATGGCACTTACGATTTTTTTATTATTTTTCCCATGATCAGTGAACACAAATTAACAGGTTAGGAAGATTTTTTTTTTTTTGTATGCACCTGTGGGTGTCAAATGGTATGTATATAGCCATGTGCCATTTAAGGGTTAAATCCCCTACAGCATTATAATTATCCTCATACAGTGACACCTAGGCTTACGAATGCCCCTATTTACGAACTTTTCGGGTTACGAGCCCAATTTCTTCGTAAAATTCGAATCGGGTTACGAGCTTTGCCTCAAGAAATGATGCTTGTTGATACGCGAATGGCTGACCTAGCACGTGGTTGCACGGCGATCACGCCTCAGTTTACTGGTGCCTCCCGCCTAGTGACAATCGCACCTGAATTCTTTGTAAAGAATTTCAGTTTTTTTGGATTTTTGGGTATTTGAACATAAAAGTAGTTGTTATATATCTCACCATGGGTCCCAAGAACACTAGTGGTAAGGTTCAAGCCAAGAAAACACATGTGAGAATGACCATTAAGGAAAAACAAGAGAGATCATTCGTAAACATGAAAATCGTACACGGGTTGTTGAACTAGCTAGGCAGTACAACAAATCTACGTCAACGATATGCACTGTACTTGCTAAGAAAAAGGACATTATGAGTGCTAAAGTGGCAAAATGCATGTCAACACTCACGAAACAAAAAACACAAACACTTGAGGATGTTGATAAGTTGTTATTAATTTGGATACACAACAAGGAATTAGCAAGTGATAGCCTTTCAGAGGCCATCATTTGTGAGAAAGCAAGGCAATTGCACGAAGACCTTTTAAAGATAAACCCTGGAACGAGTGATGTAGACATGAAAAGAGTCTAAGGCAAGCAGGAGATGGTTTGAGAAATTTAAAAAAAAGAGTGCTATTCATATTCCGTCATTTCCCGTAAGGCATCTGGCGGCTGCTAGCTTAGACAAACCAGCAGCTGAAAGACTTATTAACGAATTTAAAGATTTGGAAGGGGACTCGCCTTCCAAACACTAACACCTTTCCTCCTCCCACCTCCTCACCGTCTTCCACACACCAGCAAAAGTCATCAGTAAGGTAAGTAATAACGTGTACATACTTCAGTACTGAAGATTTGGGCGAATTGGGTTTAAAATTTACTTTGAAATTAATTTTTTGGCAAGTCTGGAACGGATTAATTCAATTTACATTATTTCTTATGGGGGAAATTCGCTTCGGTTTATGAGCCGTCTCTGGGAATGGATTAAATTCGTAAGCTAAGGTACCAATGTATTTAGTTTTTGGGAGGATTATTTTTTCTTGATTTCACTTCAACACATATTGAACTACAACTTTCACATATTCGAGTACGAATGCCAAACAATGTCTATTAAAACATACAAGTAAATTTATGAATTAGAACTGCCTTATTCATTGTCGATAACTTCAACTTCAATTAAATCTATAACTAGAATTTCAACATACGTCAGTATCCAAAAATCTAGTTTCTGACCGATCCTCACCATTTTTACATATAGTGTGCACAGCTGTCTGTTCTACAATCCCTATAGAATTTACGTTTCATAAACCCTAAACGTTTAGAGTTATAAATTCTTGTTGTCTAAAATTTGTGCATATTTCAAATCCCATATTGACTTTTTTCTTCAGTAAACTATACTGAAAACCTATATTCTAAATATATGAAAATAAAGATCATATGCTATTCTGAGAGCATAAGAATAATGCTGATGAAATATCACCAAATGAACACTTGGTGATATTTCATATTTTTGCAGCCGATTTCAAAACCTGAAGTTCTCAATATTCAATTTTATGATTATTTTTTATTTTCTTGTTTTTCAAGTTATGTTGGTATCATTTAGACAAAGTTGGAGCATTTGCCTAGTAGATTATGCACAAAACATTTGAAAGCATTTCAGCAAATTTTAAAAACTGAGCTTATTGTCCTACTTCATATGAAGTTTTGTAGCTTAAGGGTTACACGATTGGCAGGTCGTATTTCAGGGGAATTAATGGGCAAGGCTTACCATAAGTTATGGGATGGGAAAGCTCTTAGCCTGCTAACAGGAGTTAGAAGTCAGCTGTTCCTGTACCCACCCGTGTAAAAATAGAACTCTAGCAGTGTTTAGAAAACTAAATACATCATAATGTCAGGAGACAGGCCGCCAGTGTTTCTTACTGGGCATGTAAATAAGCCTTTCTTACTCTATATCGATTTGAGATTTTAGGGACAAATAGACACTCACGAGAAAACGGTTGTGCTCAAATGGAAGCTCTTACGAACGTTAAAGTCAAAACACAACTCTAGATTCTGTCTATTTGAGCAATTCATGGTCCATTATTGCTGCAGCCTACTTTTAACCCTTACATTGCACACCTGTTTTGGCAAAAATTTATGGTGTAGTTTTAAGAACATATTTTTGTGATTTTTATAAATGATAAGCTAATTTTAATGTCAAAATTTTTCCAAATTCAACCATTTTCATTTTAAATTACAATGAGCGATGAAAACATTAAAAAAAATAAAATATGATCTAATAGAAAACAAAATCATATATTGTACTGTACAGTACAGTATACCAAAATTGTATATACTGTATACAATTTGTGCTGTTTACAGGTCAGCTCCCCACAACGATGGGGAAGGTGGAACTGACAGAGGACTGGTTTGACGAAGTTTTGGTTGTTTATTTTTCTTGGGAGAGTTTTTTTTAACATTTTGAGGGTGCCGTTTTCGTTTTTCAACCATGTAAAAGTCTGTTTTGATTCACCTATCAGGGTGCTTCCCTGGTTGATGGCAAGATGATAAACTTTATATTTAAATTGTTCACAAACCATTGGTCCCTAAAGAGGCCAGATTCT
The DNA here is from genome assembly GCA_020271785.1 of Procambarus virginalis. NCBI lineage: Eukaryota > Metazoa > Arthropoda > Malacostraca > Decapoda > Cambaridae > Procambarus > Procambarus virginalis. The sequence goes on from WNGS01005680.1 coordinate 16,967,353, forward strand.
GGCTCATGGTCCCTGGTAGGTAACAAGAACTCCACAACTGATGACACTCAAGTAGTATGGTACTAAATTAGTAAGCTAGCTTCAGGGAGCTGACAGGGCTCCCTCCAGAAAAGATTACTTACAATACCTTGAGGTTACCATGAGATGATATCGGGGCTTAGCATCCCTGCGGCCCGGTCGTCGACCAGACCGCCTGGTCAGGAATGACAATAACAGTAATGTATATATGGTATACAAAAATATGAACACTTGCACACAGAATGGTTCCCGATTTGGCCTACTGGCATTGTGTGCCTTAAAAGTTAGCATACAAAAAACTGAATAGTGTACTTTGGTTTAATATAATACTGTACATGTATGTACTACAGTATACTATATTAGGCCTAGGTTTGATTAGATTTTTGTTGATCAAAATTTATGTTAGTCATTGATGGGCGAGTCCATAATCTGTACAGTGGAACCTCGGTTTTCATATGCCCCTGTTATCGTATTTTTCGGTACTCAAACTCAGTTTCTTCAAAAATTCCACTTCGTACCCGTTGTTTGCCTTGGTTTCGGAGTTTGTTTATACTGTACATGTATAGGTCCACCACAAGCATGGTGCTTCAGTTTACCAGTGTCTCCCGCCTAATGATGATTGCACTAAAATTCTTTGTGAAGAATTTCATTGTTTTAGTGCTTCTTTGGTTTCTGAACATAAAATTCATATATATATATCACGCCATGGGTTCCAAGAAAGTCAGTGGTAATGTTCAACCTAAGAAAATAGTTGTGAGGATGACAATAGAGGAAAAACAAGAGATCATTCATATTGAGACAATGTGATGTCTCACTACAGACAAGTGTTAAAATGTAGGGAAAACCAAGTGTCTATAGACAGATTCTTAGTAAGACAAGCAAGCAGTGAGCCACAACCAGGTCCTAGTGGTATGCCTGCAAAACATAAAGAGAGAGAGTACCCCAGAAATGTCATCACTGCTGTTATAATGGAAGGTGACTTCCCTTCCAAACACTAACACCCCCTCCTCCCCTCCCCCCTTCCTCACCCACTTCCATATGCCAATAAGAGTTCTCAATAAAGGTAAGGTACATAAGAGTATTATTCTGTATCAAATGTATTTTTTAGTTAATATATTTGGGGTGCGAAACGGATTAATTCATTTACATTATTTCTCACGAGAAATATGTTTCGGTTTTCGTACCGTCTCTGGGAACGGATTAAATTCGAAAACTGAGGTACCACTGTATATATATCCCATTGTCATTCTATGTATTATTTTACTATAGGACAAGTTGTTCAAAATGAATACTGTACAAGTACAGTACCTTCAAAAATAAATGGAGCATATGGGAAGACAATAAATTCAGGCAATTTTCTATATAAATTCACATGATATATTTAACCCTTGGGCAGCGGCTATGGAAAAATTGTCATACCCGCCTATGCGCAAAAAATAAAAAATTCCAAAAAATAATCTTTCATTACTGAATTATTAATTTGTATGCAAAATGTAAGAAAAAACACAAAAATAAGTGAATATACGTCATTTCCTTGGGAGGAGGCACTCTGGAAGGTGGTGGAGTGGCTGTGTCTGGCGCCTGTCAACGCCTCGTGCTCAACTTTGCTGACACTTCCTGTGTTATCCTCCGTTTTTCACCACTTGTTTCAACTGATGATTGGCTTTCCTGGTATACTCCATTACAAAGTAGTGAAAAGGATATGAACATAATATTCAATGATGTTTGCTCTGGGCAATGACATATGACCTAATTGGCACCATATGGGTGAGAGTATAGATTGAAACAAAGGCATGAGTCAACCTGTCCACCTATTAGAATGTCGCATTTTGATGTATACTCTACCCACGGCCAAAATTGTTGCACTAGAAAATGGTAGCGGATCGCGAAATTGACATACTGTTCCGTTTTCTGTTTTGGGCCCTCTGGTAGGTTAGGATAATGATATTTTAGTGCGACAGTTTCTCGACATGGGGAAATCTTAGGAGGATGGGCTGAATGAGTAACAGGATTTACTAGTAACTACAATGAGCAGGATTTTTTCAATAGGTCTGGGTAAACTCCATTTCATCCACAAAGACCAACTATGTATATTCTTATTTGCATCATACAAGTAAACCCAGACATAATTATATAATCGTCATATGATGATGACCGGGCCGGTCATCATCACAAAATAAATCAATAAATCAAAATAAATCTGGTCAAAGACCGGGCTGTGGAACGCTGAATCTTATGACAAACGTAAGGTAAAGATACCAGAGAGAAATTTCAAGAAAATTATTTACATCTTTAAATCATACGAATAATAAAATTACAATACAATTAATGATATAACCCTCAAGTTTCTGAATACGGTATTTAAAACATAATAATAGTAATAATAATAATAATAATTACAATGCCAAGTTATGATTGCTCAGATATGCATATATGTACCATATGTACATAAATCAACCTATGCAGTTAAGTATACAAACAAGAACCTATATACATAGACATTTACACTCTCTCACACACACACACATTATTCATCCTGGAGTTTAGTAACGCAACTGCACCTTTCAAGAGCAAGATTATTGTGTTGTTTAAATACTACTACTAGTAACTAAACTAAACAAAAATCTTAGCAGCATGGCTGACAACTGACAAGGGGCCACATTTCAACACAGTAAAGTCATGCTAGCCATAAAATGATTGAATGAAAATGTAGAGTATGCTAAAGTAATGTGGACTAGCCCTTGCAGTCGAGGCTCTCATATAGCTTCAGCACTAGAACCAACAGCATATCTAGCCTTAACACTCTGCATGGCTTAGCACTGGCAGGATAAGGAACTAATCAAGGCAAGCAACTACATCCGCATTTTGTTTTATAAAAAGACCTAGATACAGACTATAAAAAAAAAAATTGTATTTTCATGTGAATATTAATGCATCTTAAGCAAACTACGTAATACAGTACTGTACTCTACTTTTAACCTCCTGGTAACTGTGTAAGATTTTATTTTATTTTGTAATTGATCTATACATCTAAATATTAGTTTTGCACATATGTTCTGTATATCCCTTCAGATACTTTCATCTTAAATTTATTGTTTTTGAATTATATTTCTTGCTCACCCTTATGCTTTGACACAACTCTCTGCATGGAATACATTCTTTTGACATTTATTTCTATACACTTTCTTAACAATCTACATAATTTCATAAATATTGTACTTTTATTTGCTTAGTTTTAATACAAATTATGAAGCTTAATGCAGCAGTCTCACTCATATTTGACACTCGACCCACAAATCTATAAATAAAGAATTCATGACGATTCAGTCCATCCAGGACCTTTACACAAATTGATAGTGATCCCAATAGACTAAAATGTTGTTAATTCTTTATTTTCAGATTTGTGTCTGCATGTCTTGATTTTTAGCCAAGTTAGTGTGATATTTCTCAAATGTTTTGTTAATTTACAAGATNGTGTGTGTGTGTGTGTGTATGTATGTGTGTGTATATCTCATGTACGTTTATGTATCGCAGTGGGCGGGGGACCACACGAGATGGTTCAGGTTCACAGAGCAGCAAAACAAATTGTTACAGAAACTAATTCAACGTATTTGGCCAGGAACCTTAAAAAGGTAGCTGAAGTTCATTAAGCTTATTTTTTTTATTTTTTTTTTAGCTGCAGATGAACAATGAGCCATGACGAAAATCAGTCTACCAATAGCATTTCTGTATTGTCTCGAACATATATTTTTCATACTGTGTATAAGCAATTATGTAATGAGCCCCCAAAATATATACATTACCTAAACACAAGTGAACAAAAATTAAGATTCCATGCTTTCCTGGCCGGAGTTCACGTTGAGCCAGCTGTGTGACCACTCCACTCTCCCTCTATCTACAGCAGCAGGCAGTGGCTGGAGGCCAGACAGCTGCTGGCACCATTAGTATGGAAACTCTGGACCAAGGACAACAGCCCGGGCCCAAGTTGGAAGCTGGCCCCTCTTGACTTTACATATGGAAGATACCTACATTTGGCTTTTCACTATGGAAGCAAACATTATGGTTAGGAAGCCAGGGTAGATTTGTTGGAACCAAAGGGACTTGTATCGTTCCCCATCCTGAGATGCTACTTAGAAGCTTTGTTTTCACCTGTAGAAGATTAACCAGGAACACAAGATATAATGGTGAAATGTAAAAGAGAAGATAGAAAATAAAGAAAGATTTGGATTATATAGAAATACCACAGTAAAGGAGAGAACTTCAAAGACCATGTTACAAGGCAATACATAAGAACCATCAAATTGGAATATTTGGTAAACACATTACTGCAGTCATTCAAAACCTGAACAGAGAAAAGAATCACTTGTCTGGAAGTCGCATTTGACACCTGTCAAATCTTGGAAGCTGTCAAGTTATATTTTCTTTCACATGATGGCGGTAAATACTCATGAATTTGTTTACGCCAAAAATATACAACAATGAAGCTGCACAGCATCATTGATAACAAAGACTATTATTATAAAAATTTAATGAGAACATTATATTGGAAGAATTGTGCAAGTCAAGAGGAGTCAGGCACTACAAGTTGATAAAAGTATGTATTAGTTTACATGCATTTGTGTACTGTATGTAACAGTATATGTGTACAAGTGTTCATATCAAGTGTGTACAAAAATACAGCCTATATAACACTACACACTGTCCAGCTTCCAGCCACAACACCACCAGTGCCTACCTGCTCTCGGCACTGCTTACAACAGTGCCACAAAACAAGCTATAAAAACTGGAGCTGTTGACACTTGCTACAACTCCAACTTTTAGATATCTGAGCTCTTACAAAATTCTCTAAAGCGTTAAAGGAGATAAAACTAACAAAACTCTTGGCATTCATGACTAAGGTCCATAATTAAGTCAGACACACTCAACGAACATGATACCTTTGAATCACAAGAGCCCACCAGTTGGTACACTTCAATATAGTACAGTACAACCATATATTTCCCCTCCACATTTCACATATTTCTTGAGCTAGTACACTTCAAGAAAAATAATGAAATACAAGGTAACAATGGCTTACCCCAATGGCTGATAATGTTTCCCCATAACTGTATCATCTGACTTCAGTGTGCCTACTTAATACAGGTCCATTTTTTTTTTTTTTTTTGCAGATACACCAAAGCCTGTTGCAGCAGTCAGGTGCTTCATACTAGATAGGTCATTCAAGTCCAGTATGTTGCAAGCCACAAGTCCAGGAACTCTACATGGGTATAAAATTGTCCTCTTTAATTTGCAATAAAAAAGAAATACAAATAGAAAAAATCCTTTCCTATTACCACATTTTCTTATCACTACCATTAACAGACTGAGACGAATCTCTGGACTAGAGACACACAACACCACACAGTGCAAAGGGCACATGTTATAACAATTTTACAATGATCACTTAATTAAATAAAAATCAACAATAAGAGCCTTAAAAGTGGGTAAAATTCTTTGGAAACGGAATTAAAAATGATAAAACTGCTATAGCCCTTGAGATAAGCAGCAACAAAGATGCAGTGGAAAACAATTCTTAACCTTGAATGTAAAGTAAAAAAAAAATAAAAAATTTGTTTAGGGATAATTTAGAGACTTTTTAAGTATTCAAGGTGATGTTATTAAATGGGTATTAAGTGGCAATGGCTCCTGCTTGTTCTTTACAGTATAAGTTAAAAACAATGTCAACTAAAATGAGTTTTCTAAACTGAGTTTAGAAAAAAAAGGCAGCCAACACATAATTTATTAACACTATTAACCTTGGTGTCCAATCATCTAATGTAAAATTAATTACTGTTCACTTCTTTAACAGTTAAGTTTAAAACTTGGAAAAACTCATGCAATCCTTGATAAAATCCAAAATTTAATGATTAACCTCACAAAAATGAACCGGGTACAAGGATTTGTCTAATAGCTAAAAAGTAAAGATCTCATGCTGCCTTCTTCCATATGCTGAATATCAATACATCTCCTTTTTTGGTTTATGTGGGTGAGCTTACAGCTCTGCATAGGGGTAGGTAGGCATTGTGACTACATTCATCTGCCATTCCCCAATTAAGGAAAATCATAGGTAACTTTGCAGATAATCATAAAATATTAACTAATATGTAACAATAAATTCTCTTTTATGCGAGCATCAATCCTACATAATCTGCACAGATGCAGAAAAAGGGTCAACATCCTAAATATTTATGTAAATTATTTGCAATTTGGACTGTGTAGATAAAATATACAAACCTAAACAAATATTAACAAGTTCTTTAACAAAGAAAGTTTGTCTCTGCTTAAATGCAAATATATAGTACTGTCTGATGAAGTGATTGGTTTTTATTAACTGATGTTAAAACACCTGGTTCAGTAATGTCACATGCACCAGAAAAATACCTGATTTAGTAATGTCACAAGCACTTGAGTAAATAACTGGAACATAAAGACATTCAAATCACTTGATAAAAATAAAAATCATTCATTGAAGATAATTTAAAACAAAAATATCAAAGATCATAAAATTTCCTATCTAAAAGAGGGACTAGTGGCGGCCGACGAGTAATGAGGTGAATAATGAATACCGTGCACACACGCACACCCAGGTCAAGGTCACGAGTTGTTCACCACTTCACACACACAGATGCCTGAGGATAGTTTCAGCTGGAAAATCAATGGAAGGTATTTATCACAGACCTTTTCAAGACAGTATTTATTCTTGGATGATTTACTCTTTATTGTCCCCTTCAAGATACTGAATATGCTTTCTTTACCCAAAAATAAGAAGTAATTCTTTTCCAAGAGCCTAGTCCAGCATTGTTTAATCTTGTTAAATATAGTGTTTAACAAATTCAAAATTTATGCCAGGTCCATAAACGTCAGTATGAGCATTAGTTAGTAGTAGCAACAGTTTAGGTGCACCGATATGCCTTCCATTCCTTGCACCCAAAACTTGCCCCCTTGCAGAGTATGTCAATGTTGCCATAACTACACAAAAGATGTAAGTGTGATAACATCAACAATAACTGCCATTGGAATAAAGCTCAGAAAGTCATCTCCATGTAACACAGGCATGGAAGTGACCCCAGCTGAGCCTGTACTCAAGCTTTATTGACTGCTGACAATGTGGTAAATAAGCAAGTGGATGGAAGAGGTGTTTTGTTCCCTACAAAGATACTCACACCAATGCCGGATTTTTTACCTCTTGCAGAAATACCGATGCAAATGTGTGCCAAGACTAATCATTTTATGAGCATAACAAAGCAGTTCTAAGTAGCACATTTGTCTATTCAACAACACAATTAAAAAAGGTCTTCATTAAAGTGCTCTCAAAGGCTCCCATTTGCTGATCACAAGTTAAATGAAAAAAGAGTGGATAGTATCCCATCAGAGACGATATAGAGAAATCACGATAAAGTTAAATCTGTGCGGTCTAATTAAACGTGTATGTTAATATATCGGAGTGATGCAAAAATGTATTCAAGACAAAATTTGTAAAGATGATTACTAGCTGATATGTGTTCAGGTGCAGTAGCTAAGGAGGAGAACCTCGGTTTGTGACAATTTGCAGATATAATTTTATAGAATGATGCATTATCCCCATTTGGAATAACAGATACACCAGAGCAGCAATTCACCATTATTTATATTATATGAGAATCCTCATGCATTGTCTTCAAATGCAAGTTCTCAAATTGCAGTTTTCAAATAAGCATTAATAATTTGAATATTACTCTTTTTAGATATTTTACCAAAATAACCAATATGAAGTGAAATATTTATGAATCTCAATACAATGGTTATAAACATCTTAGGTTTTTTTTTTTACATTTTCTAATATTTGGTTACTAATATTTGTATTTCTCATTATTCTGTGGAAAATATATGCTCTGTTGTACCCTACAAGACACCAACAGTGAGAAATGAGAAAAATCATAAGGTTCTCTGAATCCTTCAATTATGATTTCTCTGATCCAATATAAAGATAAAATATTTCCCATTTTAACAATTTCAAGGAATAATGTGCTAAGTTTCCTTGGGAAGACAAGATGCTTCTCCACTCTCCCTTCATAAAGGACTATTTCTACTTGCCACAATGTACCAAAATCTGTGATAAAGCTGTATACAACATTAGAAAAATTTGTGGAAATACTCACTTAAATATACAATCTTCCAATTGAATTACCCTATGGTGACTTAACACAAGCAAGCTCTCCTAAATGTTAAAATACATATGACATTTTTAAATCCTAATCGTCGGAAAACTCTAGCAGAGTAATTTTGTTAGAAACGATCTGGTTTGCTAAATTAACCAACGTACAATCTAAAGCTAAGCGAATTTCATCTCAAAAGCGGCTACTTGCAGCACAGAAGAGAAGAGCCATCCACCAATATTTTTGGGTTTGAGCTGTAATTCAAAGTTAACCAAATGTTAGGCTCTTACCGAGAAGACCTCAATGGTAACTCCGATAAACAATCACCTATTAAACAGAAACTTAAGCAAAGGATATATCTAGAATTTACTTGAAGCTACTTAACAAGTAATTATCAAAAGAAGGCACCAAGCCAGGAAGCAGATCAATAATCATAATATATTAACATAAGTAAAAAGATACAAAATTTGTTATGCACAATAAGAGAGTAATGGAAAGGATATCATGTGCAAGACAGGTGGATATACTTAACAATACTGTACTTGCAATCATATATTGTCTCGATTGTTTGTTTATACCAATGTTTACCTTGTAAGTGTTGCACTAAAATCTTGAGAATAATTTATGCCCCCTTTTCTGTAATTATAAATTAACCTCTTAAAAGTAACATCGTATACTTCATTTAGAAAATGAAAATACAACAACCTTATAATGGCAACATGCCCCAAATATATAACTGGAAACCAACCTCCTTCGAGTGTGCTACAAGCGAGGGACCCATGACAACATCCTTTTACTCTTTATAGAAGAGAAAAATAGAAGCAATCTGATTTTTGTTTGTTTAGGAACACTGAGTGGCCTCCAGCTGATTTACGACTGTCCAAGATACTTTGTGGTAACTGATCATACTCGGCTAATAATAGCCCATCCGTGCCAAGAATTTCTTTAAAGGTGATAAAAGCTCTCAATCCTCATTAGAAGTTTGTATGAGGACTATTTCTCTTGGCATTAACTATTTTTCATACATCAAGAATAAAGGTATATTCAAGAATCAATTTTTCATATCCACAATAAAATGTTAAAATAAATTCATAAGTCATCAACATATGTATATATAAAGCATATCTATGTATAAAAAATGGCACAAAAGCTTTAACACTATCTTTTTAAATCTTCAAGTTAATTTCTAAGGCTTGTTGAAGTGTCCCTTCTGAACATACAGTTTGGAGTCCTTCTCTTTGAGTTAAACATTGCTAATCTACTTGAAATATGCCACTGCCCACAATATAAGCAAAGTGGCACATACCAAACTCACTCCACAACACCAGTCAGTCTTGATCACTGCTTGCTAGCAGTTACGCTCAAGTCAATTTCCAGTACCAATGCTGTAGCCCATCTAATCTGAATTCTTAAAATGTCAATCCATCCACAAAAACTGCATCTGCCACAGCTTTCTGCCATACAATATTACATGTTAGTAACATAATGGACTGCAGCTTTGCATTGAGGTGTTCCTTAAGAATTCAACCTAGAGAGTTCTACAAAGCTCATTGAAAAGAGCACAAATACTTCCCTTCCATGGCAGTGTATCTAATGAATCAAACAAAGTAGTTCTTTACATGTGAGGTTCCGTCGTTGAAGTTCACAAGTTTTTAAAATTGGTGAATTAACAACTACACTTATAAATCTATATAAATAAGCCAACCATAACCATCTGAGTGCAATAATAAAAAGGCCCAAATGCTCCTACATACGGCAAGAGGGAGGTGGCTACCAATGGTGAAGGGCAAGGAAGTGACTTGATCACGACACTAACTACGCAATGAATGACTTCAGTTTGAGTAGCAATGTCCACTTGTAGAAACAAACCAAGAATGTAAAATTTGACTCTTAATTTAATGTTTTTATGATACATTTCTTTTTCTTTTTTTTTTTAAATTATGGCTAAAATCTTCTTCAGAAGCTCAAATAAACTAAAATTGAGAAAAGTGATCAAGTCACAACTCAGCAATTCTGAGGACTGGCACTGATGGTAGGTGCTGGTAATCTCAGACTGGAATATCCTCCAAACTGGATGCATACCTCCTCCCCTCCAATTACAGTAAGTTTCACATTGCATACAGTTGGGAAATTAACCTCTATGGAAAGACTTTGTAAGGTCCACGAATGTCAATTTAACCACACTGTCATATTTTGGTGCCCAAAGCAGGGAAATGAACCTGATACACACCCTGGATTTGCCGTCTCTGCTGATATGCGGGGCGCAAACAGGTTGTTCACCGGAATCCCCTCTTCCAGGGGTCCAAGCTCTCACTGCCTTGAGTTTCTATTTGTTTGGGACCCCAGAGAATATTTAGTGCTAGAAATGTGAACTGCCAAAGTTTTATGGCTAGTTAATCGATATACACGTTTCATGAAAAGTATGAAAAAATCACAACTGAAAAACTGCTGTGGTAAGTCATTGTAAATTATCCTTCACTGAAGAATAAAGGTTCCACCACAAGTTTTTCTTCATGGGTTTGTACCAGTATGTGCTATACTTTTCTTAAGCACTGTTGCAACTCAGCCCATATCCCATTGGCAAGGAAGAGAGTACACAGCCTGAGAAAAGATGAAGAAAGAAATGAGTGATGTTTAAGAAAACCAGGACAAAATGGAGGCAGACCTTAAAAAAATATTAGACTGAGAGCATGTGGAAATGTTTTATAAAGAAAAAAACTATGAATATTCTGAGTTGAGAGAGATGTATAAGGAAGAAATCATCATAGTTTAGTAAATTAATGAAATACATAAATTATAAAGGGTAGGCTTTATCAGTTAAGAGTTTTGGTATAAACAAAAATACAATAACTAGAAAAAAAAATACAAATTAAGAGAACTAGAAGAAACACAGGAATAAGTTCTGGAATGGGATGACGGAAGGCCAGGTATTTTAGTGGCATAATGATGGAATGGGACACAATGAATTGTGGAGAATGGATTCATTTGGGCTGTCAAGTTAGACACAACAAACTAGTTTTAGCCAATCGCTGACCATAACTGGTAGCATTCATGGCACAGCCAATAAGAACACACTAGACACCTTCAGATGCCTGTGTTGGGTTCTTCTAGCTGCTCGTTGATGCCATTGGAGACATTGGAGAGACAGGAGTTCGCCCATCTCGTAAGCACCCATTTATAGTCGCAACAATCTTTCGAGGCCCAGCATCATTTCGGTGTTCACATAACCATATACCCTGTAAAGAAAAGATATATCCTCAGAAATAATAAAAAAACAGTATAAAGGTGAATTAGTAATACAGGTGAAACCTCCTTGAATGAACAGATTCAAGGACCAATTCACACTGGACTCTTATGTAGCACTAAAAATTAGAGCTTCATGTATGATGAAATGACTGTGCGGGCACCTCAATAGATTCTCAGAGCTTGTACATCGGTATACCAGGGCCGGCCACAACCAGCCTATAGCTTAGAAAAGCTACCATAAAAGCCAAAAGGGAGTCACAAAAATGCAAAAAACACCTAGGTAGCAACCAGCAGGCCTGGTCAGAGACTGGGCTGTGGACAATGATCCCCAGAAACTTTAGGTAGAACAGGTAGGCAGAAAAAAAAAGAACCTGGAGCAGAATGAGCCGGTTGGCCGTGAATAAACCCAGAAACAACTTTCAAAACAGCAAGGATGAGATGTCTACACCAAAAGCCAACAAGATGGGCTTCATCATAGTTTAACAATGAGAGGCAACAGTATTCGGCATCAGAGGACAGTCCACAAAAATCCAAGAAATGACCTGACAACCAACATTGACGACAAACAGCAGAAAGATAGGAAAAGGTGAAAAACATGAAGAGAAGGCCCTCCATCATACAGATGGTGATTCACCTGACTTAGAAATTGTACACCCAAAGATTGGCAGAAAACCCCGAACCATCAAGGAACAGCTGACCAATCCTCTGAAAGAGATGGTGCCTCAGAGGTTCAAACACTGAGCCCTGAGGCCCAGAAACCAAGAAGCCAGAACTATCACTGTTATGATTCCCAGGTAAGATATAATATCTCCCACTTCTGGTGTGAGTGTTGTAACTCATTCTTGAATGCTCCTGACTGATAACAAAAGTATGGTATGTGGTACACAAGGTAAACTGGAGGTTATATTGAACAGGAGATATCAGCTTCTGAGACACTTGTGGTGCAGGGCAAAATGCTGAGTTTGGGGAAAATGGGGACAGCAGAAGGCAGTCTGAAGAAGAAGGATGGATGGATGATGTCACCATTAGCCAATAAGGAGGCAGAGTTGCGACATGGGAGGAGGTGAGGATCACTGATTGGCTGGAACCTCACTTATGTGTGGGAAATAAAAGGGTAAAGACACATTTCATTGCCCTACAGTTTTTAGGTGGGAATTCTACTTGTAATGGCCAAAAAGAGGCATGTGAATAGTGACAGTGATAAGAGTACTAGTCGAAGAGGGGGGCAGCTAATGCGTGTGCCTTATTGTGTCCCACAGCGATGTGAGTAAGCCATTGAACCCAGGCCGACGTCATAGACGGAGGTAATTTTGTGGAACCCACAAGAAGTTCTTGTCCAATGAGTAGACGAAGTATTGGATGTGCCAGAAGAGGATGCTTGTTTTTAAGCTCCTACTCACAAGTCAAGGAAGAAAATGACAAAGGCAACCAAGGGGCCTGAGAACAGCCTAGTGGCAAGAGAAGATACCCGGCACCATGTTGGTCTAGCAGACGACATGTCCTCACACCCATACTGGAGGTATGAGATTTGTACTTACTGTGGCTAGCTCTGTGCTGTGGAGCAAAATGTATGGTGGTTCTAAATGATACACAGTAACTTTCATAACCAATGCGAATAATGAGAGATAATTTACATGAGAGTATTTGATGCCGGAGTGTCATTGTCAGGAAGGAGCAGTGGCCGTGTGTCTTACCATTGCAGGAGACGAATGACGATCTTTCAAGCAACGCACCTGGTTAAATAGGCTTTGGTTGAGAATTGCCAGAAACTGCCAGCGGCAGGGTAGAAGAGTGTCGAGGCGACATGCTATATAGTTTAGTTTTTATATTACAAGTTGTAAAGAATTATTTAGTTTATAAATGATTGCAGGATTGTGTACACTTGCTGGGAAGTGTAGAACGTTGAACGACAAGCAAAGAGAGAGGTGTGACAAGACATAATCTGTCACCGCCACAGAATGCTATCCACCTCATTAGTGAAAATAAGAAAATAGTTGTGAGTAGAGGCAGTAGAGGATGTCCCTTCCTTATTAAGAAAATGTGTGAAGTATAGGAAGAACTGCAAGGTTTTGTTGAAAAAAATTTCCCAGATAAAGCTGTAGCAGGCCATTGCATTGACCTTTTAAATGACAATGTGATGTCTCACTACTGACAAGTGTTAAAATGTAGGGAAAAACTAGTGTCTTTAGAAAGATTCTTAGTAAGACAAGAAAGCAGTGAGCCACATCCAGGTCCTAGTAGTACTCATGCAAAACGTAGGAGAGAGAGTACCCCAGAGAAGTCATCACTGCCTGATGTTATAATGGAAGGGAACTTTCCCTTCCAAACACTAACACTTCTCCTCCTCCTCACAGTCTTCCATACACACCCATGAGTTGTCAATAAAGGTAAGCAATAACTTGTACATACAGNAAAGCAAGTTACAATCTTGATGAGCTAGTTACAAAATTTCAATATAAGTCGTCACATCAACAATGGGTTCGAGAGCGACCTCAAATACAGGTTCTAAGTTAAGCAACTGACATATGTGGAGAGCTAGTGTCACAATTTATATGTTTGTCCTGCACACCGCCTCCCATCCAGTGGGCAGCGGTGGATAGGTTACAATCACTCAGTTACTACCTACAGTTAGCAAACTGGGGATAGTTGGCTAAAATTTCTGGTAGCAGATCATTTTGAATGAAATATTACACATCGCTGGAACATTGGCTATAGAATTGTCTCTAAATTCACGTATCTATTCGCACTCCATCACATAGTGACGGAGGGTGTGCGAATAATTTTGTTGACACAGTTTACATTTGGTCAGGTCTACATCGGCAGATAATGAGAATTCCCAGAGATACTTGTAACCGAGTCTAAGCCGAGCTGTAGTAACATCTAGAAGTCTGCTGATTTTATTGGATGATCCATAGATGTGTGGCTCCTCTTGCATGATAGTATGATGATAGATGGAATTACTGGTGTCATTTCACTTTGCCTCAGATCTACAAGATCTTGTTGAAGTTCTCGGTGCAGAATAATAACAAACTCTGCTTACGACACACTCAGCTCCCTTGTTTAAATCCTTTAACTTGCTAAATATTAACTCCCTCCACACATTCTCTTGTGTCAACTACATTTACAAAACCCTGTTCTTAATGCAAATCATGCAATGAAACACTCCTAGACAGATGTAATAGGACCTATTATCACCACACCAGAAATAATATCTTTGATATCCCCAGGGTCAAACTTAATCTGTGTAAACACTCTATGCAAATTAAGGGACCTAGTCTACGGAACTCACTCCCTAGTGAATTGAAAAGCTGTCACAACGTTTGCCTCATTTAAAAACAAAACCAAAAAAGTACCTAATTCATCTTCGTAGTTTCCTACACTGAGCTTTAAACTTGCTCTGTATCTAGTGTTACCCAATCTCCCAATCTTTATGTACTTAATCCAAACAACTTTATCATTGTGTTCATTGCTGTCTTCTTTTATGTTCTAGCCGTATGCTGTATTGTGCCTGCTAAGTTTTGTTAAACTACCATTCAAGCTGTCATTGCAATCATTCTGAGCTACCTATGTGCTTTAATATACATAAAATTTTCTCTCATCTTTTATTTTTTTCATGCTATGTAACTGTTATCATTTTTATAAATTTTGCAAGTATTTACCTCTTATAAGTTCTTAGATTAAGGACCTGCCCGAAACGCTGCGCGTACTAGTGGCTTTACAAGAATGTAATTACTGTAATATGCTATGTATCCTCACAATCCCAATGTACCTTCTTGTATATATATATATATATAATATATATATATATATATATATATAATATATATATATATATATATATATATAAAAATAAATAAATAAATAATCTTTACCAGTGTAGTCAAACGCCAGGCTTATCACTACACCACGGGGACTGGATTAAAACGCTATGCGTATAATAATGAGAAAACTGTGAATATGCATCCAAGGCCCGGACGACGAAAGGCAACTGACGACGTCGTGAGCGTCCAGCCGACACATTCCACCAGTTAGCCTCAAGCTGGAGGCGAGTAAGTGGATGGGTAGCAGGAGACGCACTATCCGTTGAAACTGGCGGCAGTGGGCGAGAAGACGTTCAAAGCTCAGGGGCCATAGCCCCGACTCGGCATGGAGAGAAAGAACTGGCGAGGAGGGCATAGCTCCTAGCGCTGAGCGAAGGGCACCATGAGACTGTGCAAGAATGTAAAAATATCACTCTAACGTAATCTCACCAATCCATTGTACATTCTTGTAAATAAAATATTATTATTATTATTATTATTATTATGTTGTGTTGATTTAGGGGCGACGACGATCGTGGGATCGGATGCGCCCCGGTAATGCATGCACATGACTGTAAAGCTGCCGCCCAGTTGGGTGGGTGTGCAGCAAGACTAGTAACTGTGTGACTCACTATAGATGTAAAGTGCCTTGTATAGTGACTGTTGTGAGCCTCTTGTAATGTCACTTGTGACACCTCTTTGTGTCACTTGTGACACAAAGATTCTTGATGTGTGTATTTGTGTGAGTGATTAGATATGTATGTGTATGTATATGTGTATACGTATATATATATGTACATGTATGTATGAGGGTGTGTACATGTGTATACAACATTGATAATTTTGTAACTAGCGTCAAACATTGTTATTTGCTTAGCTAAACGAACTAGAGGGTTCAGTTCCTGAACCGATTATGTGCCTCTGTATCCTTTACACCACCGCCCACGGGTTGGGTATGGGGTGCATAATAAAGAAAGAAATTGAATTGCCCGATACCGGGAAATAGCAGAGGGGATGGGGTCCCTATAGTCTCTTCAGGCCATGGACCCTACAAACTCCTCAGGCCACAAATTTTACAATCTCTTCAGGCCACGGACATGACGGATGAAGCGGAAGGTATGGCGAAGGATGTCATGACGGACGTCTTCGTCTCTCGCACCTGCCCCGTCAAGGAGAACGGGAACTGTGAGGCGGGGAATATTCAGCCTACGAACGGCACTCTGTAGTCTGACGCGAGCGCTATGAAATCGAGGGCAGTGAAGAAGAAGGTGCTCGACTGTATCCTCCTGGGTCGGACACCACTGGCAGTATGGGGAATCTGCCAGACGTAGACGATGGAGATGTGCGGCCAGGCAGGTGTGCCCAATCCGGAGACGAGTGATGGCAGTGTCGAGGAGTCGAGAATGATGACGAGTCCATGGACGCGGGGAGGAGTCCTCCCGGAGACCCGCCAGAGAGGAGGACCTGAGTGCTGGCTCCATCATTGCCTCCCAACTCGCGAGGCAAGCCGCCCGGAGTTGCGGGAGAATTTCGGAAAGGTCTAGAGGCATATTTGTAGAGTCATGGAGAGCATGCGCCATCCCTGCTGCTGCGTCGGCCACCTCATTGCCATTAATACCGACATGTGACGGAACCCATTGGAGATAGATGGACCAACCCGGAGTACCAGAGTATGACAGCAGTTCTTCACGGATCTGTGACACAGTATGACGATGGACACGTGGACGCCGAGATAATATGAGATGTAGGGCTGTAACTGAGTCCACGTAGAAAACGACTGCAGAGGGCCCCGAAACTTGTCGAAGGAGTCGTAAGGCTAGTAAGATTGCAAACAGTTCCCCAGCCAGGCACGAATGAGCAGGGGAAAGTTTCCACGTCTGACAGAAGGAAAAATGAGCAAAGTATGCTGCCGCAGATGTAGATGGTGGCTGATCTTTGCGGGACCCATCCGTGTAAACCTCCAAGTATCCAGAGTATAAGGAGGCTCGTAGGTCTGCAAAAATTAAAGGGGCCAAACCCTCTAAATCTCTCTTCCGACGAGGAGGCTTGGAAAAGTCGACAGAAACCCGAATGAGCTCTTCTGCCCACGGAGGCACCGATGAGATGATTGGGCTAGGGGTGTGAACAGGGACGGGAAGGGAAAACTGTGAATATGCATCCAAGGCCCGGACGACGAAAGGCAACTGACGACGTCGTGAGCGTCCAGCCGACACATTCCACCAGTTAGCCTCAAGCTGGAGGCGAGTAAGTGGATGGGTAGCAGGGAGACGCACTATCCGTTGAAACTGGCGGCAGTGGGCGAGAAGACGTTCAAAGCTCAGGGGCCATAGCCCCGACTCGGCATGGAGAGAAAGAACTGGCGAGGAGGGCATAGCTCCTAGCGCTGAGCGAAGGGCACCATTTTGAATGGGATCCAGCCTTGCCAAGACAGATGCTGCTGCTGAGCCATAGACTTCACTTGCATACATGATCTTGCTACGAATGAAGGCCTTATAGAGAGCTAGGAGCGACTCCCGTGAAGCCCCCCCATGCCGCACCAGAGAGCCGTTTCATGATGTTCACGCGACGAAGGCATGAGGCCCGAAGGTAGTCCACATGATGCCTCCACGTCAGCCGAGGGCTATCTAGAACGACCCCCAGCCACCTATGTTCCGTAGCGATCGGGAGACGACAGCCCCCGACGGTCACCACTGGTTGGTCTGGTAAGCGGGTCCAGGTGAAACTCATGACGCAACTTTTTACAGGGTTAATGTTATTATTATTATTATTATTATTATTATTATTATTATTATTATTATTATTATTATTATTATTATTATTATTATTATTATTATTATTATTATTATTATTATTATTATTATTATTATTATTATTATTATTATTATTATTATTATTATTATTATTAATATTATTATTATTATTATATTTTGGACAGCGTTATGTGCATTCCAGTGCAACTGAAAAATTAACAAACGTTGTTGACTCTAGCTGTTGGTAAATACATCAAAGTGACAGATAAAATGAGATGTACAATTATTTTTCCATATATTAGAAACCAGATTAAGATTATAAAAGCGATTATTGCTTACGAAAAGTTATGGGTCCGGGAGCCACTGAATATGTGGCGAGGCTCAGCTGGTGGCCGCAGCCGGGTGATCACCACAACAAACACCGCTCCTGCTGCCACCAACCACCTCCCTCTCCTCCAGCTGTCTTACCCTCTCCTCCAGCTGTCTCACCCTACTCCAGCTGCCTTAAACCCCGCCAGAATCTCACCCTAAACTACTACAGGGTGACTGGTGGCCAGGAACGAGTCAAGAGTTGGTCTGAGCATCCTCTCTTCCTGCCTCTTGTGAGACTCGAGGAGCCAAGAGGCTGCTTGGGATGAGCAGAGAGCGGTGCTAGCAGCGATAATGTGCTAATCTTGGGCGGCAGGTCAAACATTACATTTATTTCGTATTCTAAAGCTTTTTACATGTGTGTTGACTCGAATTATTTCATTGTTACGTTGGAAGAGTGGGAGCCACGTCTGAGATGTCTTGGTCACTAGTCAACAGGGGCTTAGAGCTGTTTGACAGTGATTTGTCTGGTGAGCTAAAAGATATTCTGTTCTCTGTTTGTTTGATAATGTAAGAGTGGTAAAACTATTCCATTGATTTTGTAGCCTAGTGGGAAAAATGCTTAATGTACCTTTTTTTTATAAATTTCAAATTGATTATGGTTATAATGAGCACAATGCTGGAGACTGACCCATCTTGGAGAAAGCATAACATTATATAAGAAATTCATATTGGTTTTGCATAATGAACCCTATTTCAGAGAAACAATTGTGGCTACACACTTGCATTGCTGGGACAATTAATAAAGTTCTATTATTAGTCAGTGCTAAACCCCAGTGGTCCTGTCAAAATACTACTGCAGCTCGTGAAGTAATTCCTATATCAACGTTGCAGCTGTATGGATGTCTGGCTCTTGCATTGCCTGGAAGTTGCTAGAAAATGTATTAAGATTTTTACTTAATTGTAAAACCACAATGTACTTGTGGTTGTACAGTATGCTTGCCACAGGCAGTCTTCTACTGCCCAGATTTATATGGTGCCCACCAAATATATTGCCTAAGGTTACAAGGAAGTTAGATTGTTGCATTTTCTGGTTTGACCTTTGGGAGAACGAGAGGCAGGAGAGGGGTCTAGTCTTTACCTGGTCAGGAGTTGAACCTTTGGTGGGTTCCTGGTGTGCTCTTGTGTCATAGTGATCATTTAGCTCTTGCTCCAATGAGATTCATTGGTTTGTGGGAACTATTTTTGTCTACAGACAAGGAGTCACAATAACGTGGCTGAAATATGTTGACCAAACCACATGCTAAAAAGTGAAGGGACGACGACGTTTCAGTCTGTCCTGGACCATTCTCAAGTCGATTCGCAATCGACTTAAGTATGGTCCAGGACGGACCGAAATGTCGTCGTCCCTTCACTTTTTAGTGTGTGGTTTGGTCAACATATTTTTGCCTAACCGGGCCGTGGATGTTTGGCATGGTGGAGGAGGATTTGCATTACTTAACCCTCAAACCGCTAGGGGGCCCAAATGGAATTGACACCCACAGGTGCAACAAAAAAAAAAATCCAAAAAATTCTTTCGTCTTATAGAGGTGTTTATTTTTGTTCCCTGATCACGGAAAAAATCATAAAAAAATCGTAGGTGGCATATTTTAGCCGCAATAGGGTAGGGAAGTCTGGCAAAAAAGGGGCGTTGACAGAGCCTTCGCCAGGCGAGGTCTACTCTGCCCGAGCTGTCAGACGGCAGTTGCCACAAATATATTATTACCTAATTATTTCAATGTCTCTGATTTATTTTTTCTTTGTTTTTTTGCAGTAATATTATTCCATACAGTGAATTGTGGTATATTTATATAATGAAATGTGTGAACCATTGCTGTACTCAAAATTATGGTGTGCATATTAGTGATTCAATTATTATGTTCATAAAACAATAAACAAATAGTTTTGCTGTTGTTACACTATATACACAGGTTATATATAAGTATCTGCATGTTTTGTTCACCATAACGAACTACTAAGTTGGTCTTGTGAGTCAAAAAGCAACGAGGAGTGACTGCCACACACCAGCCAGCCACTCGTTGCCACTCCCTCCCTCAACAACATTTCACTCGCCCTCATTCTCCTCCCACAATACTGTTTTTGCATTTACAATGGGGCCTTGACTTACGATGCTAATCCGTTCCCAGAGATGGATCGTAAGGCGAAATATCGTAAGTCGAAGCGATTTTTTCCTTAAGAAATAAAGGGATTTGAATTAATCCGTTCCCAACCCTCCAAAATATTAACATACAAATACGTTTTATACTGAATACAATGTTTTTTTTTTAAACTGCAATACAGTACCTAAGTTTATCTTACCATTATGGAGGGCTCTTGATGGCGTATGGAAGATGGTGATGAGGGGGGAGGAGGAGAGTTGTTACTGTCTGGAAGGGGAGTCCCCTTCCATTATCACATCAGGCAGTGATGTTTTCTCTGGGGTACTCTCTCTCCTATGTTTTGCCTGAATACCACTAGGACCTAGTTGTGGTTCAGTGCTTGTTTGTCTCACTACAAATTTGTCAAGAGACATTTGTTTTTCCCCTTCGTTTTTAACATATGTCTGTAATGATGCATCACTTTAGCACCCATAATGTCCTTTTTCTTAGCCAGTATGGTAGATATCATTGACTGAGATTTACTGTACTGCCTAGCTAGTCCAACAACCCACACACCATCTTTATATTTACGAATGATCTCTTGTGTCTGCTCTATGGTCATCCTTACATGGGATCTCATATGTTGAGCCTTACCACTGACTTTGCTGGGATTAATGGCATGATATATAATAATTACTTTAATGTTCAAAATGCAAAAATATCACTACTAAAGCGAAATTCCTTATAAGTGCAATCGTCACTATGCGGGCAGCTGTAGTAAACTGAGGCAGCTCGGCCACGTGACTGGGAACCATGCACTCGGTCGACCCGAACGTGTACCAACAAATATTGTAAGCCGACGACACCATCCGATGTCGAGTCGCATTTTTCGATGAAATTGACATCGTAACTCGAAATTATCGTAAGTAGGGGCAATCGTAAGTCGAGATGCCACTGTATTCACTATACACAGATGTTATATATACGTATTTACATGTTTTGTTCACCATAACTGTACATCTAAGCTTGTATGGTGAGTAAATGCACAAAGGCGTAGCTATTCACACAGTCAGCTGGTGACGGCCGCCCTCCAGGCCAGACGCACTAATATTTCTCCTCCAACAATAATGTTTGTGGTGTTATTACGCTATATACACACATTATGTATAAGTATCTACCTGTTTTATTCACCATACCTGTACAAATAAGCTGGTATGGTGCCCAAAGACCATAGTGGCCACCAGTAAAGAACATGACAAATCGTGCAGACGACGCATCTCCCGCACCAAAATGGCGGCTCCCAACCTACTCCTCTTGCTGTTATCTCACACTATACACACGTTATATATAAATATCTACATTTGTGTTCACCATAGCGAACCACTAAGCTGGTATGGTGAGTGCAGTCAATAAAAGGTGGCCACACAGTCAGAAGACGATGCCACAACCCTCATTCCCACAGCCTTACTCCTCCTTCCATGGAGCACAGCGCTAAATATCACCACAATCCTGCTATTATCAGAATCCTGGTCAGTTTTATCACAGTCAGGGGTCTTCTATAATACTATCATCGCTAAATAATAGCAGTATCATGTATATTATGGCATTTGTAGGCGATGCTGTGGTCAAAAGCTGAACAGCGGTGCTGTGAGCTCGTGCTGCGTGCACCAGCCTTGGTGGCTTGCTCATTACTGACGCTCTAACACCCAAGAATGTTGGCCTGGATTTTTTTTCTAGGTGGCATCTGGCAACTATTGGTTGTGGCTGTACTATAGTTGCCCCTATCCCAGGCGGGGCGTTTAAATTATAGCGCTAGACATGAAAGCATATATAAATGATGTGCACGGTTTCGGTTTTGTCACTGATATCATATATATATATGATGTGCGCGGTTTAAGGGTTAATCAGCAGTAGGTCTAAGGGGCCATTCCACACTTTACCTATAAAGGTGAAATGAAACATTGCCACTGTTTTAAATTTGACTGAAAACGTGTACGGTGATATTAAAGATGTTTTTGATTACATTTCTGCAAAGTAGCCTAAAAAAAAAAATTCATGTGTATTATTTCTTTCGATAATTGCACTTATTTCATATAGCAAAGAGAGACTAAAAGATATCCATTCATATGAATAAATACGTTTGTTTTTTTCTATAATGGTGCAACCAAAGGTAATTGAAAGTGCTAGCAAGCTGACAAACTCCAACAAGGCAAGTTGAAATGTCGATAAGTTGAGTACTGTACGTACTGTGTATGAAGATCCTTCCCTAATCATGTGAATTTATGTTTATTGCATGTAGAAATACAAATTATGCTGGTTTAATTATACGGTAAAATTTTGGCTTAATTCGGATGTCCGGCCAACTCGTGTGGAAATGGGCCCCAATATGATCTGGATTACCAAGTGTAGACAGTGTCATGGACTGATATTCAGGCTCGGGAATCTTGGAGATCTAACAGGGTCTTGGCAGCTTGGTATCTGGTCAGTATTCCTGGTCCCATTTGGGTTTGAGTTGCCCTGGACCACGATTCCTGGTGTTTCATCTTTGGCTTTGTAGCTGCTGCCTCTCCTCCTCCTCCCTGATAAGTCATACATATCCTTTGTTGTTAGCTTCAAGGAGATACTAAGGGGCTCCCCCCCCTTCCCCAGTAAACAAGGGGACGCAGGTCCGGTTAAAATATTTAAAATTCTAATTTTTATCTGATCATTCTGGGACTGGTTTCAAAACTGAAAAGAGTATACACATTAGGTTGCGGGTGAGGCAATTGGTGCTCGCTCATGGGTAACGATTGGTTGACTTTAGGTTTTGCTGTGGGGGCTTGCGCTGGGCTTTTAGACCTTATATGCATACATCCCTGTAGGGAATTATATTGTGAACACATTGATACCAAAAGGAACATTGTAATAAGAGAATTAAGGTGAGAAAACCGACACGAGTATACACATTTTTAGTCTACTGCACACTGACGAGAAACGCCCGGCACACACTTAGGTAGGCTGGGGTGCACGCGCCGTGTGCGTGAAAGTATTAAGTGGTCGCTGGCCTTCAAGCCAGGAGCTCAGAGATGCCACCTGTTGGTGGCTCTGCAAACTAGGGGGTATTTCATTCCCAGTTTTAGAGTGAATCAATATGCTTCGAGAATCATTTGTGGTGTCTGTTGGCTGTTTTGGTGCTTCATTTTCATGAACTATGCAGTTGTCTGTATTGTCATGTCTACTTTCTTGTTGCTTTCCCAGAGTTATCATGACAATCCCCTGCTTTCTTTGCCTCTTTGAAGGGAGGGGTGCAAGTTCTGGCTTTGGTCCCCAGTAGGCCAACAGAATGCCTATGACTCGTGTGACCTAGTAATGGAAAGCTATCTCAGTGACGGCTTCAGGGAACCATCAGGGCTTGCACAGCAAGAGGCAGTTTCACTACATTCAATGCCAGTTTTATTGTCTGACTCTGTCCTCTTTCCTAAGGAGATGGTGGTGTAGTGAATGTTGGCAGGTGTGTGATGCATTTTTTCAAGATATTACAACAAATGTTTGAACTGAAGTTTTCCTACTTCTTCCTTCAGTGGGATTTGGAGGGCAGGGTGAGGCACTCTTAGGTTGGGTACAGCTTTGGTGCAGCCATTTTCCAAGCTATTGCTGTTTATTTGTCTGCAACCTCTTTTAGTTTAGGTTGGAAGTTACCACGTGCTTTTAAAAGGCCATAACTAGGCTCTTTGCAGCCTTTTCTTTGTGGGTTCCCAACTACCTCTCTACTTTGCACCCACATATGAGATATGTTGGATGCAAGGATGATTAGGTTATCTAATTTCTGTGAGTCCAGGCTCATCAAGGATACTTGCATATCCATTTATCATATCTTCTACACTAAATAACATTCATTTTTCACACTCCAGCAAAGCACCCATAACAGTACTGTACCATTTCTTATGACAAAATATAAGTGCCTCCCATGATTCTTCACGTAAAATATGTTAAACATCCTCTCGCTCTTAAACTGATTCCATTTATTCTCTACCACTGCTTGTGCACTATTCTCACATGTACTCGCTATGTTCATAATATTCTGTAAAGCTCATATATTTATGTATTTTGTATGTAACATGCATGGCAAAGGCACCAGTCATCTGCCACTTAAGCTACCCTCTTTTGTCTAAAAGATCATTAAATATATATTTACTTATAATTTGAAAAAGGAAAAACAACCTAGTGTGTAAATGGGTACTGAATTACTGGCTGTCCCAGAGCTGGGCCAAGAGCTCGTAATGGAACTTAAAAATGTCATATGAGCTCGTATCCCATTATAATGATTGTGATGTTCTGTGGACGCAATACAGTGGTACCTTGGTTTAAGAGTTTAATCCGTTCCTGGAAGCGGCTCGTAACCTGAAAACTCGTAACCTGAAGCTAATTTCCCCATAAGAAATAATGGGAAATGAATTAATCCGTTCCAGACTACCCAAAAACCTCACTTCAAACTAAATTTTATACTTAATTCAACTAAATCTGCACTACAAAATTATGTTCAAGTTATTACTTACCATTGGTGATGAATGCTGTAGGCGTATGGACGATGGTGAGGAGGGGGGAGGAGGAGGAGTTACTGTTTGGAAGGGGAGTCCCCTTCCATTATAACGTCAGGCAGTGAGGACCTCTCGGGGGTGCATTCTCTGGTACATTTTGCCTGCATACCACTAGGTGCTGGTTGTGGCTCGCTGCTCGATGTTCTCACAACATATCTGTCCATGGAAGCTTGTTTTTCCCTTCTGTGCAAGATGTCTCTGTAGTGAGGCATCACATTGAAAAGATTAATGCAACGGTCTACTACAGCTTTCTCTGGATGAGTTTTCAATAAAAGTTTGTATTTCTTACCACATCTGACACCACTTCTTAATCTTCAACTTCTTAATCTCCACTTCCTCAAGTATTTGTGGTCTTTGTTTCGTGATTGTTGATACTCCTTTTGCCACTTTGGCACTCATAATGTCCTTTTTCTTGGTAAGTATAGTGCATATCGTTGACGTGGATTTGTTGTACTAGCTACAAAGTTCAACAATACATGCACCATTTTCATGCTTCCGAATGATCTCTTGCTTTTCCTCTATTGTCATCCTCACATGCGATTTCTTGCCTTGAACCTTACCACTGGCTTTCTTGGGACCCATTGCGATGTATATTATAACAATTATATATTATAATATGCCTGTATATTATAACAAATTTTATGCTCAAATAGCAAAAACTCAGAAAATAAACGGTAAATTCTTGTGAAGAATTCAGGCTGGATAGCCACTGGGTACAGGGCACTGGCAAACTGAGCGGCGATCGCCGAGCCACCATGTGGTAGGTCGGCCTGTACGCGTATCAACAAACTCGTATCCTGAGGAAACCCTCGTAACCCTATGCAAATTTTCCGAGCAAATCCTGCTCATAGCCCGAAAAACTTGTAACCAGGGACACTCGTAAGCCGAGGTACCACTGTACTTGCTGAAATAATAAATAAAATGTGTTGGTGCTGACATTGTGACTCGTGCCAATTCATTGACAGTCTAGAATTTCAACAGTATAAACTTGTATACTATGATTATTACAGTACTGTAATAATCATCTACCCTTCTGCACCTCTGCATAACATTTCAATAATCCATATACTGTATACTATATGTAGTGAACACTGGTTTGTAATCCAAGTGGTTTCCTAGTGACTACTGGCATTGGCCACTTGAATGTTCAGTCACTTGTTTTATGGCAACAATTGAATGTTATTATCTGATTCTATTGTACAAGGTTGCATGTTGTGTTGGTATGTTATGGCATTTTCAATTTATTTGGAGACACTGTTTTGATGGCCAATCACTGGTACTTGTGCTCTTATGGCACTGGCCATTTAATTAGGGTTCCAATAATGCATCTTTCTTACTGTTGATCTTAGCCATTGTGCAGCCTTAAGCTACAAAAATCTTGAATATTTTTTAGTAGAATGAACAAATGTGAAAAAGCAAATGTTCCATATTTTGATTGTAATTGTTCTTTTTAGTTGTTTTCCATATATCATTGTAGTATACAGTATTTTTTTCTCAGGTGGCCGATGACCAATTTTGTAATAAAAATAGTATTTTATCTTTAACATTTATTGTTTTGGAAAAATGTTTCTGCACTTTTCTACTGTAGGATCCTGGTGGAAGATAAAAGACCCTAGTGAATGCATAATGTTACCCATTGCTGTATATCCACAGACAAAAGTAGTTGCCAATCAAATGTTAATGGTAGTGCCAAGTCTGTGAGTGTTAGTACTCAGCGTCACGGAATCAAGAAAGCAGCAAAGCAGAAGCAGAAAGCTCAAGCAAGGAAGAAAAAAGCCAGTACTCAACTTATTCAGAAACAGGTTGGTATAGATACCTAATTTATATTTGCTGTAACTTCTCAATAGGTACCTTGAGGATACCTTGAGGTGCTTCCGGGGCTTATCGTCCCCGCGGCCCGGTCATCGACCAGGCCTCCTGGTTGCTGGACTGATCAACCAGGCTGTTGGACGCGGCTGCTCGCAGCCTGACGTATGAGTCACAGCCTGGTTGATCAGGTATCCTTTGGAGGTGCTTATCCAGTTCCCTCTTGAACACTGTGAGGGGTTTGCCAGTTATGCCCCTTATGTGTAGTGGAAGCGTGTTGAACAGTCTCGGGCCTCTGATGTTGATAGAGTTCTCTCTCAGAGTACCAGTTGCACCTCTGCTTTTCAACGGGGGTATTCTGCACATCCTGCCATGTCTTCTGGTCTCATGTGATGTTATTTCTGTGTGCAGGTTTGGGACCAGCCCCTCTAATATTTTCCACGTGTAAATTATTATGTATCTCTCCCGCCTGCGCTCAAGGGAATACAGATTTAGGCTCTTTAGTCGGTCCCAATAGTTTAGATGTTTTACCGAGTGGATTCTAGCCGTAAAGGATCTCTGCACGCTCTCCAGGTCAGCAATTTCACCAGCAGTGAAAGGGGCTGTCATTGTGCAGCAGTACTCCACTCTAGAGAGCACAAGCGTTTTGAAAAGTGTCATCATCGGTATAGCATCTCTAGTGTGAAAAGTTCTTGTTATCCAACCTGTCATTTTTCTTGCAGTTGTGACGGCTACTTTATTGTGTTCTTTAAAGGTAAGGTCTTCCGACATGAGTACCCCCAGATCCTTTACATTGCCTTTTCGTTCTATGTTATGATTTGCCTGAGTTTTGTACGTGGTTTCCGTTTTTATATTTTCATTTTTTCCATAGCGCATGAGCTGGAACTTGTCTTCGTTAAACACCATATTATTTTCTGTAGCCCATAGAAAGACCTGATCTACATCTGACTGGAGGTTCGCCGTGTCCTCTATGTTGCCTACTCTCATGAAGATCCTAGTGTCATCTGCAAAGGATGATACAGTGCTATAGGTTGTGTTCTTGTACGGTAACTACCTCTCAACTTTGAACTATTCGGTAGCATGAATATTTTTAGAGGTCCGATTCTGTGGAACCTTGAGACCCACAGAATTGGACAGAAAGCTCTGTTGTACCAGACATTGGTTGTGGGATAGGAAGCAATGTACTCGCCTAATTGTGTCTGCGGGGGTTGAGCTTTGTCTCTTTGGTCCCGCCTCTCAACTGTCAATCAACTGGTGTACAGATGGGCTCTATCATATCTACATTTGAAACTGTGTATGGAGTCAGCCTCCACCACATCACTGCCTAGTGCATTCCACTTATTAACTACTCTTGACACTGAAAAAATTCTTTCTAATGTCTCTGTGGCTCATCTGGGTACTGAGTTTCCACCTGTGTCCCCTTGTTGGTGTCCCACCCATGCTGAAGAGTTTGTCTTTGTCCACCCTGTCAATTCCCCTGAGAATTTTGAAGGTGGTTATCATGTCTCCCCTTACTCTTCTGTTTTCCAGGGACGTGAGGTTCAGCTCCTTTAGCCTTTCCTTGTAGCTCATACCTCTCAGTTCCGGGACGAGCCTGGTGGCATACCGCTGAATCTTCTCTAACTTTGTCTTGTGTTTAACTAGGTATGGACTCCAGGCTGGAGCTGCATATTCCAGGATTGGTCTGACATAAGTGGTGTTAGCATCAGTGTGGTGAAGTCAGTTTGGGGTCTGTATTGTGGCCTTTGTTCATAATACTGTACGTTTATTACAACACTCGTAATACTATTTGCGATTTGAAATTATTATGCGTATTGCTTCCTTTTGAGGAAAGTTTTGTTTTGTTGGATTATTTATTATTTTTCTCAATATGTGTGTTGGCTCTAGATTGTACTGTAATCTTCACTGGTATCTTGAACTGTCAAGTTGTACACTGGCATTAGTTAACCAAATAAGTATATTATTATTCTCAGAATGTTAGTGGTTGTGTCTAACTTACAAGGGTTAAGGAACATATAATGCTTATTGGGAAATGAACTGTGTGCGGCTAATATTTCCCAAGGATTGGACAGCCAGATCATGACTTGTTATTGGCTGTAGATGTAGAGCATAAAGGCTTAAACAAAAGTTCAACAAATTATTTTTACAGCATTGCTGCTTTTCTGTACCTAAATGTTTCTCTTTCTCATCCTAATTTCTTTGCACTTTTGATGTCGTAAAATTTCCCTTTCTGGGTAATTGTGTTCTTGAAAATTATCCTCCCATTTGTTCTCTAAATGTGTACTACATCACTTTAAACTACTTTACTGATCACACAAAAGACAAGCACATGCAATAGGATAACCAAAGTACTATTCCAGAAGTTAGTAGATTAGCTTTTGGTTAGTGCCTGCTGAAATTACATCTTCAGTATATCAAAGTTTAGTGCTTTCTCTTTATAATTATTTTACCTTTTGAGTATTTAAGGTTTAAAAGATTGTTCATTCTTCTTTATTTATTGTTTATTGCTCATTCTTCAAATAAGAAATATATTTAGAGTAAATATTCTATTAGATATTTACTCTAATAGAATATTTTTAGAGTAAAAATATTTAATATTCTACAGGTAACAAGTGCCCTCGATGAATACAAGAAATATGCACATGTTGATCGCACACGTGACAACATTAAGTTTCTGAAAAAGATTGACAAGAAAAGGGCACCCGCAGAGTATATTGAACAGGTAAGATCACATTTCCTTGATAAGTGATCAGTGGAATTTATTCCATTAATCCTTTGTAGTGATTTTCTATTTGATTTTGATTTGAATGGCTACTAATTTTAATTTTAATCATGCTTCACAAGCAGTTTGTGTTTCTAATCATTGGAATTTTCAGCCTGTCCCTGGTGCTTGATAAGTTTTTTAACGGGACGTCGAGATAAGCACGGTCCAGAGCTCACACCTATTATCTCACAATTAGTGAAACAATTATTTTGTCTCGCGATTTAAATGAGGGAATTTTTAAATTCATGGATGGGGAAATACTACAGAAATTGTTGAAATTCAAGCCCATATGCACTGGCTATGTAAAACATTTACAGGAGTATGTAGCACTGGCATAAAATGGCCGGGGGGGGGTGGGGGAGGGGTGCTGGTTATTATTTAATTATCAACCTTTTAGAAAAATATACCTGCCTAATTCGATCAATGTTCTAACATCGGAATTAAGATATACTTTTAACCCTTACACTGCTCAGGGGTCCTGGGGACATTTACACCCCTGTGCGCAAGAAAAAAAAAAATTCCAAAATTTTTTTTCGTCTTCTAAACATGTTAATTTGTGTCCCCTGAGCACGGGAAAAATAGCAAAAAAATCGTAGGTCACATATTTTGGGCGCAATTGACTGAGGAAGTCTGGCAAAAAGTGGGCGTTGACAGAGCGGTCGCCAGGGCCGGTCAGCGTCACCCGTGCTGACAGATGGGAGTTGCCACAAAGATATTATTACCTAATTGTTTCAATGTCTCCGATTGATTTTTTCTTAGTTTTTTGCAGTAATATTATTCAATAGTGTGTATTGTAATATATTTATATAATAAAAGTGGTGAATAATCGCTATACTCAAACGTATGGTGTGCATATTAGTAATTCAATTATGTTCATAAAACAATAAACAAATAGTTTTGCTGCTATTACACTCTATACACAGGTTATATATAAGTATCTGCATATTTTGGTTACCATAACAAACCACTAAGTTGGTATTGAGAGTCGAAAAGCAACGAAGAGTTACCGCCACACACCAGCCAGCCACTCGCTGCCACTCCCTCAACACACGCACTAAACTTTCTCCCCCAACAATACCATTTGTGGTGTTATTACACTATATACAGACGTTATATATAAGTATGTATATATTTTGTTCACCACAACTGTACAGCTAAGCTGATATAGTTAGTTCAGGGACTAAGAGTCGTCGGTATACACAGCTGGCGGCTCCCTCACTCATTCAAGGTCACACGCACTAAACTTTCTCCCCCAACAATACTGTTTTCAGTGTTATTACCCTATATACACATATTATATATAAATATCTACATGTTTTATGCACTGTAACTGTACACCTAAGCTTGTAGTGCGCCCAAAGAGCATAGTGGCCACCCTCTAAACAGCTTGACAAATCGTGCAGACGACGTCACCTCCGTCACCCAAATGGCTGCTCCCAGCATAATCCTTTTGCTGTTATTACACTAATGCACACATTATATATAAGTATCTACATTTGTGTTCACCATAGAGAACCACTGAGCTGGTATGGTGAATGTAAACAATAACAGGTGGCCACACAGTCAGTAAACGATGCTGTCTCCCTGTCTCTCAGCATCACTCCTCCCACAGCGCTAATTATTACAACAATCCTGCTATTATCACAACCCTGGTTATTTATATCACAGTCACGGGTCATCTGTAATATTGTCATCACTAAATAATAATGGTTATATATTTATTTTGACATTTTTCGGTGATGCTGTGGTCACAAGCTGAACAGCAATGCTGATCGCTCATGCTGCGTGCGCCAGCCTTGGTTGCTCCAACAGTACTGTGCCTCTCACACCTGAGATTATTGCCCACGATTTTTTTTTAAAATGGCGTCTGTTTACAAGAGCCCTGAGGAAGCTACTGTGAACCCCGTGTAGCCGCGGGCCATTTGAATCGGGAATGGCACCCAATGGCGTATATATACGCCATGCGCACCGTCGGACATGTTACTCAGGGCGTATATATACGCCATGCGCAGTTTAAGGGTTAAAGATGATACTAAAAAAATAATTTATACAACTAAGAGTAGAATTTAAATGGATACAGTTAGCTGTTAGTGTCGTGATGTTGCATGACATCATATCTGACTAGACTAGCTAACTGTTGCTAGGTGAAGCTCACAATCTGTGAACCCTAAATAACTTATTACTGTAGGTGATAAAATGGTGGATATTTTCCACAACCCATACAATTTGTCAAGAGGAATACATTGAGAAAAGTTGTCAAAGCCACTTCGTCCACAACTTTTAAGAAAAAACCCAGCGTTGAATGTAATGAAATGCTATTTTCTAGGTGAGACCTGGAGGCTCCCCAGAGGCTCCCAGAGCTTACTAGGCTGATATGCTAAAGTCAGACTTTGGCATCAGTCATGTGTATGGAGTTCTGTGGGCCTACCGGGGCCCACGAGCCAGAACCTGGCCCCCTCAGAGAGGCATGAGGAGCAATGGCCTATAGAAACCCCCGTGTGGTTAAAAGCATCTATGGCTGCCATCGACTGGGTCAGGCACCCAGAAAGGTAAGCATCCCAAAACAAACCCTTATTCTTGTGAAAATATTGCTACCAAAAGCCTAACAAGTGGATAGAACTCCTAAAAGAAACCAGCAAACGAGCATGACGTCACACGTCGCCGCGCCGCTGTCTGCGCAGCCCCTCCCTCCCTGGGACGGGGAAGGGGAAGCCCCAGACCCCTACACTGGCTGTCCACCCGTTAGTTCTGAGGCTGGATGTCAAAAGCAAGCGAAAAAAGTCACGGATCTCGGCCAGAAAATGGTGTTTCATTACATTCAACGCTGGTTTTCGGTGGGGAGCCCCTTCGGCACCCCGGAGCTCGCTACCCACAGAGGAAAAACAGAGGGACTTACCCGGGAGGCAGTCGCTGCTCACTCCTCAACTCGAAGTCAAGACAACTGGCTGCAGCCGCCGACCCAAAGCGACACAGGCCTGACTAGGCCCGGGAACGTTCACTATGTAACGAGTAGCCAGGACCCTGTTCGACTTCCAAAAGCCCCGTGCCCGAATGCTAACCCACGACATGTTGCCAAAGACGGCAGCAAGAGCAGCGAACTTACGAACATCATGGGCACGGGGATAGACCGCAGGCTGGCTAGCCTTAATAACTCTGTGGACGACCTAGAAGACCCGCACCCGCGAACAGGAAAGAAGGGAAACCGGATCAACCCAAAGTGCATCCCCGGACACAGAAGCCTTTTCGCAAATATCGGCGAAAAGCCACAACCGGACACAAAACATGGTTCACTCCCGGCCTGACCAATCAAACATCAACCCAGGGACCCCTCTGGAAAGCAGCAGTCTCATTCTTCGCCAGAAAAGGAGGAGACGGCTGCAAGCGAACAAAACCATCACGAAGACCGAAGGAGCAGAAACCCCTGCGTCGGAGGAGAGCACGAAGTTCCCCAACCCGACCTCCCAGAGGCCAATGCCAACGCCAACAGAAAAAGAGCCTTGGAGAAACAATCCTGAACCGAAGTGGCCACAACAAACCGAGGAGAAGAAAGAAAAGAGAGCACTTTGTCCAAAGACCAGGACGGCTCAGGCGGCGCATGAGCAGGCCGGAAGTGAAACAATGCACGAGACAGCTTGCGAAACGGCGCAGAAGTAACATAAATACCAAAAGCAAGCTGAAGCGGCTGAGCCAGCGCAGCACGATACAAGACAAGTGTTAGACATAAGGTGACGGTTCTGGAACAACCAAGAGAGAAAGGACAGCACCACCCTAACAGAAAGCGAAGTACAACGACGAAGACGCAAGAAGAAATGGAAGGACCGCCAGGAAACTTCATACTGCCGCCGAGACGAAGCCCGCAGGTGGGACACAAACAAGGAAGCCACCTGATCACCATAGAGATGATGATAAACTCGAGTCAAAAATACCATATGCGAAGACAGGAGATCGAACCAGCCACATGACGTTATGGTCCGATCTGCTGGAAGAGGCGGAGCCGCAGAAAATCCTCCAGGTTCGAACACCGAGCAAGCAGCGCCTGAAACCATGGCTGGGCCGGCCACCACAGGGCCAAGAGGACAACTCTCCCCTGGTAAGTCTAAGCGAGTCAGGACCTGGAGCAACAGCTGAACCGGGGGAAAGAGGTACAGGAACCCCCACCCCGACCAGTCTTGCCGAAAGGCGTCGAACCCAACGGCCTCACAGTCGGGGAAGAGTGCCACATACAGGGGAAGGCGCCGACGCAAAGAGGTCCACCTTTGGGCGACCGAACGTCTGGCAAAGCCAACTGAAGGAGTCGGCGTCGACTGTCCATTCCGTGGAGAGAGGAACGAAGCGAGACAGGCCGTCGGCCAAGATGTTGGACACTCCCCCCACATGAACTGCCAGGAGAGCCAAACCCCGAGAGCTCAGCAGAAGAGTCACCCAAAGCGACCAGCGCCAAAGAGCCAAGGATCGCATCGAACTCCCTCGAATCAGACAATGAACCACTGGGGAACGGTCTGAATGGAGCCAGATCGTCGATCCGCGGGTGACCTGAAGCCTTCGAAGAGCAAACCACACTGCTGCACTGTGCTGTGGGTTCGACGGAAGGACGGACCCCACCGTCCCTGGCTGGCCTGGTGAGCATTGGTCACAAAGCCCCAGCCGAGAGACGATGCATCCGTGAACACATCGAGCGAGGGCTCGGGTAGGCGACAAGGCACTGAACCCCGAAAAACCTGAAGAGGAAGCCAGTGACACAGCAGCTGACGCATGACCCCCAGGGTCCTAACCCAGCAATCGCGAGGCGGAAGGGACATCCCCAAAGGAACCAGAACAGCCGACGAAGCCAAACCTGACCCGACGGGTAGACCATCATTGCGAAGTTCAGGCACCCGCACAGACCCTCGAGCAACCACCGGGTGACCCGGGAGCCTCCCCCCCCCCAGGAACAGGCGCAAGCGGGACCGCAGCCGCAGGAGGGACTCCGGAGGGAGTGACAAGGAAGCGGTCCAAGAGTCTCGCATCAAGACCCCAGCCATGTCCGAACCTGGGAGGGAACCAGATGGGACTTCCTCCAGTTCACCAAGAACCCAAACTCGGCAAGCTGGGAAAGAACCAAATCCCTGGCTAGCAGACAACTGGACCGACTGGGTGCCCAAACCAGCCAGTCATCGAGGTAGGCCAACACCCGAACACCTAAGAGACGCAGACAGTGTTGGGTATCTGGAACTTTAACTCAATATTTAAGAATATTTATAAGAATATTTAAGAAGTAAGAATATTTAATTAGGAAAATCAATATACTCGAAGGACCACCCACTTTTGAGAAAAGAGGGAAAACAAATAGAGATTATAAGACTAACACTATGGAACCAGTGCCTATGTATGTTAGATTATTTAGCAATTATTTGAAGAACATGAATGGACTGTAATAATAATTAATCGAGTTAAAATCCTCAATCAACAACATTGGGGGTATTACTAGAAATTCATACATATCTAGGAACTATTGTGGTTTGTCACCAGTTTATTAACCCTTAAATGGTGCATGGCTATATACCATTTGACACCCACAGGCGCATACAAAAAAAAAAAAAAATTCTTCCTAACCTGTTAATTTGTGTTCACTGATCATGGGAAAAAGAATAAAAAAGTCGTAGGTGGCATATATTGCCCGCTATAGGGCGGGGAAGTCTGGCAAAAAACAGGCGCTGACTCAGCATGCGTCCCAGGTGGTCTGTTGCTCGCCAGCTGTCAGGCCGGAGTTGCCACAAAGAGATAATTACAGTACAACCTCGATTCAACATACTATATGGGACCAGCCCCAGTTCGTTGGAGCGTTGGATTCGTTGCAAGAGGTGACCTTCAGGAGGCGTTTGTGTCAGTCTTTTTTTTTCTTGTACACAATAAAAATGCATTATCATATTACATACTCTACCTATATATTACTTCTCTACTAAGAAATACTGTAATTCATAAATTTACCTTATTGTTGAAGTTATGTCCATCTTGAAGTTTTGTGAAGTTGTGAATGCTCTACAGTAAATACGTACTGCAGTGCATTATGCCGTTAGCACTGTGTTGATTAAAAGTAGTTCTGCTGTATGTTGAGTACTACAATACAGTTTATGAAAACTATTGTACACAAATTACTGCAACTTTAATTTTAACACTGAGTACACACTTAAATTTAACACTTGTTCTAACTGTTCATGTTGCACACGATGTTTTTAGATGTTTGCATCAGCTTTGCTGGTGCTTGCTGCTGCTGTGAGTTCAGCCGCTTCTGAGCTGGTGCTGGCTGCTGTTGTACCAGTGCTGGGTACAACTGTGCTTGTGCTGGGTACGGCTGTTGTACCAGTGCTGGGTACAACTGTGCTCGTGCTGGGTATGGCTGTTCTCGTGCTGGGTACGGCTGTTCTCCTGCTGGGTACGGCTGTTCTCGTGCTTGGTACAGCTGTTATCGTGCTGGGTACGGCTGTTCTCGTGCTGGGTACGGCTGTTCTCGTGCTGGGTACGGCTGTTCTCGTGCTGGGTACGGCTGTTCTCGTGCTGGTTGATTTTCTGCTACTAGTTGTTGCAAAATATTACTTCGTTTTTGGCATTAATAAGGCACTATTAGTAAGCCCCTGAGACATTTTGTTTTATAACCAAAGAGCTGTAGTAAAAAAATGGTCAATTCCACAATTATTCTTCCACCGGTGGATAAATACTGTACGTCAATCGCAGACAAAGCTAAGGGCACTGGGTGCATACTGTACGAACGCAGACTAAGTCTATACGCACACCCTTCAGTTGGCTGGTGTTTAAGCCTGATCCAGTAACATAAATTTCTCTTAAATATTCAATTTACATCAAATTATATATTTTTGTGTTATGTATTTAGTTTAGCAACATTATTACGATAATAAGAGCTATAAAAAATACTTATTTTGAAACTGATTTATTTATTTCATTATTTCGAAGCCATACGTCACTGAACTGTGGCGACGAAATCGAACAAAACGCCGCCTGGTGTTGTGTTCAATTTCCAGTAGCATATGTTTCTCTCAAATATTCTATTTACATCAAATTATATATTTTTGGGTTACATATTTAGTTTAGCAACATTATTATGGTAATAAGAGCTATAAAAATACTTTGGAACTAATTTATTAATTTTATTATTTCGAAGCCGTAGATCGCTGAACTGTGGCGACGAAATCGAACACAACACAACAAGCATGGTGTATGGACAGGGATTAGACACGTCCACTCGTGCTGGAGTTGTGCTGCAAATAACGTGAACAATTTCTCAAATAGGAGATATCTACCTTATTACAGCATATTTTTGGTCTTATTTAGTTTAGTTTAATTAGGATAATAGAGAGTTATTAAAACACCAGTTTTAGAAATGATTTATTAATGTGAAACGTTCAAAGTCATGGGTCACTGAACTATGACAACACAGACGAAAGTGAGTGAAACCTCACTGTAAAGTGAAGTTTACTGTACAGTATTCCCTTATCTGTCTACCCTCACTCGTCTTGTTTCATCACAGAAAATGTATAAGAAGATTTCAACATATTAGCTAGCTATTCACGCTTCAGCCTTTAAATTAATTTACAAAGATACGTGTGCCACAAATCGGTGAACGAAAATCATTGAAACTCAGTCGTTCACTTCTGTGGACCACTCTGGCTGGTGTTTGGTTAATATGCGTCACTTCTTGTGGACCATTCTGGCTGGTGTTTGGTTCATATGATTCACTTGTTGTGTGGTCCACTTGTGTGATCCAACTTGTCTTATGAAGGAATTATTAATTGTAATCTGTGATAGAATGAGACAGTTTTCCACCACTCTGTGAACTCTGTCCCAACATCGTAAGCTTGTGGACCACTTGTGGTCCACTTGTGTGGTCCACTTGTGTGGTCCACTTGTGTGGTCCACTTGTGTGGTCCACTTGTGTGGTCCACTTGTGTGGTCCACTTGTGTGGTCCATTTGTGTGATCCATTTGTGTGATCTAACTTGTCATATGAAGGAATTATTAATTGTAATCTGTGATGGGATGGTAAAGTTTTCTACCACTGTGAACTCTGTCCCAACATCGTAAGATTGTGGACCACTTGTGGACCACATGTGCGGTCCACTTGTGTGGTCCACTTGTGTGATCGAACTTGTCATATGATGGAATTAATAATTGTAATCTGTGATAGAATGTGAAACTTTTCCACCAGTCTGTGAACTCTGTCTCGACGTCGTAAGCAAATCCGAACATCCCCCGCTTCGGCGAACAATTGTTCGTTGAACAGGGTGAGTAAATCCGGCCTGAAAAGTGTGCGAACTAGCCGGAGATTCGTTGAATCGGGGTACATTGAATCGAGGTTGTACTGTACCTAATTATTTCAATGTTTCCGATTGATTTTTCGTCGTTTTTTTGCTGTAATATTATTCAATAGTGTGTAGTGTGAAATATTTATATAATAAAA
Source organism: Procambarus virginalis (assembly GCA_020271785.1). Taxonomy (NCBI): domain Eukaryota; kingdom Metazoa; phylum Arthropoda; class Malacostraca; order Decapoda; family Cambaridae; genus Procambarus; species Procambarus virginalis. The sequence goes on from WNGS01005680.1 coordinate 17,005,386, forward strand.
TGAGTGAATCATCACTGTACTCACAAATATGATGTGCATATTGTTGATTCAATTATGTTCATCAAACAGTGAACAAATACTTTATTGGTTATTACACTATATACAGAGGTTATATATAAGTATCTGCATGTTTTGTTCACCATAACGAACCACTAAGTTGCTATTATAAGTCAAAAAGTAACGAGGAGTGACCGCCTCATACCAGCCAGCCACTCACTCCCTCTCTCAACACCTCACTCGCCCACATTCTCCTCCCACCATACTGTTTTTGTTTTTATTCACTATATACAGACATTATATATAAGTATCTACATTCGTGTTCACCATAACGAACCACTAAGTTGGTATGCTGAGTGGCAGTGGCAGCCTGCCACTGGCTGCCACTCCCTCCCTCCCTCACCTCACCTGACTTGCCACCATTCTCCTCCCACCATACTATTTTTGCTTTTATATACAGACGTTATATATAAGTATATACATGTTTTGTTCACCATAACTGTACATCTAAGCTTGTATGGTGAGTAAAGGCAAAAAGATGTAGCTACTCGCACAGTCAGCTGGTGGCTGCCGCCCTCAAGGCCAGGCGCACTAATATTTCTCCTCCAACAATGGTCAACCGTAAACATGGTAAGTCGTGCAGATGATGCACCGCCCTCACCAAAATGGCGGCTCCCAACCTACTCCTCTTGCTATTTATACCCTCTATACACATGTTATATATAAGTATCTACATTTGTGTTCTCCATAGCGAACCACTAAGCTGGTATGATGAGTGCAGTCAATAAAAGGTGGCCACTCGCAGTCAGAAGACAACGCCACCACCCTCCCTCCCACAGCATTACTCCTCCCTCCATGGAACACAGCGCTAATTATCACCACAATCCTACTATTATCAGAACCCTGGTCAGTTTTATCACAGTCAGGGGTCTTCTGTAATACCATCGCTACATAATAGCATGAACAAGTATATTATGGCATTTTTAGGAGATGCTGTGGTCACAAGCTGAACAGCAGTGCTGTGAGCTCATGCTGCGTGCATCAGGCTTGGTAGCTCACTCAATACTGAGGCCCCTAACGCCAGGGAATTTGGCTCACAATTTTTTTTTTAAATGGCGTCTGTTTACAAGAGCCCTGATGAAGGTGTGGTGAACCCCGTGTATCCGCGGGCCGTTTAAATCTTGCGTAGTACTCCAACGCATCATATGATGCGATGCGCAATTTAAGGGTTAATGATGTTAGTAAAGGTTATAGAATCCTTAATTGAATGTAGATTCTAAAAGATCATAAGATAATAAGTGATGAAATCTATGAAATATTACCAAATTATAGGAAATAATAGGTACAAACTTATTTAGCACTGAGCAGTAAATTATTGAATTATGTTATTACTCTTGAATATTATATGCATAAAATTACTTATTAAAAATAATAATGGTAATGGCCAAATATTCAACGAAATGTTGCTTAGTGTAAGACAACTTCACTAAACCATAACTACGAGTAGTGAAACGGATCACATTGTCAAAATAAGAAAGAAATATCAGTGGTGAACATCATAGGTGGAGGAAGGAATGCTTGGTTCGTCCTCGCTTACACGCTGTAATCATGGAAATTTGAGTAACATTTGACTAGGCTAGAAAATTATTCCAATATTCACTGAAATTGGAGAATGAAGTAGAAAGAAACGTGCGTTGTTTATGGTCTGCGTATATCCTAACGACAGGCTACCCACAGTAATAAACTATAGAATAATGCATCAAACTACAATGTATACTTAACGTAGGTATGTTGGAACACTTAGACCTGCCGGTATCACGTCTGCCAGTCCCTGACGTTCACTGCTGTGTACGATTAATTGTGGGACGTGACTATCTTTGTAGACGCGTAATTGAACAGTTTCTAGCACTGTATGACCACGTGATCTTGATATAATGGCTGCCATCTGTGGAGGCACATGCACACCTCGCGGAGCCCTATGCTTGAAAGACGCCTCCTCTCAGGTCTCGGAGCAAGTGTAGAATGCGCTCTTGGTCAATTAAAGACAATGACTGATCTTCAGGCCAATTAAACGCAATAGCTGTAATGGTGGGCACAGGTACTGTTCAGAACACGCCTCACTGGGAAATGCTTCTCCCTTGCACGCTGCTAATATGGCGTCGTCCACACAAGTGGAGTCTCCTTCCTCCCCTCCCTCAACCTTGGCTGCGATACGCATGCGCAGCCCGCTCAAGGTATTCTCGAACTTAAAGAATTTTATTTTACTTATAATTTATCGGGGAAGTAAGGACTGGTGACAAGTGCTTATGTCACTAATAAATGTATTAAGGTGCAATATATTTTTACACAATGCAAGTCAGCTTATTAAGACTGCATTAAGTAGTAATATATAAATCATTTTATACTATAATATTTTCCACTCTAGTTATTAATACACCTAAATGAACGAGTTCAGTAAGCAATAATATGCTATGTAAATAAACAATGAAATAAACGATTATCCTTAGTAAGGGAACGTAATTAACTAAACTCTGTTTAGATGCAACTAAATGTGGAGAGATTCATGTTTTAGCCGGTCGTTCCTCACGTCGTAACTCTGACTAGGAAGAATTTGGCAAATTTGGGTTCGCAGTGGAAACATTAATTGAATTAATTCTACATATTAATAGTGTTAGTAATTACTATGGGTTAATACAATAATGATGTATTATAATACAAAAGTGATGTATTATAATACAAAAATGATGTACTGTATTAGTGTTGGAAATTTTCCAACAGACGGGGCACTACGACCCGTGTAAGGTGTGTGAACACGCGAGGTGCCAGGATGAACCCGAATGGGAGACAACGAAAGCGGTAACCCTGATGCCCCACAACAAACCCACGCCAGTCCCTGAACCCCGGATGAATTGGGATGTGCCAATAAATGTCCCGGAGGTCCAGGGACACCATCCAAGTGCTTGGCTCCAACAGGAGGCGAACCTGGAATAGCGTCGTCGTCCGAAATGAGGGGCAATGAACCCAGGGGTTCAGACGGGACAAGTCCAGAATGAACTGCAGGTCCGCAGTCCCGTTTCGGTACTGGGAACAGACGGGAACCCATCTGAGGGACGTTGTCGTTTCGACCACGCCCAAGCGAACCCACTCCAAGATGGCTCGACAGAGTGCAGGGGCAGAGGCCGCCCCGCCAGCCCCAAACCTCCCAAAGGAGGAGGGGGCTACCCAACGCCACCGCAGGCCAAGAGAAACGACCCGAAACGCCCACAGATCGTGGGACCAAGCATGAGCGAACAGCACAAACCTCCCCCATTTTCCTGTCAATGGGGCGAACCACGAAAGGGCTGGCGCCTCTTATGAGACCCAGAATCTCACACAGGGCGACTACCGCGCCAACCAGATGAAGGTGGGACCGAAGGCGGGGCCGAACCCGGCACCTGTGGCCTACCATGACGAGAGGGACCTCGAGCCCTGGCACGACCCCTCCGGGAAGGCCCCTCCCCTGGGATCCCCGGAGAACCAACAAGTCAGACATAGGCCGACGAGTAGCCGAAGTAGCCTGAAAATACTGCGTTCCAGCAGAATCCTCAAAAAGCAGAGGACAAAAAGGAGAAGACATCCTAAGAGCCAGGGCCCAGGCTGATTCCAGGGAGGAGTCAAGCACCGCTTGCCGACACACGAGCCGGGAAGCGTAGAACAGGGAAACCGCATCCCGCATGATCGGCGCAAACAACTTCAGCGTGGCAGCCGCCAAGCGGGCTGCCAAGCCCAAGGCACCGGACCCAGGGACGGCCCCGAGTGCCTCTACATCCTTCTTGAGCCAGTCCGAAGATAGCTCCAGGAGAGAAAGAAAACGCAAGGCCGAAGCCAAAAGGCCACAGGCGCACATGTCCTCGGCAACCTGTGTAGTCGAGAGGGAGGAAACCTGCACATGGAGCTGCACCACGCCCACATCCCGGGGAAGTGCAGGGGCAAACAAGCACTCATTGAGGTGCTCCAGGTCGCCTTCTAGGAAAACCTGAACCACCGTCACAGCCTCGCGCCACTCTAGCGTGTGGGTACGGCAGAAAGAATGCCAAACCTCCAAGGCAAAGGCAGGACAGTTTACCAGCCAGGACGACTCCGGAACCTCGTAAAGGACCCAGGAAGGGAGTGAAGTCCCAAACCTGAACGAAGACGTATCCATCACTGAGGCATAATCCAGGTCACACCGGAGGTAAGCCGCAAGGGCTGCCCACTCCGCAGAAGGTTGGATGCGAGAAGCCGAAAACCTCCAGAAGGACGGAACAGACGCACCTGGGGGGAACACGGAACTGAACCCGGGGAGGGGCAGACACCAAATCCAATTTGTACGCAGAGGGGGAGAAAAGAGAACCCCACTCCTTGTTACAACAAGCCCCGTTCAGAGGGTAGAAATACCCAGACAGTTTCCAATGGGGCCAGTCGGCTCCTCCACCGCCCCGGGCTCCTCCTCCGCAGGACCTGAGGCAAAGTAATCTCCCCAAAGGGCCAGCCTCAAAAGGCAAGGTCAGCGCAGCCGCATAAGCCGAACAAAAGGGTGCCCACTGGTCAGACCCAGTGGCTTCGGCAGGGAGACTAGACTCGAATGCCTCCGTCGCCACACTGGAAGGGACATCCCCCGAGACTGCCCGAGCTTCAAGACCATCTAAACCCTGCTCCAGCTCTGAAACCCCTCACACACTTCGAGGCCGGAAGCAAGGGGGGGGGGACCAGAATGAACCACAGGAGGGGAAGGACGAGGGGGGCGGACTGAACCAAGGTCGAAGCGACCCCCACCCCCAAGTCCGGGTCCCTATAAGCAAAACGGGGCAGCCTCAGGGCATCCAGGTGAGCAACCAACCGAGCGCATTGCAACAACCTAAAACGCGCATGCAATGCCTGCGCCGCCTGTACCCTCATAAGATCATCACTAGATTGGGTAAATTGAGTCACTAGCAAGTGGCAGAACTCACAGGACTCCGGGTCAAAAGTGTCACTGACCCAACAGGCAGCGTGATGGAGGCAAAAACAGTGAGGGTCACCCTGAAACAAGGGGACCGAATAACCCTCAAGCTTGCACAAAGCGAGGGGGGACTCCGGGGTCACATCCATCGGACCCACGTGCCCCCTAGGGGTTTCCCAGGGCCCTGAGCGCTTAACTAGACTCATGCTCAGGTAACCCCTGGCACAGTACTGCTAAACGGCGCCCAAAACTACCAAGTAAACGCACTAAAACTGAACCCCAGGGACGTGTACACTCACGGGGGACCTAGCAGAGGGCACCGCCAGAGAAGCACCGTAATAGGCCAAGCACAGGCGGCAAGAAGCAGGGAAGATCCCCCCCACAAGGCAAAAAGAAAAAGAAAACCCCGCAAGAGGACAGCGTACCCAAGAGGAACAGAGCCGGCTACTGTAAATGGTGAAAACAAGCTGTGCAGTACCCTGTGCCCCACCAGTGCAAAACTGCCTCTTACCCTAAGGTAAACAAGGGAGACAAAACGCCCAAGTACCCAAAGGGTGGCTGAGAAACCAAGCAGTAAAATGGCCCAACAGAAGCAGGACCCAAGAAACTTGTGGAAGGTAACCCCAAGCTCCAAGGGCAGTACTTAGAGGGCACCTAGGGAAAGAAACCCTAGGCGCATGCAGCCCAAGTACTGGAGAATAACTCCTGGCTCTCGCACCCCTGGAAGACAGCCAAGACACTCGAAGCACAGTGCTGAAACTATCATTGTCAGAGTCAGAGCACACGACCTTAGCCTCTAGCATCAGCCGAAGAACTGATGGGTGGATAGCTGGCGTAGGGGGTCTGGGGGCCCCCCCTTCCCCCTCCCAGGGAGGGAGGAGCTGCGCAGACAGCGGCGCGGCGACGTGTGACATCATGCTTGTTTGCTCGTTTCTTTTAGGGGAATTCTATCCACTTGTTTGGCTTTTGGTAGCAATATTTTCACCAGAATAGGGGTTTGTTTTGGGATGCTTACCTTTCTGGGTGCCTGACCTGGTCGATGGCAGACATAGAATACTTCCAACCACGGGGGTTTCTATGGGCCATTGCTCCCCATGCCTCTCTGAGAGGGACCAGGTTCTGGCTCGTGGTCCCTGGTGGCACAGAACTCCATACACATGACTGATGCCAAAGCCTGACATTAGCATTTCAGCCTAGTAAGCTCCAGGGAGCCGAAGGGGCTCCCCCCAGAAAATATGAAAAATTTAACAGAGGGAGAGCATTAGCTTGTAGATGATGCCAAATTAATGAGAGAAAATGAGAATGAATTGAGTTGGACTGTATTATGCTGCAAGAAGACCCCTCAAATGGCTAGTAAAGTAGGCATAAAGCACTACATCTCACTCCCCCGTAACTCTGATTGGTAAACATAAGGAAATCATGGTAGAGGATGGGGGGGAGGGTAGTTTCCATGTTGAACAAAGGGGGTTTCCATACTGCAGCATGAAGTCTGCATGTATTTTCTGGTTCTGGCTAAGGTTTGTGCTGCTGTAGTTTAAAGTGAAAAGGCAAAAGTACTGTGGTAGAACAGACAAGCAATGGTAAAGCTATTCTATGTTTCCTCAGATTGCAAGTCATCACTCTAAAGAGTTGGATAGGAAGGGTGGTTGTCGTGATCTTGGTCAGGAGCAGAAGAGTAAAAAACGTGGTTCAGAAGAAGCTTCTGTTTTCACCGATGAAGATTTTGAAAAGATGAATAAAGAGTGGCTGCGTCTCTACTGACTTCCTCAATCTCCATCAGTAATCTCCAAATTTGCAGATCCAGTGCTTGGAAATGTTCGTAAGGTGGTTTTGTTAGTTAAACGTGTTGCATGGGTGCAGTCGGTTTACCCTGAAAATCCTGGTAATTCTTTCCATTGTATTGCTATATTTGTATGTGTAGATGGAATGATTGTAGATATTTGTGCAGTAATAGTGTTGCATGCTGTTCACTAACAAATATGATTGTTTGTGGAATTGTAATTAAGATTATTTTTAACTAATTGCATGAATTAAACCATTGAATTCTATAAAAGTATTCTATACTGAAATTATATTTAAATGCATCAGCAAACCTAAGACTAGCAACTTGTCAGTGAGCTGTTGGAATTGTTTCCTTTTTAGTTGCATACCTATATTGTGCATCTAGTCTCTAGGTTTTTATTTCAACAAAAAAAAGTTTCCTGTGTAACTTGTAGGGTAGTGGTGAAGGTGTCTTCAGTGTATTGTATAGAACTATTGTCCTTAATATTACCTTCAGTATTGGCTGCATATCCTCATCTTTTATTAGACATAGTTAACAATGGATTTAAAAGGTATAGCAAAGTATTAAAGAACACTATGAAGCTCAGTTGAAAGATGGCTATATTGATACTGTAGTAGGTTAAGACCTGAGGTTGTAAATTCAGGCTCAATTGATTTGAATGGTGTATGGTTTGTTTTTAGATTGTGTCTATTTCTCTTTATATTTTCTTTAAACTGCTTGCATATGTTAAAATGGTAATTTTGTTCCCCCTAACTCACTTTTGATCTAAACCCGTAAGAAATGGCTTTGAATGAAAGACTAACTGGTAAAATTGTTTTGTTTGTCTTTGTGAGTTGCCTTGTGATAGTAACAGTGTGGAATTTCCTCTATGGCTCCGAGTACGATCTGTATAACCTCGTGCCATCACCCATGTATGCCTTTGTCATTATCAGATATCTCTTTCTTATTTTGTCACTTGTTATTCTTTGTTTTATGATTTATGCCTGTGTTAATTCAAATTCTCACGCTTGATTTTCAGGGTTGGCACGGTTAATGGAAAAGAAGGCAAAAGGTTCCATACATTGGATATTACAAATGCCTTGAATGTGTGATTGCAGAAGTTGTTTAACTACTGGGAGATTATCATAACAGCTCATGGGAAATGCTGGTGTACATGGGAGATCTTTTTTAAGGACAGTTGATGCAGATTCCATAAGACGTCAATGTTTGGGAATGACAAAGTGATCGGCGAGTGTGTGCTTGGAGTGGCAGCTGTTGTTGTCTCGTATTACCTTATTTGGGTTGTTGGATTACCTTTTGTGGATGAGGATAGCTCCTTAAGAACATTTTTTCCTGATCCTCTGATAGCCATCATTATCCCTGCTGTTATTCTTGTGTTGCTTTTAACTCTTACGGGTATTTACATTGTTGGGGCCCTGTATAAGGCTCACAAGATTGAGAGAGAGAAATTGGATTAGTCTTAAAATAGATGTTACTCAGAGATTGGCATCTATTATATTTTTTGTTTACATGCATGGTATGTTTAACATTAATCACTCAGTATATATATTGTATGAACTTATTCGTCTTTGACATGGCATAGGTTAATATTTTCTGCATGTCATGGACAAAATAGCAAAAAAAAAATATTTTTTACCCTGAGTAAGTTATCAAATGCACAAGTGGATATTCACAATTCATTGTTTTACAACTTGTTAGCGCTTTAATCATGTCACGCTGGCTTATTGTTGGTATCTCAGGAGCTACAAATAGTGGGAAATCGACTCTGGCCAAGAAATTGCTGGAGGTCCTCCCCGACACAACAAGACTCATCTGCCAGGATGACTATTTCTACCCAGAAGACTCTCCTCGACACATTCCCTGTCCAGGAGGCTTACCTCATCACAATTGGGATATAATCTCAAGTTTGGATATGAACAAGATGATTAGGGATATTACAGAGATTTTAAAGTCAACTCTCAAACCAAATATCAAAACAGCAATTTCAAAAACAGATGCCAGTGAGAGAGATCTCTCACCATGCTTAAATGACTCTCATGTTAGAAATTTACCAGTTTTGCTCTTGGAAGGATTTTTGTTATTTGGTGATGATAAATTGGCAAAGATGTGTGACCTTCGTTACTTCCTCACACTGAATCACAAGCTATGCTGGGAAAGGAGAAGTTCTCGTGTTTATGATCCTCCTGATCCTCTAGGTTACTTTGAACACTGTGTTTGGCCAATGTATGAATCGCATTTGAAGTATGTGAAAGAGCATGTTCCCGATTTGAAATTTGTGTGTGGTAAGGGAGACCCTTTCCCAGTTATACACCAAGAAATATTGGCAGCCTCAAGGTCTCTAGGATATATGCCTAATGATCAATTATTACATTACAATGATCTTAATGGATTAAAGCAACATAATGCAAGCTGAGCTTAACTATGGTCATTGTGAAACTTGTATTTATATGTGTTTCATAGTCTTGTAATCCACTACATTGGTATATTTAGCCTTAAGAAACCGCTCAACATAATCATGAGTAATTGCATGTATCCCACTATGGATACCTTATGAATACCTTATGGATATGCCGTGTTATTTTTCTTTTCTTTTTTTTCTTGAGGTAGGTTTCTGTTGAGATCTTGAATGCCTCGTCATAATGACTTGAAACTTAAAATACTTTAGTTAGACAAAACAAAATATGACCATTATTGATGCTGACAATGTAGTCTCATAGTAATAATATTTGAATTTCTGCATGATGTCATCTAGACTTAACAGTTACATCATTTGCATATGAAAACTAAGGTTCTCTCTGTAACTGCATCATGGCCAAGTGGGAATAAATGTTCATACTGGTAACAAACTGCATGCTCTTAAAGGTATCTTGTTCCCTTGGCCTTCCTCCTACCTCTGTAACCAGCAGTGGGAAGCGGCTCTGGAGGTTATGTATTGGCCACATGTACCTCTCTTACGAGCAGTTAATGGAACACTGTCCTGCTCCTTATTGTCAGAACTACTGTGTCCCACTTAGTCGTTGTTGAATGTCCTGGTTTTCATGAAGTTTGTGTCTTGCTACTCGACTGTTCCTCGTGGTCATTTGTCCCTCGATAGAATTCTTTGTGAATTGGATTCCTTTGATATCGTTCGCCTTGTGCGCTTTTGTTCTCAACCCGGCATCCTTGGTGATATTTACCACTTTTTGAATATCCAGCGTCATGGATGGTGCTGCTTAGTCTCCCTGGCTTGGTGCCTTCTTTTGATAATTAGGTGTAGGACATTAGAAACGGATTCTTTGCTGGGCACCCAGGTGTGCAGAGACTCTTGTTACTACTTTTGCTGTTCCTAAAGTGTCAGCCCATTGTGCTTTTGCAGTGCAAATCTATCTGCGTCTACCTTTCTGCAAGACACAAAAAATCGGTGTTAATTAGGGCAACAGGGCAGAGGGCTAATGCAGTATGAAGGTATTGTGGATGAAGACTTGTGCCCATTACTAGTGAGAGCTGCTATTTAAAACCTCTGCATCAGGTGCTGACAGGTGTGTGACAAATGGCCTTGTGGTGTAGTGTGTCTTTGAGACGCATTGCAGCTATTTTATTTATGATAGATGTGTTTTGGCTGCATTGTGTTTGGGCTTTAGATAGGGCTTGTCTTTGTGCTAAGGCTGCAATTGAAAGCCACTTGGTTCATGCCTAGTTGTGCTTGCGGGAGTCGAGGTCTGGCTCTTTGGTCCTACCTCTCAACTGATGTACAGATTCCTGAGCCTACTGGGCTCTATCATATCCACATTTGAAACTGTGTTTGGAGTCAGTCTCCACCACATCACTGCCTAGTGCATTCTATCTGTTAACTATTGACACTGAAAAAGTTCTTTCTAATGTCACTGTGGCTCATTTGGGTACTAAGTTTCCACCTGTCTCCTCTTGTTCACGTATCATCCGTGTTGGTAGTACAGTGCGAGTGTGTGCAAAAACATGTTCAAGTGCACACTTGGGTAATTACACGCACTAGGGGACACAGGTGGAAGCTGAGTGCCCAAATGAGCCACAGAGATATTAGAAAGAACTTTTTTAGTGTCAGAGTGGTTGACAAATGGAATGCATTAGGAAGCGATGTGGTGGAGGCCGACTCCATACACAGTTTCAAATGTAGATATGATAGAGCCCATTAGGCTCAGGAAACTGTACACCTGTTGATTGACGGTTGAGAGGCGGGACCAAAGAGCCAGAGCTCAACCCCCGCAAGCACAACTAGGTGAGTACAACTAGGTGAGTACGTAGAGTACTGTATATGGAAAATATACTGGTATCAAAGATATAGTCTTCTATAATAGTGGTTTATGAACAAATAATTCACAGACCACTATTATATTACTACTATGTTTAAATAGCTTACCTCTGAATGTTGGTAACATGTGACAATAAATTATAAATGTATAAATTTATGATCCTTGGAGATGGCTACTTAGGTAATCATAATTTTCAAACATTCTAATATGCATTTTTGGGGTATCTTCAATAGATAATTGAGGATAACATGTAGGGTATCCAGTGTTTAGAGCACTTTCAGTGATAATCATTTAAGTTGAACTGTTCATACAGAAGTGTGTATGTATGTAAGTATGTAAGTATATATAATATATATAATATATATATGTATATATATATATATATATGTATATATATAATATATCTATCTATCTATCTATCTCCACTCTTGCTTTATTTTCAAACCAAGTTTAGATCACAATAGTATAATTTTCTTTTAAAATTTCTCTTCTTATTGTTAATTTTTAGTATCAAAATGTTTTTGTATTGAGGCTATTATCAATGGAAAATAATTTATGTAAACATTTTGTAAATAAATTTTGTTCTAAAGTATTCTTTTAATCCACCTTCACTAATGAAAATTAACACTCGATAAGTGTTTTGGTGGTTTCTTATTTCTTCTTGTTTGTTGTACTTGCATTGACTTAGAATTTTTTTAAGGCATATTTACACTATTATGGACTTTTATTGTGTCTACTGCAGCATTTGCCTGAAAATAATGTTGAACTCTAAAATAGTTGCATTTTTGATAGGTCTCTTAAATGACGAATTCTAAATCTACCAGAAGGAAAGTCAACCTTTGCCATACCTTCAAGGAAGGAGACACACAAGTAAAGAATACATCTACAATCCTACTATGAATTGAGAATAATAAAGCTTGCCATAAGCTCTCGGTTCTCTGAAAAGTACTAAAAAAAATACCCTGAAACAGTACCAAGAAAGGCTGACAGGTTCATGCACATTGTGCAAGGACCAATCATCTAATGGAAAGTAATTATCCAACATGTCCTTTTGAATAATACATCACACAGAAAATCAGTCATGAGGAAGATTTGGACCCACTCACTTGGTAGTGTAGTCCAGGATGAGAGCTACGCTACCCAGTACTCTGATCATATATTGAGCGTTTGCAAGTTTTTTTTTTTTTTGAGAAGGTTGGATGATAATTAGAAGAGAATTGGACCAGCTGAGTGTTGACATCCAGCAGCAAGCCTGATGTAATATAGAGGGGGAGTGCAAGTACTATTTATGACTGGTTGATCAACATGAATGAGTAACTGCCAAGTTGCGAAGGCAGTCCCGACTAGCAAGAGTAAGAGATCATAAGCCTAAAAGTTGATCCACACAAGCAGCAGCCACTAGGAAGAGGTTAGTGAGGATGCAACTAAGGCGATGGTAAGAGTATTTTATTTGACTTTTGCTTGTTAAGAGGCAAATGACGGTTGCAATTATTGTCGTTATTAGCCAATTTGCAAGCAACCAGTGGAATAAGTGAATGGACGGTGACTATTGGTATTAGCTAACCTGCATGTGACCATTGAACAGAATGAATAAACTTATTGTTAGCTAACCCGCAAGTAGCCAGTGAATAGAGTGGTATTGCATATGTTCAAGGCTGACTTAGCCAGTGAGGTCAAATAATCTTGAAATTAATGCAGTTGACATTGGTCAAAGGCTACCTGTAGTAGTATATCTCATCGAACGACTGGAACCTGGGGGAATTTAATGTTAATGATTGTGGACTTTCCTCAGGACATGTCCCTCTACTGCGCTCAAAGACTTGGTATCACTCTTTCAGCAATACAGTGTATCCTAAGGTAGAGTTCTCGGTGCTCCTTTTTTTTTTCCTGGTTGCCCTCAGTGGTTTTCTTTCCCCCTTCCCTCTGGAATTTTCTAAGCGCTTTTACCCTCTGCTGTCGAGGTGAAGCCACCGCTGGAGGAAAGGTGAAACTTATGACTGATGCCGTGTCATCCTGGCTTCAAGTTCTCTACAACTAACACTTATGCTATGACTTTTACTCTTACGGGAGCCAGCCGAGCGGACAGCACGCTGGACATGTGATCCTGTGGTCCTGGGTTCAATCCTGGGTACTGGCGAGAAACATTGGGCAGAGTTTTTCACCCTATGCCCCTTATACCTAGCAGCATAGGTACCTGGGAGTTATCCAGCTGTTACAGGCTGCTTCCTGGGGGTGGAGGCCTGGTCGTGGACCAGGCCGCGGGACACTAAAGCCCCGAAATCAACTTAAGATAACCTCAAGATAACTCTGAAGCAGGTCGATTTTCGTCCCTCTATGGTAGTCCTGTTCTGTATAAAGATTGTTCAAGTCTGCCAACTGTGTTGGCTACTCTGTTGTATTTCCTAACCACACCTGTGTGTCGCCTGCCACCAGAGACTATCATCTTCACGGCAGACCTTTATGCAATTTTGTTATGCTCTTTGTCAACTGCTTTCTTGCTGTCAATTTTCCTGTTGTTGTTGTTGACTCTTGTAGTGCCCTCATGACTCTGGAGTCATTTACCCCAGTCCATCCTATGATAGTCGAAATTCAACAGTGGCTGTTTCTTATCTCCAGCAGATTTAAGAGTAGAGTTTTGCTGGCTTTCCTGCCATATTGGCATTTCCTTAAATGAGCGTGTGGATGCTGCTGCTTAGGAAGCTATCTGCACTTGTCCTATTTCCGACAATGACGTTCCTTATTCCGACTTATACCCATTCATTCATTCCTCAATCCGTGCTTGTTGGCAGGGTCATTGGGCTTTTGGCATACTTTTTTGGGGGGTAGGTGATCATAATCCTAGCTTTTTGTACCTTTATGAAGGGAACTAGGTTCTAGCTCCAATCCCCAGTAGACCAACATGGCTCCTATAGTTTACTCAGTAATGAGAGGCAATCTCAGTGAGATGGCTTCAGGGAGCCACCAGGGGCTATCCTCTAAAAGGTTCGAGCTAGAAACACTGACCTAATTCTTTCCAGTCATATTCATTAACTCGTCTAAATGAATGACTGCTTCTAAAATAGTAATATGTATTGTATACTGTATATAAGTAAATAAATAAACAAACATCAGAAAGTAGTCAAGGAGAAGATCAAAGAAGATAATTTTGATAGGGTTATAAAGGACAAATTATTTTATATTTTAATATCCTTTAAATCAAAACTGACAATAAAGGTCTCTTTCCATGTATAGATATTGGAAGAAAATTTGTTTACAGTATATGAAAATAATGATTCTAAGGCAAGAACTTCAGTAACTTATGGTACAGCATAGAATGATGGACAAGATATGACAAGTTGTTGATTATTGTTGTTGCAGGCTCGGCTGAGTAAAGAAATGACAAAACTATTCTGTGTAGGGTAAATATCACACACAAAGGTGAGGAATGACAATACCACTGTGTGAGATAAATATCATACACAAAAGTAAATGAGAATATAGAATACACAAAAGTACAGTAAATGAGAATATAGATGCGAAAGTATAAAAAGAAAAGATACACACTGCAATTCTAGCCGTCTAAATATGAAGAGAACATTTTCATCTTTTCTCGTACACTAGTAAATAATGGTAAACAAAAGATAGCATGGAATCAGAAATCAATAAACAAATATACAACATAAGAAAGATAAGAAACTCCCACATATTGAGTGTCAATTCACATTTTGGTTTAACAATACTGGTGAATGTGAAAGGAACATTGTTAATGTTTTCACATTTGGAAAGCACTAAGATGTCCATACCATCAAACTGTAAAGAGTGGCAATGAGGTGTATTCCTACAGACGTGTTCAGTTCTCAAAATATGTCTAAGCCTTTCATGTGATGACAAACCAGTCTAGCTTCTTTCACCTGAAAACACCAGTTTTCAGCTATGCTAAGGTTCTATGAACAGAGTAATTGACATTCTACTTTTAAAAACTTCATGGAGATACCAGCTCACCACTGCTCTACTTTTTTCATAAGATTCTAGAGGGGAAAATGTGCAGGAGCTACAGCACACTATGCTTGCAGGACCTCCTTCGCTTTGATGTCCAAAGGGTTTGGAAAGGATGGGGGAGGTAGAGGGATTGGGGGGGGGGGGTTTAGTGAAATTCTGGAAGAGGAAGCGGGGTGTAGAGAGAGAGAGAGGGGTTTGAAAGTTTGGTGGCCTGTCCACCATGGGTTGGCGTGTGTGTGTAGACCTCTCCTGCATGTTCCCGGTCTCAACTTCACTGCCTACCCCACTGTGGCTGAAAAATTCTTCCTGTCTTTCATCAAGAGGCACTCTTCCATCCAAAGATGTGCCTTATTTTATATAATTAGTACACTTTGTACGATGTTACCGAAGACAAAGACCAACAAATTTCTGCATTCCCATACAGGAATTTCTAACTTTATTAAAATATCCTTGAAGCAACATGACAAGCCAATTTCTTATCGCTCAGGACCCACAAAGATGCACTTGCCCAGGATACTAGCACTTGTGAGATGTTTTGTCTTGCCTTGTATCTCTACTCACTATGGTTACCATCTTTTGACCAAGAATTTGCATTCCAAAAAATATTAATAACTAGTATTCCGAGTAATTAAACCTGCAAACAACATGCATCCTGAGCAATACAGTCATTGGTGTAATTATACCAATATATAACATGATAAAAACAAGATCAACAACACACTCTGGCCTTTGATATTATACAATAAATCAGTGCATTAAGAGTGGTACAAAAAATATAGAATACAAGACATTGGGATCTTGTTAACATGGAGAAAAGGTGGTGAGATGGTGATGACTATGACCAGAAGGTGAATGCCATTTAGGTGATGATGAAATGTGGCCAGTCACAGGCAAGTGTAAGAAATGCCAAGTTGGAGCAAGAATACAAGTTTCCTATTAAAGAAAGCAATTAAGTTGGGGATGTATGGTACAATAAACAAAATAATTTATTGTCATAATAACCAAGATAAACACACATGGCAAAAATAAAAAGACCTACAAAAAAAAATTCACGTGAGGCTTAACTATGCATATGGATAAGACATTTTTAATAGAACCCATATAAAGAAATATAACAAAAGTATAATTACCATTTCCCAATATATAGAATTAGGTACAGTAACAAAAGAAAATATATATATAAATAAATTTATATATATAGTTACATATATATAATCTTGAATGTCAGTAACAAGGTTTGTTTACAGACAAATTCTCAGCATGACAATGACACCCGCAGATGAACCGTTTAGTTGATTGGAAAATCCCATGACCATGAGAATGACGATGGGAGAGATGAAACGTACAGCTCACACCCTAGAGTAACCCAGGCCATTTTTGAGGTTTCATCTTGGATATAGTTTACAATATTCACAATGCTTTTATCAGCAAACTATGTACAGAACAGTAGTGTACAAGAGAGGGGGGGGGGGGGTTTGTGTGTGTGTGTGTGTGTGTGTGTGTGTGTGTGTGTGTGTGTGTGNCTCCCCGCCAACTTCCTCTCCTACACCTCCCGCCAACTTCCTCTCCTGCACCTCCCCGCCAACTTCCCCTCCTGCACCTCCCCGCCAACTTACCTTCCTGCACCTCCCCGCCAACTTCCCTTCCTGCACCTCCCCGCCAACTTCCCCTCCTGCACCTCCCCGCCAACTTCCCCTCCTGCACCTCCCCGCCAACTTCCCCTCCTGCACCTCCCCGCCAACTTCCCCTCCTGCACCTCCCCGCCAACTACCCTTCCTGCACCTCCCCGCCAACTTCCCTCCTGCCACCTCCCCGCCAACTTCCCCCTCCTGCACCTCCCCGCCAACTTCCTCTCCTGCACCTCCCCGCCAAACTTCCCTTCCTGCACCTCCCCGCCAACTTCCCCTCCTGCACCTCCCCGCCAACTTCCCTCCTGCACCTCCCGCCAACTTCCCCTCCTGCACCCCCCCGCCAACTACCCTTCCTGCACCTCCCCGCCAACTTCCCTTCCTGCACCTCCCCGCCAACTACCCTTCCTGCACCTCCCCGCCAACTTCCCTTCCTGTACCTCCCCGCCAACTTCCCCTCCTGCACCTCCCCGCCAACTTCCCCTCCTGCACCTCCCCGCCAACTACCCTTCCTGCACCTCCCCGCCAACTTCCCCTCCTGCACCTCCCCGCCAACTTCCCCTCCTGCCACCTCCCCGCCAACTTCCCCTCCTGCACCTCCCGCCAACTTCCTCTCCTGCACCTCCCCGCCAACTTCCCTCCTGCACCTCCCCGCCAACTTCCCCTCTGCACCTCCCCGCCAACTTCCCCTCCTGCACCTCCCCGCCAACTTCCTCTCCTGCACCTCCCCGCCAACTTCCCTCCTGCACCTCCCCGCCAACTTCCCCTCCTGCCACCTCCCCGCCAACTTCCCCTCCTGCACCTCCCCGCCAACTTCCCCTCCTGCACCTCCCCGCCAACTTCCTCTCCTGCACCTCCCCGCCAACTTCCCCTCCTGCACCTCCCCGCCAACTTCCCTCCTGCACCTCCCCGCCAACTTCCCCTCCTGCACCTCCCCGCCAACTTCCCTCCTGCACCTCCCCGCCAACTTCCTCTCCTGCACCTCCCCGCCAACTTCCCCTCCTGCACCTCCCCGCCAACTTCCTCTCCTGCACCTCCCCGCCAACTTCCCCTCCTGCACCTCCCCGCCAACTTCCCCTCCTGCACCTCCCCGCCAACTTCCTCTCCTGCACCTCCCCGCCAACTTCCTCTCCTGCACCTCCCCGCCAACTTCCCCTCCTGCACCTCCCCGCCAACTTCCTCTCCTGCACCTCCCCGCCAACTTCCTCTCCTGCACCTCCCCGCCAACTTCCTCTCCTGCACCTCCCCGCCAACTTCCTCTCCTGCACCTCCCCGCCAACTCCCCTCCTGCACCTCCCCGCCAACTTCCTCTCCTGCACCTCCCGCCAACTTCCCCTCCTGCACCTCCCCGCCAACTTCCTCTCCTGCACCTCCCCGCCAACTTCCCTTCCTGCACCTCCCCGCCAACTTCCCCTCCTGCACCTCCCCGCCAACTACCCTTCCTGCACCTCCCCGCCAACTTCCCCTCCTGCACCCCCCCGCCAACTTCCCTTCCTGCACCTCCCCGCCAACTTCCCCTCCTGCACCTCCCCGCCAACTTCCCCTCCCCGCCAACTTCCCTTCCTGCACCTCCCCGCCAACTTCCCCTCCTGCACCTCCCCGCCAACTACCCTTCCTGCACCTCCCCGCCAACTTCCCCTCCTGCACCTCCCCGCCAACTTCCCTTCCTGTACCTCCCCGCCAACTTCCCCTCCTGCACCTCCCCGCCAACTTCCCTTCCTGCACCTCCCGCCAACTTCCCCTCCTGCACCTCCCCCCCAACTTCCCTTCCTGCACCTCCCCGCCAACTTCCCCTCCTGGAGGTCTTACCATCTTCCAGCAGGAACCTGAGGACCCGCTGTCAATATTTGCTGACCTTACTTAAAGGCCACACGGGATTAACATAAATTTGGGTTATCAGAGGTCGTCGTGTTGACTGGAGACGGACTAGGCATCCCTTCCCCTCCCACACACACACTCACGGGGTCCAAGAGCCAAAGCTCAACCCCCGCAAGCACAGCTGGGTGAGTAAGCACACACACTTCCGGTTGGGAGACACGTTTTTGGTATTCTGAAGATGTTTAGTCGTTAGCCACGGGAGGGCCAGAGGCCAGATTCACGAAGCAGTTACGCAAGTACTTACGAACCTCTCCATCTTTTCAGATCTTTGGCGGCATTGTTTACAATTATTAAACAGTTAATGAACTCCGAAGCACCAGGAGGCTGTTTATAACAATAACAACAGTTGATTGGGAAGTTTTCATGCTTGTAAACTGTTTAATAAATGTAACCAAAGGCGTCAAAGATTCAGAAAAGATGTACAGGTTCGTAAGTACTTGCGTAGCTGCTTCGTGAATCTGGGCCCTGGAGGCGCGTACCAGAATGTGAGCAAAGATCCCGGTCTAGTATAGTTCCAGCCCTCCAGAAATTACATAGAAAATGGAAAATCCCAACGGAAAGGAAAATGGAGAATCTATAACTGAGAGGGAAATTCTCCGTCACTATGTTTTTATTTATTTATTTATTTATTTATATACAAGAAGGTACATTGGGTTTGTGAGAATACATAGCATAGTATTTACAATCTTGTAAAGCCACTAGTACGCGCAGCGTTTCGGGCAGGTCCTTAATCTAACATAATTTTAAGTAGGTAAATTCTAGCAGAATTAATAAAATTATAACAAATACATTGCAAGAAAAAAATGAGGTGAGAGAGATTAGTAAGTATATTAAAGCACATTGATATATTAAAGCTCTGATTGATTACACTGACAGCTTGATTGGTAATTTAAACAAGATTAATAGACACCATACAGCAGATTGGCAGCACATATAAGACAGCAATGATCCCAATGACAAAGATGTTCAGATTGGGTACATAAAGATTGTGAGATTGGGTAGCAATAGATACAGTGCAATTTTAAAGCAAAAGGTAAAAACTATGAAGATGAAATTAGGTACTTTTTATTATTGTTTTTGAATGACGTAAAAGTTGGACAGCTTTTCAATTCAGTAGGGAGTGAGTTCCATAAACTGGGTCCCTTTATTTGCATAGAGTGTTTACCCAGATTAAGTTTAACTCTGGGGATATCAAAGAGATATTTATTTCTGGTGTGGTGATAATGGGTCCTATTACATCTGTCCATGTGATGGAGTGCGAAAAGATACATGAATTCAGAGACAATTCAATAACAAATGTTCCAAAGATGTGTAACTATTTCATTCAAAATGATCTGCTACCAGAAATTTTAGCCAAATATCCCCAGTTTGCTAACTGTAGGTAGTAACTGAGTGATTGTAACCTATCCACCGCTGCCCACTGGATGGGGGGCGGTGTGCAGGACAAACATATAAATTGTGACACTAGCTCTCCACATATAAAAAGTACATAAAATAAAATAAAATGTTTATTTAGGTAAGGTACATACATACAAGAGATTTTACAAAGAATGATGGATTTATAGATAGAGCTAGTACATACAATGCCTAAAGCCACTATTACGCAAAGCGTTTCGGGCATGAAAAACATTAATGACTAAAGTTTAATACTAATTGAGTATAAAGAATAAAATGTGTTGAGAACAAATAAAAATAGAGATAAAAAGGGGGAACATAGCTGAAAAAGCAGCACAAATACAATTAGGTTGACAAACAGCGTTGATTAAAACAAAACAGACATGGGTTGACAATATAGGGGTAAGGTAGGTTACAGGGAATTTATTAGGTAGTGCTTCGTTTTTATCTTAAACTGGTTGAGAGAGGTACAGTCTTTAACAGGGTTGGGAAGGTCATTCCACATTCTGGGTCCCTTGATTTGTAGAGCATTTCTAGTTTGATATGTCAGTTGCTCAATTTAGAAACTGTACTTGTAGTCGATCTCGAACCCATTGATGATGTGACGACTTATACTGAATGTTGTAACTAGCTCATCAAGATTGTAACTTGCTTAGCTAAATGAATTGTGGGGTTCAGTCCCTG
The DNA here is from genome assembly GCA_020271785.1 of Procambarus virginalis. Classification (NCBI taxonomy): domain Eukaryota; kingdom Metazoa; phylum Arthropoda; class Malacostraca; order Decapoda; family Cambaridae; genus Procambarus; species Procambarus virginalis. The sequence continues at coordinate 17,025,957 of WNGS01005680.1, forward strand.
AGCCCATTATGTGCCTCTGTAACCCTGTCCACTACCGCCCACAAGATGGGTATGGGGTGCATAATAAATGAACTAAACTAAAAATACTGTAAGTACGAGGGACGTGTTCCAGGGGGAAGGGGGGGGGGGATAGTTCTCTTTATCTCAATCCTGGGTTTTAAAATCAGACATGTGAAGACTAAGTGTCTCGGGAGTCTTTGAGTCTTTGCCTTAGACGACCGCCAGTTGGAAATACTGGGCCAAAGAGCTGAAACTCGGATTTGCAAGCTCTCGTAGGTAAGAACATTTACACTCAAAAATAAGAAGCATATGTAGACTTTTGT
>WNGS01005680.1:17086356-17099765 GCA_020271785.1 Procambarus virginalis
ATTTGTTCCATACATCAACTCCCCTCCCGCCATCTCATACCAGTATTTACCCAGGTCTTTCCTGAATCTAAACTTATTCGATTTATATCCACTGTCAAGAGTACACGTTACGTTGTCAAGAGTACACGTTACGTTGTCAAGAGTACACGTCACACTGTCAAGAGTACACGTCACACTGTCAAGAGTACACGTTACGTTGTCAAGAGTACACGTCACACTGTCAAGAGTACACCCCACACTGTCAAGAGTACACGTTACGTTGTCAAGAGTACACGTCACACTGTCAAGAGTACACGTCACACTGTCAAGAGTACACGTCACACTGTCAAGAGTACACCCCACCTGTCAAGAGTACACCCCACACTGTCAAGAGTACACGTCGCACTGTCAAGAGTACACCCACACTGTCAAGAGTACACGTCACACTGTCAAGAGTACACGTCACACTGTCAAGAGTACACGTCACACTGTCAAGAGTACACGTCACACTGTCAAGAGTACACCCACACTGTCAACAGTACACCCCACACTGTCAAGAGTACACGTCACACTGTCAAGAGTACACCCCACACTGTCAAGAGTACACCCCACACTGTCAAGAGTACACCCCACACTGTCAAGAGTACATGCCATACTGTCAAGAGTACATGCCACACTGTCAAGAGTACACGCCACACTGTCAAGAGTACACGTCACATGTCAAGAGTACACACCACACTGTCAAGAGTACATGCCACACTGTCAAGAGTACACGCCACACTGTCAAGAGTACATGCCACACTGTCAAGAGTACACCCCACACTGCCAAGAGTACACCCCACACTGCTAAGAGTACACCCCACACTGCCAAGAGTACACCCCACACTGTCAAGAGTACACCCCACACTGTCAAGAGTACACCCCACATTGCCAAGAGTACACCCCACACTGCCAAGAGTACACCCCACACTCTCAAGAGTACACACCACACTGTCAAGAGTACACACCACACTGTCAAGAGTACACCCCACACTGTCAAGAGTACACCCCACACTGTCAAGAGTACACACCACACTGTCAAGAGTACACACCACACTGTCAAGAGTACACACCACACTGTCAAGAGTACACACCACACTGTCAAGAGTACACACCACACTGTCAAGAGTACACACCACACTGTCAAGAGTACACACCACACTGTCAAGAGTACACACCACACTGTCAAGAGTACACACCACACTGTCAAGAGTACACCCCACACTGTCAAGAGTACACCCCACACTGTCAAAAGTACACCCCACACTGTCAAGAGTACACCCCACACTGTCAAGAGTACACCCCACACTGTCAAGAGTACACCCCACACTGTCAAGAGTACACCCCACACTGTCAAGAGTACACCCAACACTGTCAAGAGTACACGTACACACCACACTGTCAAGAGTACACGTCACAATGTCAAGAGTACACGTCACAATGTCAAGAGTACACACCACACTGTCAAGAGTACACCCCACACTGTCAAGAGTACACCCCACACTGTCAAGAGTACACGCTACACTGTTAAGAGCAGACTGCATTTTCTTGGACTGTCAGAAACCCTTTGATACAGTACCCCATAAAAGGCTGTTACAAAAGTTGGAGAAACAGGCAGGAGTAAAATGTAAGGTACTCCAGTGGATAAGGGAGTATCTAAGCAACAGGAAACAGAGAGTAACTGTTAAGGGAGGGGCGGGGAGAGACATCAGAATGGCGAGATGTCACCAGCGGAGTCACACAGGGCTCTGTACTTGGACCCATCCTGTTTCTTATATAGGTAAATGATCTTCCAGCGGGTATAGTCTCATTCCTCTCAATGTTTGCTGATGCAAAAATTATGAGAAGAATCAAGACGGATGAAGATAAACAGAGACTACAGAACGACCTGGACAAACTGAGGGAATGAGCTAGAAATTATTTACTAAAATTTACCTCGGGAAAGTGTAAAGTAGTGAAATTATGTGAAGGGAGCAGAAGGCCGAACACAAGATACCATCTGGGAGGTGATATCCTGCAATAAACAAATAGAGAGAAAGATCTGGGGGTTGATATCACACCGAACCTGTCCCAGAAGCCCACATCAAAAGGACATCATCAGCGGCATATGCTAGACTGGCTAACTTAAGAACTGCTTTTAGAAACTTGTGTAAGGAATCATTCAGGACCTTGTATACCACTTACGTCAGACCAAATCTGGAGTATGCAACTCCAGCCTGGAGGCCATACCTAGTTAAACACAAGACAAATAGAAGATTTAGAGGTATACCACCAGACTAGTCCCAGAACTGAGAGGTACGAGGAAAGGCTCGGGAATTAAAGTTAGTTGGGAATTAAACCTTACTTCCCTGGAAGACAGAAGAGTAAGGGGAGACATAATTACCACCTACAAAATTCTCAGAGGAATTGACAGGGTGGACAAAGACAAACTATTTAGCATGGGTGGAACACGAACAAGGGGACACAGGTGGAAACTTAGTTCTATGATGAGCCACACAGACATTAGAAAGAATTTGTTGAATATCAAAGTATTTAACAAATGGAATGCATTAGGCAGTGATGTGGTGGAGGCTGGCTCCATACACAGTTTCAAATGCAAATATGATAGAGCCCAGTAGGCTCCAGAATCTGTACACAATAGTTGATTGACAGTTGAGAGGCGGGACCAAAGAGCCAGAGCTCAACCCCCTCAAGCACAACTAGGTGTGTACTCAGGCGAGCTCATTGTGATTAAGACTAAAAGTGGTCAACGTCTTACTGGAGAGGCGGCGTGTACTGCCCTCCAGGCCACAAACTGTTCCTTTGTCCAGCTTTACAGTAAGATATAATCCCCCATTCAATTACCTAAGACCCGACACGTCAGCAGCGGTCAGTACCTCGCAAGACTTACAGTTCGTTGTCCGTTGGAGCGTGTGATTATGTTTGTTCTGTATGTTAACTGCGAGTGAGTAAAAGCTTGCTGTTAAATGTTCATTGATCAAGCTGGCCGCTCCGATACCTCTTACCCAAGCCTTTCCCTACCTTCACTCGGGTGACGGAGGCCAGGAGGGAGAGGGAGGAGCCGGTGGTGGCTGAGGAGGAGGAAGAAGAGAGAGGTAGAGGTGTAGGGTGGGAGGGGGAGGGATATCCGGCACAATGCTAAATCTACAAACGCGTCTCTCTCATAGAAACCGGTTTCAGAGGCCAGGATGTTAGGGCTACCATTGTTATTTATGTTCCTGGAACCCGCCTTGCCTGGTGCCTCTCCTGGTGTCCGCGGGCTGCCTCCTCTGGTCCCCTGTACGGCAACATACACGCTCGTGAGGGCAGCGCTGCGCGGGTCACAGTCACCTCTCGCTGCTCATATCTTTAATACACAAAGTGATGAAGAATTCCCTGGTAAATTAATACAGACAAAATGAACGAGGCGTTCGAAACTAGTCTGCTTCTCCTGCCTTCAGTATTGACTACTGATAAAACTTAAAACCCTTCAAGGCAGCATAGTTGTGGTCTTTTGGCGCTGGTCGCATCTCACTCGAGTTAAGGAGTTGCATAATAAAGACTGGAGAAGCCCCAGCCCTGGCGTCACGGTCGGCGGCGCGAAGGGAGGCCGGGACGCAGGCAGCTCCATCCTCAAAGTAGACATCCACTACGGGCTCACCATAGCCCGTGCTACTTGGAACTTCTTGTTCCAGGTAGCGAATCTTTAGCAACAACAACATCTATCCTCAACCCGACTCCTAACACAACGTCGCATTTTGACGTACACTTTACCAAAAAATTTCGTTCTTGAAAATGGTAGCGGTTCGCGAAATTGACATTCTGTCCCATTTTCTGTTTTGGGTCCTCTGATAGGTTAGGATAAGGGCACATTAGTACGACAGTTTCTTTTCGTTGGGGAACCTTAGGAGGACGGGCTGACTTCCTAGTGGCCAGCCAGCCAAGGAGGACAAGGAACAACACACATTACTGTGAACATGTATATCAGGAAACTAGCCACGTTGCCTGCAAACATGTGGAGATAAGATGTTGGGTTGATAGTGTACAGATTACCATAAGCTCTCCCTTTCAAATAAAGAAAGGGAGAACACGTGGTGCGACATTAAATCCATCTTGCAGTTCTCAATTTTCCAAACTATTAATAAATAAATTATATTACAATGATACGACATAAAAAATAATGTTTTTGTTTGGTTGTGCATCTGTTAGGATACTTGCATCGCCTCTACGGATTTACGTTGGTAATGCAGGCGATGAGTCACAATAACGTGGCTAAAGTTGACCAGACCACACTCTAGAAGGTGAAGGGACGACGACGTTTCGGTCCGTCCTGGACCATTCTCAAGTCGACTGAGAATCGACTTGAGAATGGTCCAGGACGGACCGAAACGTCGTCGTCCCTTCACCTTCTAGTGTGTGGTCTGGTCAACTTACGTTGGTAATTCTCTGCCACTAAGCTGAGAACCTGTAGTAGACATCCATCAGTCTCAGGAGACTGTGGAGTTGCGCTCTGGTTGTCGGTCTGGAGTGGCCTCACCAGGGCGCAACGCCAAGGTAGGTCGATTCGGGGGAGAAGCTGTTACCCAGGCAGCAGGTCCCCCCTCTCCACGGCGCTGAAAGTCTCCAACGGAAAGGCATACGCCAATACGATTGGTTCCAGCGCCGTCGCAGGAACTGTGAGTTCCGGGGTTGACCTCGAAGGTGGTGAAGAAGGGCACAGGGACCTCCAACCCGGAGACCGCCGTGGTTGGGGCCGGAGAAGAACCACCCCATTAAGGGTATGAACGACCCCAGCCTCCTGAAGCAGAGTCTGGGGGCCGCACGGCCCTCGGGAGGTGGACGTCTCGGTCCCGCACCTACGGGTTCCAGACAAGGATCTTCACAGCCCCTTTTCACCCGAGGTCGGCCTCCTTCAAGACCAAGTAGAAGGAAGAGTGATAATTATTAAATACAACAATTATTATGATAATTATTATATAATAATTGTAAATATTTAATAATTATCACTCTTCCTTCTACTTGGTCTTGAAGAACCTGTAACGTCCTGGTATTTACACATTCGTCATCCCTATATTTGTCCAACCCCTTGGGCTGGACGGTAGAGCGACGGTCTCGCTTCATGAAGGTAGGCGTTCAATCCCAGACCATCCAAGTGGTTTTGCACCATTCCATTTCCCCGTCTCATCTCAGATTCTTATCCTGATCCCTTCCCAGTGCTATATAGTCGTAATGGCTTGGCGCTTTCTCCTGATAGTTCCTTCCAATGAGTTATGTAAATCTTTCTTGCTTTCCCGATAAGCTTTCAAGCCATTAAAAGCGTTAGGCGCTGCTCCAGGCCCTCTACATACCTTTTATTCTTCCTAAATTATAAAATAATAAAGTATCTTATCACCAGCAACGAAATCTGGCGTCTTTACTTTCATCTTAAAACATAAGTTGTTTAGATTATAACTCTAGGCCTTTCTTTCTTTCTTCACTTAGAATCCTCTAATTCTCCAGGTCTACTCTCATGATTCAATCCCAAGGCTCTTTGCCCTAGGACAATAAACATTATACCTTAATCTAAGAGCTTTCATGTCAACAGCTTCCTCCCCAGTATGTTTCCGCTTTGGTCTCAGACTCTTCAATAGGGAAAGGCCTTTCCTGTTCCCACAAATTCTAACTTCATTCATCTTCACTCCAGTTGCAAGTCGCGCTAGTCGTGTCGTGAGGTCCTGCTCTCTTCAACAGCTTCTACATTACAGCCTATTCACGCCCACCGACACCCCTTATTCTGAGGACTTCTGTCCGACACCTCACCAGTCACTACACCCACCAGAAGCACCAGTCACCTCTGTTCTCCTCAACACCCTCACCAGTCACGACACCTACTAATTTTACCTGAGAGTAATTCAGCAAGGTCAACACAATGCTAGCAACCCGCTCACATACACAAATTAATTTTAATCAACACAACATAATATTTCATCACAAGACGAGAAACACTGCACGAAGAGTTATAGTTACCAACACGTATGTAATGTTACACCAGCAGTTAAGGTCTGTGGTCGTCTAATGTTACCTGTAAACCATTAAATTATCCCGAGTCAACACTTGGCCACGGAGAGCAGTAGCGGCGGGTTCTGCCGTGACGCCTCGCACATAACTGTGAAAACTTCAGTACACTTGTAGACCATTGTCAGACACGCTGAGGTACCTGTACCATTTATACCATTATATTTGTCCTGTACACAATCGGTCATTAATATTGCAATATCCAGTATCAATAAATCACTTCTTTCTATTATCCATCAGAAGCGGTGACATTTTTCAGATAAACTTATTGTATTTCCGGCACGGCAAGGCACGCCGGTACGGCATGGCCCAGCACGGCCCGGTCCGGAACTCACTGACCATACATAATGACTAGACACTAACCACTCGTCCTCAGGCTATGGTGAACCATGGGGCGGTCTACCAACCTCATATACTGAAAATCACTGTGTACTGAAAAATTCTCGTTTTCTTAAATATAAATTCATATTGTTATATATCCGAACTTGCTGGATTGTTAGGTATAGCTTTGGTTAGGTTATGGTGTTTGAATTGAATTTTTTTAGTAGAAAAAAATTGGGTGAAGCATTTACAGGTGCGATTCGAACAGAGAACGCCAGAAAAGCACTGTTCGAGAAATGTTCGAACGTCATCTGTTGTGAGCCCAGCCCGCCTTATATATTTTGTATATATAGGCATAGGTTAGGTTAGGTTAGGTTAGGTGTTTAGGTTCTGTTGGCGATTATTTGTATTTGTAGTACGTGGGTGAAACATTTACACATATTATGGTTCGAACAAAATTCGTCAGTGAAGCACTTGTTCCAGAAGTGTTCGAACGAAATCAGTTGTGAGTCGTATGTAAACCGTTTTTCATTCATTAACAGGGAGTTTGGCGGGTGCATGAAGTCACTTTTGGGGGTCTATGCTGCAACCCGTCCTCGACTCAAGTCCATTACATTCAGCGGTCAACCCCACAGACGCATTCATAAATTTTTACATGCTGTTCATTCAAAACGGGAATTTTCTCAAGTATAAATTAATATTATAATATATTGGCATATTGTGTATATATAGGCATAGGTTAGGTTAGGTTAGGTGTTTAGGTTCTGTTGGCGATTATTTGTATTTGTAGTACGTGGGTGAAGCATTTATAGCGTTGTGATTCGAACAAAATTCGTCAGTGAAGCACTTGTTCCGGATATGTTCGAACGTCAGCAGTTGTGAGTCGTGTGTAAACCGCTTTTCATTCATAAACAGGGGGTTTGGCGGGTGCATGGAATCACTTTTGGATCTTTGTTTGGAGGACGGGCTGCTATGTTTGAAGAACTGGCTGCGCTGTAACCTCTCACTGAGCAGGATCGAAAACTCGATACTCGAGAGAAAGACCTTCTGAACCAAGCCCGTCCTCCAAACAAAGACCAGAAAATGATTCCATGCATCCACCAAACGCCCTGTTTTTTGTTTTTGTTTTTGTTTTTAGATATTTACAAGAGTTCTTACATTCTTGTACAGCTACTAGTACGCGTAGCGTTTCGGGCAAAAATGAATGAATCGAATGATTTATGAATGAAAAACAGTTTACACACGACTCACAACTGATGACGTTCGAACACTTCCAGAACAAGTGCTTCACTGACGAATTTTGTTCGAACCACAACGCTATACAACCCGTTCTCACACTAGGCTCTTTAAAGCCCCGGCCGTCCTCCCCAGACGCATTCATCAATTTTAACATACTGTGTATTAAAAAGTGGTTTGTTCGCATATATAAATTAATACTCTTGTACATATACATTGTATGTATAGTTTGGCGTAGGTTAGGTTAGGTTAGGTTAGGTGTTCAGGTTCTGTTGGTAATTATTTATATTTGAAGTACGTGGGTGAAGCATTTATAAAATTGTGATTCGAACAGAGCACGTGAGCGAAGCCTTTGTTCCGGAAGTGTTCAGACGTCATCAGTTGTGAGTCATGTGTAAACCGCTTTTCATTCATAAACAGGGGGTTTGGCGGCTGCAATAACGAGCTTGGATCTTTGTATGTGAGAACGGGTTGCGCTATAAATGCTCCAACCCGTTCAATAAAATTAATAATAATAAAAAATTTGTCGCAGTCTCGCCTCCTAGACGAGGTACTCCAGCGCCCTCTTCCTTCAAGGCGAGGTACACCAGCGTCCTCCTCCTTCAAGGCGAGGTACACCAGCGCCCTCCACCTTCAAGACGAGGTACACCAGCGCCCTCCTCCTTCAAGATGAGGTACACCAGCGCCCTCCACCTTCAAGGCGAGGTACTCCAGTGCCCTCCTCCTTCAAGACGAGGTACTCCAGCACCCTCCACCTTCAAGACGAGGTACACCAGCGCCCTCCTCCTTCAAGACGAGGTACACCAGCGCCCTCCACCTTCAAGGCGAGGTACTCCAGTGCCCTCCTCCTTCAAGACGAGGTACTCCAGCACCCTCCTCCTTCAAGACGAGGTACACCAGCGCCCTCCACCTTCAAGACGAGGTACTCCAGCGTCCTCCTCCTTCAAGACGAGGTACTCCAGCGCCCTTCACCTTCAAGACGAGGTACACCAGCACCCTCCACCTTCAAGACGAGGTACACCAGCACCCTCCACCTTCAAGACGAGGTACTCCAGCGCCCTCCACCTTCAAGACGAGGTACTCCAGCGCCCTCCACCTTCAAGACGAGGTACACCAGCACCCTCCACCTTCAAGACGAGGTACACCAGCACCCTCCACCTTCAAGACGAGATACTCCAGCGTCCTCCTCCTTCAAGACGAGGTACACCAGCGTCCTCCACCTTCAAGACGAGGTACTCCAGCACCCTCCACCTTCAAGACGAGGTACACCAGCGCCCTCCTCCTTCAAGACGAGGTACACCAGCACCCTCCACCTTCAAGACGAGGTACACCAGCGCCCTCCACCTTCAAGACGAGGTACACCAGCGTCCTCCTCCTTCAAGACGAGGTACTCCAGCACCCTCCGCCTTCAAGACGAGGTACACCAGCACCCTCCGCCTTCAAGACGAGGTACTCCAGCACCCTCCGCCTTCAAGACGAGGTACACCAGCACCCTCCACCTTCAAGACGAGATACTCCAGCGTCCTCCTCCTTCAAGACGAGGTACACCAGCACCCTCCACCTTCAAGACGAGGTACACCAACACCCTCCACCTTCAAGACGAGGTACACCAGCACCCTCCACCTTCAAGACGAGGTACACCAGCACCCTCCACCTTCAAGACGAGATACTCCAGCGTCCTCCTCCTTCAAGACGAGGTACACCAGCGTCCTCCTCCTTCAAGGCGAGGTACTCCAGCGCCCTCCTCCTTCAAGACGAGGTACACCAGCGCCCTCCACCTTCAAGACGAGGTACTCCAGCGTCCTCCACCTTCAAGACGAGGTACTCCAGCACCCTCCACCTTCAAGACGAGGTACACCAGCGTCCTTCACCTTCAAGACGAGGTACACCAGCGTCCTCCACCTTCAAGACGAGGTACTCCAGCGCCCTCCTCCTTCAAGACGAGGTACACCAGCGCCCTCCACCTTCAAGACGAGGTACTCCAGCACCCTCCTCCTTCAAGACGAGGTACACCAGCGCCCTCCACCTTCAAGACGAGGTACACCAGCATCCTCCTCCTTCAAGACGAGGTACACCAGCGTCCTCCTCCTTCAAGACGAGGTACACCAGCGTCCTCCTCCTTCAAGACGAGGTACACCAGCACCCTCCACCTTCAAGACGAGGTACACCAGCACCCTCCGCCTTCAAGACGAGGTACTCCAGCACCCTCCACCTTCAAGACGAGGTACACCAGCACCCTCCACCTTCAAGACGAGGTACACCAGCACCCTCTACCTTCAAGACGAGGTACACCAGCACCCTCCACCTTCAAGACGAGGTACACCAGCACCCTCCACCTTCAAGACGAGGTACACCAGCGCCCTCGTCCTTCAAGACGAGGTACACCAGCGCCCTCCACCTTCAAGACGAGGAGTTTCCAGATTCCCTCTGAAATATGACTTTAAATTTTAATTTAAAGAGATTGTATACTTATGAAATTACAACAGACGACTCACAATTGGATAAGTTTAGATTTCGGAAAGACTTGGGTAAATACTGGTTAGGAAACAAGGTTGTTGATTTGTGGAATCAATTACCGCGTAACGTGGTGGAGGTGGGGTCCCTCGATTGTTTCAAGCGTGGCTTGGACATTTATATGAGTGGGATTGAGTGGTTGTAAATAGGAGCTGCCTCATATGGGCTGGTATGCCTTCTGCGGTTGTTTTTGTTATTATGTTCTCATCCAAAGGCGGGCCCGAGAACTAACGTCCGCCCATGCCACACTCAAGATGGACCCTTGTAATGAATTAGAGAGATGTTTTGTTGTATAACTTGTGTGGTAATGAGAGGTGAGAGTGGGTCACTGTGCTTGACCAGACCCTCATTTCCTGGTCTTCCCTGGCTAATTGTGTATTCCTCAATGCAGTTAACTGGACGTGCGTTGTTCTCCAGCGATTGTTCTCCAGCGTGTTCTCACAGGTACAATATAGCCATTATGATTACATTGTGGATTCTGAGGATGTTACATTCTCGTTCTGGGCGTCATTAAGGAGTCGCTGCACGGGTTGGCTAGCGTCGGGTCGGTCACCTTGCTACACTCCTGCTCCTCTGCTGCCGGAAACAGCTTCTCCGATGAAAATGGTTCTAACGTCGTCGGCGTCGTCTCGTGGGTGACTGTTGGCGCCGGTGGAGGAACACTTTCCTTCTTGATAACAGAATAATAATTACATCGGTGAACCCCGATTAGCGATGCGGGGAGGGTGGGGTGGGGGGGGGGAGGAGGATATTGTTTTGTTCTTGGTGTCCGTTGTTCTTATTTTGTTGTTGTTAGCAGGTGTGCTCACCTAATTGTGCTTGCGGGGGTTGAGCTTTGGCTCTTTGGTCCCGCCTCTCAACCGTCAATCAACAGGTGTACAGGTTCCTGAGCCTATTGGGCTCCTATTGTGCTGTGTGTGTGTGTGCCTATTGTGTGTGTGTGTGTGTGTGTGTGTGTGTGTGTGTGGTGTGTGTGTGTGTGTGTGTGTGTGTGTGTGTGTGTGTGTGTGTGTGTGTGTGTGTATGTGTGTGTGCTTTCACTTGGTGTTGACGTCGAATGAGAAAAACAAGTGAACATGGAGAAGGTAAGTCCGGGCACGTCTGAGGCGGCTTAACCTATTGCCACTGTCTCTTGACTTTGTTTTCGACTCACAATCAGGGTTTCGGGGTTCGATTCTCGGACGGGACAAACAGATAACAGGTCTTAATAGCCCTCATGTAGATAACAGGTCTTAATAGTCCTCATGCAGATAACAGGTCTTAATAGTCCTCATGTAGATAACAGGCCTTAATAGCCCTCATATAGATAACAGGTCATAATAGTCCTCCTGTAGATAACAGGCCTTAATAGCCTCATGTAGATAGCAGGTCTTAATAGTCCTCCTGTAGATAATAGGTCTTAATAGCCCTCATGTAGATAACAGGTCTTAATAGTCCTCATGTAGATAACAGGTCTTAATAGTCCTCCTGTAGATAACAGGTCTTAATAGTCCTCCAGTAGATAACAGGTCTTAATAGTCCTCCAGTAGATAACAGGCCTTAATAGTCCTCCTGTAGATAACAGGGCTTAATAGTCCTCCTGTAGATAACAGGTCTTAATAGTCCTCCTGTAGATAACAGGTCTTAATAGTCCTCCAGTAGATAACAGGTCTTAATAGTCCTCCTGTAGATAACAGGTCTTAATAGTCCTCCAGTAGATAACAGGTCTTAATAGTCCTCCTGTAGATAACAGGTCTTAATAGTCCTCCTGTAGATAACAGGTCTTAATAGTCCTCCTGTAGATAACAGGTCTTAATAGTCCTCCAGTAGATAACAGGTCTTAATAGTCCTCCAGTAGATAACAGGTCTTAATAGTCCTCATGTAGATAACAGGTCTTAATAGTCCTCCTGTAGATAACAGGTCTTAATAGCCCTCATGTAGATAACAGGTCTTAATAGTCCTCCTGTAGATAACAGGTCTTAATAGTCCTCCTGTAGATAACAGGTCTTAATAGTCCTCCAGTAGATAACAGGTCTTAATAGTCCTCCAGTAGATAACAGGTCTTAATAGTCCTCCAGTAGATAACAGGTCTTAATAGTCCTCATGTAGATAACAGGTCTTAATAGTCCTCATGTAGATAACAGGTCTTAATAGTCCTCCTGTAGATAACAGGTCTTCATAGCCCTCCTGTAGATAACACGCCATAGTCCTCCTGTAGATAACAGGTCTTAATAGTCCTCCAGTAGATAACAGGTCTTAATAGTCCTCATGTAGATAACAGGTCTTAATAGTCCTCCTGTAGATAACAAGCCACAATAGCACTCATGTAGATAACAGGTCTTAATTCTAAGAACCAAAGCAGCCAAGCCAACAAGCCAATCTTCGTGTACTGACCTAATTGTCCTTGTGGGGGTTGAGCTTCGGCTCTTTGGTCCCGCCTGCTAGTGATTTCCTACTTCAGCGGCTCACACACTCACGACATTATGGGTAGACTTTGTAAGCTCATAATGTGAGCCTTGTGCTCAATATACTGATATTGAACTCATATTCTTTCTAGTACTCTGTATACCCATATTAATATATTATACTCGTGATCTTTATATTCAATATACTCATGATCGTTATAATATGCTTATGATACTCAATACTCATAATTCTAATACTCTGTAAACTTATACCCATTATATTCAAAATACTCATTAGTATAATTTTCAGTATATTATACTTTTACTCTGTGATTGATTAAATCAAACACATCGTCATTGTCTTCAAATGGCTGTATGTAAACAAATGCAATTGCTTAATTAACTACTTTACTGCAATTGACCGCTAGATAATAGGCCATAATTAATCGTTGATAGTGACCTGCTTCCCATCACTCGGCAGCTGTTTTTAGCGGCGAGAAACTATTTTAAGAACTGCCATGTGTGTGTGTAAGAGCTTGTGTTGAAATTAGAAGTTGGGTGAAGATGAATTTCCATCGGTGGAAGGTAGCAATCGCTGCAGGAAGCAAGGTGGTGGTTTCAGGGCACTGGAAGGTGCATGGGTGTGGGTGGAGTGTGTGTGGGAGACGTATGGGTACCTGTGGGTACCTGTGGGTACCTGTGGGTACCTGTAGGGCGATCTGTGGGGGGGACCCATCCACAGCACAGGAGTTAAGAGAGTTGGCCATGCTGGTTAGCCTTGCTAGGTCACCATAAACGGCCAGCAAGATGCGACGGGACGCCGGGAGTGAGGTAGATGGCCTCGGGATGCGACGGGACGCCGGGAGTGAGGTAGATGGCCTCGGGATGCTCGCAGAGATCGT
>WNGS01005680.1:17112982-17177553 GCA_020271785.1 Procambarus virginalis
TCCTATACATACAAACTTAAAAGAAACATATTTGCATTATCCTTTTTTAATAATTACATAAATACAAAATTATCAATATGAATATTATACATTTCTTGATCTTACAGAGTTTACTTGTAGTGCGAGTTTGTAGTGAAGCATGCAACATTTGCCACTGATTTACAATATTCTTGTCATTGCTGTAACAAGATTTTATCCACTAGGAATTTCAAAGTCCCACAAGTAAAGAGGAGTACTTATTGTGCTGAAAGTTTATACAGCAATATTTAAATGGTTGCGTGAATTTGTGTTTATCATGTTTTAGATGTAATGTACCTCGTATTCAACTTACAGTTTTCAAGTTTGTGTTAAGTACCCTGTTAAATTAAGTACATATACAGTTTATATTTCAGTATCATGTCCAAAGTGGCATCACAGAAACTATCCTAGGAATGATGCATATAATGCTTAGTATGTTATGAGCATATGGGTGGGCAAGTATGAGTCAACTAGCATGAGTTGTCCAAGAGTTAGACCACGTGGGAGGACGACTGTGTCTACTTGTAAAAGAGACCATGTCTCTGGGCGGTTCCTTTGTATCAAGCTGTCAACATTTATGAGCATAATTAGGAGTTTGCATTAGTGTACAAATGGACATACATGAATATGCCAAAATACAGTGTTTCTATATCAAGCATGGGAAACATAGTTCAAAATGACGATGACTCATGTTGCTATGGCTTTCCTATGCCACGCTCGCCGCTCCTCACGTGAATCCTTCACGTACTCCCTAGAAAAAAACATGCATTAAAATAAAGTTAAGCAGCACAAAAACCAGTGTTAAAAGTAATGAAAAGCCATTTCTGGGTGAGCCAGAGAGCCTCTGGGGCTCCCCACAGAAAAGAAGTTGAATAATGACAAGTGACAATTCCTTTCTATCCACTGAATAGTCTCTCTTGTCTATTGGGGAGGAAAGATATCTGAATGGATCAAGTCTGAAATAGGGAGTTAAAACATACATTGATACTATTGGAGGACAAAGTCCTTCTAATATTAATTATTGCACAAAAGCAATATAAAAAGAAGGAAGTTTTAAAAAATACTGTATAAACCTCAGGGAGGTATCCCCCAAATTTTTATGAAATTAATATTTTAAAAATAATAATTTGTTTTGTTGGGTTACCTTACCTTGAGGTTACCTTGAGGTGCTTCCGGGGCTTAGCGTCCCCGCGGCCCGGTCATCGACCAGGCCTCCTGTTTGCTGGACTGATCAACCAGGCTGATAGACGTGGCTTCGCAGCCTGACTATGAGTCACAGCCTGGTTGATCAGGTTCCTTTGGAGGTGCTTATCCAGTTCTCTCTTGAACACTGTGAGGGGTTTGCCCCACAGGTACTTAAGGATTGAATCAAGATCCCTCCAAGGTTGACTATGATCCTTTCAGGATGCAACCTCTAACAGTTGTCCACATACCTATTAACTACTAGGTAAACAGAGTATTAGGTAAAAGGATCATGCCCACCATTTCCGTCCCATCCAGAAGTCAAACCCGAGATCCTCGATTGTGAGTCGAGAATGAAGCCAACTGATACTACGAGGCCCTAAATCTTGACAATATCATGGATGATGTTTGGTGGACATGTGGAGGGGGAGATTTGGGTGGATCATGGAGTGGGGGGAGGGGGGGTTGTTGAGGTGATGAGAGTCATGGATCATGGAGTTTAGGGGTTGGTTGGATGATGATGATGAGTGGAGATAGCTGAGCATCTTGGTGGGTCAGTTGAGTGGCTGGGTATGATGAAAATTACTCTATTAACCCTTCCCCTGCTAACCTTTTTATCTAAAAAAATAATACAACATTGAATGTACTGAAATGTCTCTTTATGGTTGGGTCTCGGTAGCTCCCTGTAGCTCCATACACAAGTACCTCCATCAGCCCCACAAGTCCTTAATAGCCTACTGGAGACCAAAGACAGAACTTAGCCCTTCTCAGATACACAAGGAGGGAGCAGGGTCCCTCCTAAGATCACCCTCACTAAGGGAAACATCCTGAAAGTAAGCAAAAAAAAACAGACGACATTTCTAGTTTTTCATTTGCTCTGCTTCATTTCTAGTTTTTGTGTGACTGCAAGAGTCACGGAAAAAACTAGAAATGAAGCAGCAAACGACTCCACAAATGATCCATCCAGTAGTCAGACTGAACTCCCTAGTTACAGCTGGCCATAACAACAGAAGTAAATTGGGACTTAGCTTAGACTTAGCATGAAGATTAAACATGAGAAGAAGAGAATCCAGGACAAGAAAAAAACCTGACCAAGAGCAACACTAATCTGATGGGGACCAGGAATTTTGACCAGGTAACGAGCCACCAGGAACCTGGTAGGACCTCAAAACCCCCAAGCCATGATATTAGCCCAATACATATCAGGAAAAACTTCTGTTAAATCAGCACAAATTCAAACATGGCAATAAACCCACTTCAAAGTCAAATGCAAAGATCGGAGGATTACATTGAACTAGCGAGGAACATCTCCTTACCCTTACCTGACAGCTGAATGGACAGCACTTCGGATTCGTAGTCCTGAGGTTCCGGGTTCAATCCCTGGTGGAGGCGGAAACAATGGGCAGAGTTTCTTTCACCCTGATGCCCCTGTCACCTAGCAGTAAATAGGTATCTGGGAGTTAGACAGCTGCTACGGGCTGCTTTCTGGGGGGGGGGGTGTAACAAAAAGGAGGCCTAGTTAAGGACCGGGCCATGGGCCGCTAAGCCCCGAAATCATCTCAAGATAACCTCAAGAAGATACCCCAAACACAGGAGAAAAAGCTGGCGAACCAAAAGCCAGCAAAGGAAAATGAGAGCTTACATTCAGTGGTCCCAGTGAGGTGAAAAGGCAAACCGGAGGAGCACAGAATAGCACCCCGAGCCAAACGCACAAGGAAACCACACAAAGCAAAATGTCAGTTCCTACATAACCTCTTGACCACTGCCGAGGATCAAGGGCAATTCCAACCAACAAACGAGATTGACACTGCCGGCGGAACAGTTTGTTGCAGACCCAGTGGAAAGGGAAGCTGACCGTGAATCCTAAACCAGGCCCAATCAAATCTAAATAAAGGATGGAATCAAGTAGGACTTTTCCCCACTTTACCTGGAACCTGACCCTGGTGAGCTAGAAAGAACCGATCGTGTCAGTGGCTGCTCTCTACCATTATCTTTGGGCATCTTTTCACTCAGTTTGATACTTTTTTCATTGACCCGTACATATAATTGTTTCACAGTTCTAAGGCTCGTCTATTTCAGTTCTTCCACAGGTTGGTCATAGTCCACCTGAGAGGTATATTCCGGGGCTATGAACCATGTAAGTTGGCCACCTCAAGGTGTTCTCCCACCCCCTACGATGCGGTGGATATTCAAGCCACTGGGTTTTGTAGGACAAACAGTAAGTGCATTTGCCACTCGATGTTTGCCTATCTTTCCACTGTACTTGGAGCTGAATTGTTCAGTGTCTTCCAACCCCTATATATGAACTGCTGATGACTGTCAGAAAAGATCCTTGCTACCTTGAGAATGTGAAGATCAGTACCTGACCCAGGTTGGAGTCTTCTAACAACCTGGAGAAGCAGGAGTCTAAAGGAGCAACCAAGTTCCTTGTTCAGCAGCAGCTTTTCATCTACAGTACATTCAAAAGGCCGATAATTTTGACACAAAAATATTTATTCCTACTAAGGTAAGCTACACAAGTATACCACCTGTAATCGAATGCAATTCACTAAACTAATCACTTTATATACATCACACAGAAAATAAATTACCTCAACAGTCCTCAGTGAGTGGCGTCCAGTGGGGAGGAATATTGCCATGATAAAATAATACATTGAACATTTCACTAACATAAACATTACAATTATTAACATGATAAAATAAGTGGAAAAAATTAAATTACAATTTTGAACATGAAATACTGTAATTTCCCATTATAACATAGTGAATATTAAAATCACAATATTAAAAATCACAAATATTAAAAATCACAATATTAACAATCACATCAGTAAACCTGATGTGATTTTAATATATTCTCAAAGAGGGCATAAGAAGTACTCCGCTGTAATTGTTTTCCATGTATGAAGTACAGCATTAGCTGGAGAGAGACGGGTACGTGAGCGACAGCGTGACACTCGTCTACCCACCCCTCCCCACAGGGGCAACACTGCCTTCAGCACTTACTAATCCATTTGGAAATAAAATTATATATCACTGTAGGAAAATAAATGGGTTTTGATAGTGGCATTAACACATCTATATTTGTATTATAGAGGGTATGACATCTAAAATTACCTTTAAAATCTATATACAATAAAGAAGTATAATTATTCTGGCAGTACAGTATAAGAACTTCTTAATCTTTAAATATGTGAAAAACTATTTTTGTATAAATGAGTAAAATTCATAGCATGTTACTTGTAGTGAATAACGATCCTGATTCACAAATATTTTTCAACATTTTGAGTGAAGTTCCTTTAAGTTTAATACCACATCTATCACATATCATCTCCATCTCCATCTCTCCCCTCTCTCTCCATCTCTCTCCATCTCTCTCCATCTCTCTCTCTCTCTCTCTTAAAAAAAATATATATAATCTCTCTCTCTCTCTCTCATTATATATATATATATATATATATATATATATATATATATATATATATATATATATAATATATATATATATATACACACACACATAGATATATATATACACACAAATATATATATATATATATATATATATATATATATATATATATATATATATATATATATATATATATATATATATATATCCTATACAATATGGTGTAGACAGCACAGACCAACATCTGATTCAGGGAAATTCCTTCCCTTCATACCCATGTGCAATATCATAGTAGAAAACTGTTTTTGTCCTACAAAAACACTTCATTGTTCACTGGGCTTGCTATGTTGATTTGTCGAACGAGGTTCATACATTTATATTTTTACATTCTCTCCAACGAAATGCTCCCATTTTTTGTAATGCTTATTAAAATAACCAATCTCGTTATTATATTTCTGGGGACCCCCTTCCCTTCTGTTCTTTCACTGCATCTGTCCATCTATTCCATGGTCGACCCCCATGATCTTGTACCTTATGACAAACTTTAACCCTGCACCGTCATGACACATCCTCACATTGCACCGTCATGACACATCCTCACCTTGCACCCTCATGACACATCCTCACCTTGAACCCTCATGACACATCCTCACCTTGCACCGTCATGACACATCCTCACATTGCACCGTCATGACACATCCTCACCTTGCACCGTCATGACACATCCTCACATTGCACCGTCATGACACATCCTCACCTTGCACCCTCATGACACATCCTCACATTGCACCCTCATGACACATCCTCACCTTGCAACCGTCATGACACATCCTCACCTTGCACCGTCATGACACATCCTCACCTTGCACCGTCATGACACATCCTCACCTTGCACTCTCATGAACACATCCTCACCTTGCACCGTCAGATATGAAGCAAATATGAGTGTCGAGTGTTTGCCTGTTAAATAACGACAATTAGATACCAATGTAACTTTTCAATTAACTAGAAAAATAATCTAGTGATTTACTATAATGGGATATAATTATGAAATTTGTTGCGAGAAAAATTAAAACAAATATGTTTTAAAAATATTGTTATGATGTCTAAATGCTGGTGTTGCTTATCTACAGAAGGTTGTTTGACAGATTAAAATGGAATACAAGTGGCAAGCTCTTTCAGTAGTGTTAGAATGATTGTCTGCATCTATTCAGATTATCAAATAGTCTTAATAAATGAATTTACACAATTTTGAGTACATGTAAGGAGAATGTGATGATGATGGCTGTTCTCGAGAGTGGTGACTGTAAACAGGTAGGTGATGGCCTACGTTTGGAGGATGAATCGGTAATCAAGTTTAAATCACACATAATAGCATGGCTTTTGAACACTGATGCTGTTGCTTATTTTAGGCTAACTGCAATAACTTGGATGTGTGTTTCAGTGACACTGATATTCCTACTTGGACACGGTATTGTCCTTTATTTGAATGTTCACTTTTAATTTGTATTGTATATAAGTTTTAAATACTCGGTGTTTGTTAAAAATATCCATATAGTGCAGGCCATAACAGAATCTAGAATGTTACACAGTTGTTAAAGAACTTATAAATTAAGAATATCTTGTTTAAGTCCACACCATACCTCTTCCCTGCCTTCCCTAGACACACACATTCTGAAACTCAAAGACATGAGCTACACAGAGAGGTTTAGAATTACTGCATAATACTTTTGTGAATAACCATTTACTGAAAAATAAAAAATGAAGCCTTGAGCATAGGGAACTTCTCCTAAAGTTCTTAGTTCTAAAGGGAACGTAAGAGTAAATATGATAATACACAAAGGAAAATAGAATACCTTGTGCTTGATCTTGAAAACTAATGATAGGTAATATCTTTGTGCCCCTGTCCTACAAGCTACAAATAGGTAATATCTGTGTGTGTGTGTAGCTGCCTCTCCCCCCCCCCCCCTCTCTCTCTCTCTCTCTCTCTCTCTCTCTGTCAAACACAAAACAAAAGTGGAAAAAGGTTTAGAGGTGTGCCACCAGATAAGTTTCAGAACTGAGAGCTTTGAATTATGAGGAAAGGCTGAAAGAGTTAAATCTCATATCGCTGAATGATAGAAGAGTTACGAGGAGAGAGACTTTCAATGGGTGGTACATGGAAGAGGTCACCAGTGGAAAATAAGAACCCATGTAAGCTAGGGTAATTAGAATGAAGTTCAGTATCAAAGTACAGAGTAAATCGAATGCACTAAGTGTAGTGGTGGTGGTTGACTCCACACACAGCTTCAAATGTAGATATGACAAAGCTAAATAAGCTGATTATTGGTTCTGGCCAATTAGGCAGAACCAAAAAATTAAAAAAATGACCGCCTTTTGGCCCCTTCCCCCTTCCTCCCCCTGCAAGCACACTTGGGCGAGTGTAACAGGTGAGCATACACATGCAGACAACAGAGATATTAAGAAAGTTGAAGACAGAGGTGCGGTTCATAAACCAACAGTAAATAGAAATGATTATGATTTAAAGTTGTAGAAAAGTAGTGTGCATTAAAATCACAAAGTTCCATAAATTTATAATAATATAAATTATATATTTATAATAAACTACAGTTTACACAGATGGCATACCATGAGCATAATGGGGGGGACCTTCGACAAGCTAGCTTCCTGTCTTCGTCGAGGCCACTAGGGGTTAGTGGCCCTCAGGTAAAGCAGGTAAACAACTCTCCATGTCATTTAAATTAGGCAGTCTCAGGCAGATATCCAGCCATTCTAATACATGCATATATTTACACCACCCTCCCCCTGTAGTTGCTAAACACACTCCGTAACCTTCCTTTCATTCTCGTCCTTCCGCACCTGCACTCGTTATTGTGCCTCCTACACCCGCACTTCAACATTCCCCATCCACCCACTCTCTCAATCCATAATATCCGATCTCACTGCCATTCACCGTCAACCAACGCTCCCAATACACCGTTTCTAATCCTCCCTTCCTCCCTCAAAAACACACACACACACTGTAGTCTCTGCTACCATTCTACTAATTATTCATGTACTGTACATTATTACTTTTTTATAGTCTTTTCATTAGCTTTGTGTTGCAAGAATGTTATCCTGTACCTAATAGCTGAACAAACTTCACCAGGCAAAATGCACGTGGTAAATCTTATTTGCTCTTGGGTACAGTGTTGGATAGTGATATTGAGTATGTGATACATAACAGATCATAATAATTGGCTTACAGCATTTGTTATTAAATAGTAATACAATATAATGCAAAATAAATGTGTATACAGCTATTGGTATGAAAGACATAATAGGAATATATGTTAAAGCATTTTGGGCTGGTTTCGTTAATTTTTTTTTTTTTATGAATGCTTTAATATCTTTGACTAGCGATGTCTTGTCATCAATTTTGGCAAAAATAAATATTTATGTAAATAAATAGTTATATATATATATATTATATACAGTATATAAATAAAGTAGGTCACCAGCATAATTAAGCGTGTCATGTATGTACGTGTACTACGTAATGTGTAAACAGGAGGCCTTAATACTTAAGGGCACTTGAGCCTTCACTCACTTTATTACTAAGACAGACTGGTTGACTGTAATTAGATTGAAGTGAAACTATTCAATAACTTTAAAAAATAACACAAACTGATAAATACAAAATAAACTTTTATCTCAATCTGAAAGTTTTGATGTGACTGCATTTAAATAACATTGCTCTGTACACGAGGTTTTTGTGATCCCTAGTTATTTACTGTATAAATAGAATTTGTGATATGCTATTTATAAAGAAAATGTTAATATTAATTGCCACTTGTACTTGAAAATGTAAAAAAAAAATTGATTTATATTCTATTTATTGCATAAATTAATTTAAATGTACAGAGGCACGATAGCTGACGTTAGTTCCTGGAGGCGAGGGCTTAGGGTGTTACATTGTACAGTACGGAATAAATTAAGTATCATTAGCATTAATCAGATATGACTAAAGTTGGATATTGGTATACTGTGAATGTTATTAGACATGAATGATTATAAAGCCAACTAATATCTTAATATATTATGGCTTAAGGTGCTGTGGAAAGCTGACCCATTAATTACACATTTTTACTTGTGCCTTAAGCTTGTAATGTCAAATTCAATGACTAGAAATTAGTACAGTTCATCTTTATAAGCAGTTGTATGTTTGTTGCATATATTCAGAACCTAATTTAAATTTAATTTCTGTAATGCAAGAATGTAAGCTCTTTCAGTTTTTCTTAACCACATTGCTACACAAAAAAAGCTGTCAATTAAGTGTTAATTTCCCTGAAGCTGCTATGCAAATATTATGTCAAAATAGTATTAATAATTAATGTTACTGTGATTAGAGAATGAAAATTAAGCAATAGTGATGCTCGGGTTCGTGTGCTTCGGTACGGGAATACTAATAAGAACATTTTTTCGATGTAAAGAAGCATTTAAGTTTTACTCTTATCCATTATAAAACTGTATTTAGCTTAATGATGAATAATGACAGCATTCATTTATTGTAATAGATAATTCCTTAAATATTGTGTTTGTTAAAATTTAAACTTCCTAAAGATAAATTGACAAGTTTCAATTTTAGGTACAAAAATCTCTTCTCATATGTAACAGTCATTTTACATGGAAAATTTTATACTGAACAGTAGATTTTATATGCTTTATGATAATTTGTCACTTTCTTTTAACTTTATCATATTGTTAATGATCTGAAGCCTTGGATACATCTTGCCAGGAACTATTAAGGTCACATTAGCAAAAATATTTTCTTGTTATGGAACAAATAGTTAGGTTGGATTACAATTAATTTCTCGGTACTTTTTTACATGTCTGTAACTGAAATGTTCGATTTAATAATAATTCTTAAATGGTGTATGCTATTTTTTTATTCCCCTTAGCAAATTCTGAAAAGCATATTATCTAGCAGTTTGTGATGATAATTGTATTTCATCTTAGAATATTGCAGTAACATGAGGGAACAAGCAATACCCTGGAAACACAAACTGAAACTGTCTCTATTTTCCGCTTGTTACAACTTGTAATAAAGTTGTTACATTTTGGCTTAACGTGTTTATGACGTATTAGAACGTTGTTACAACTTGCTATATTGGTTGTTATAACTGGTTAGGTGTTAAAACTTGTTCGAACGTTGTACCAACGTTGTAGTTTCAGTGTGTGTTTGGCGGGTAGTGCTTGTTATATACAGTGGCCCTCAGTATATGTGGGATATATTACCTGAATTTGACAAATCACATGCTCTTCTAATGTTAGCACCAGATCTAGAATGCTATTACCTCAGGTGGGTTCTGTCACATTGCAAGAGTGGAATCATGTACCAGTTCAAGAGATTGTTCTCCATCCAAGTTTTTTTTTTTTTTATTTATATACAAGTTTTTACATTCTTGTACAGCCACTAGTACACGTAGCATTTTGGGCAAGTCCTTAATCCTATGGTCTCCGGAATACGACCCCCACGAAGAATTGTTTAACAACCAGGTACCCATTTTACTGTCGGGTTAAACAGAGGCTACAGTTAAGGATTTGCACCCAGTAAATCCTCCCCAGCCAGGATACGAACCCAGGACAAAGCCCTCATGGAATGCCAGGCGAGCATCTTACCACTACGCCACGGAGACTGGCGTTTAATGTTAGATTCACCAAATCTAGTGTATCGTGATTAAAGTCCTACATTATAAGAGTTTGGGCTTCATCCGTTGCCTTTATTCAGATCTGTAACTTCCTCTGCTGGAGCTGTGTTTGCTCTGTTGTACACTCCAATTATCACTTTGCTACCATTTCGAACTTTTGCATCATTCAGATTCTGAGTATCCCCATGTTTAGCTTTTCATTGTTGGTTAGTCAGATCCTTGGTGGTATCACCACATTCTTACTGTACTTCCTAAAAGATGGTATTCCCTTTGCAATTATGTCTTGTCTCCCCCCCCCCTCTGCCCCAATGTTTCAGAGAGTCCATGATGATGGAATTTTTGGCTTCCATGTATGTGCATAATGCATCAAATTTATTTACTAGGCTTCTGGCATTAGTATAGAAGCTAAATTTCTTCTACGCTCAGTCAGTATAGAAAGTCAGATTCCTGACTTTCTTCTTAGGGAGCCGAGGGATTGATGTATAGGCTTAGTTCTTCCTCACTGGGTGAAGGACTTCATCCTCCCACCTCCTACTTTCTTGATCACCTGCCCTCTTCTTGTCACCAGCTTCAAAGTTTTGTTTTGCTCTGATTTTCTTAACTTCTTTAGCTTTTCTCTTAGTTTGAAGTGTTTTGCTGTTTCACTGTGAGGTCTGGGGTTGTTAATGCAACAAACCCTGAGGAAAGAGTTACCACACAGTTACAGCCTCGCTCCTGTGCCAAGTAAGCCCACAACGGGTTCACCATAGCACATGCTACTTGGAACTTTTTGTTCTGAGTAGCTGAATCAAACAACAACAACCCAAGGAAAAATAGAGGATTGTCTGCCAGCTAGGATGATTGTGGCCTCATAATGCAACCTGTTATAAAAATTGTGTGCTTGCTATGGGGAACTGGTACTATTAAGGGGTAAGGGTAAGTAGAATACAGAGGTATCAAAAAATGGGAGAACTAAAAGGCCCGGCCCCCAAAGTAAAATATCCACAATAATAAATGCTTGCTACTAAACCCGGTTAGTCTAGGAATAGATTATTGTACTCCCACACAGGAAAAGGGATACTCTGTTCAAACTTACTTATTTATTAACCCCTTAACACCCCCCATACACAATCACACCAATAACAATTTAATACTAACTTTACCACACAATCTTACGTTAAAAGCCTTGGTCCACTTAGGCAGGATACAAGGTTTACACTGAAAACAAGCTAGGGTAAAGCTCTACTATAACACACTGGAGGTAGTCAGCTTAGGGTAGGGGACGACGTGTTTACACTGGGACCCCCGTTAGCATAACAGGTAAGATAAACACTTAAATACACTTCCTACACCCCAGGTATACTACTCTACACATAGAACGATAGGTATGCCAGACATATACAAAAATGAGTAATGGAGTACTTAACCAACTAAGTCACAGAAATAAAGAATTAAGAGGAAGGAGGAGAGCACGTCCAAGCACCACAGTCAGCCAGCAGAGAAGGCCGCCTCCGTCTCGAGCAGCCTGCAGCATGCGTGTGGTGCCGGGAAGAGCCCAATTGATCATACAGCTATACACATTAAAACATCTTCCCCTTATGCCTCATTTTGCTACTTTCCTCATTCTACGGGTAGTTAAACTTATAACAATGTTACTTAATCCACAACAAGTTTAAGAGTCTAAATGCTTTGTGAGCAACAAGAATAGTCGTATTTCTGGCAGGGATGATTACAAACAACTTCAGCTCTCTATGCGTCCCCTGCCATATTGTAGTTTAATAAGCTCAATTTTGACCTCTGGTTTCCATCTAAAGAACCCAGAGTCGTAACACTCCTCCCCCCTTCAGAGAAAAAAAAATGTGACTACTAGAGGAGTAGTCATATTTTTTGTAAGAGTACACAGAGAATAAAAAGGGAATCCATGACATACAATATAATCAATCAAAACAACAATTTCTCTGCAAAAAAAATACAAAGGAATTCTCTGAAAGAAAAAACATACACAAAAAAAAAAAAAAAAAAAAAAAAAAAAAAAACAAGAAGTAAATAAATTGGACACGGGATATTTAATGTCACAGGAGAACCTAAAAAAAAAATAACTAAAGCATGACATTTGGTATGGCTTCCTGCGGCTCAGATGAATGTTACTCGGGCAAGCGGGACAGAGCGTCGGCTATCACGTTGAGCCGGCCCGGTAGGTGGATAATAGATAGATTAAAGTCCTGTAGGTACAATGCCCACCTGAGGATGCGTTTATTTTTCTGCTTCATCTGATTCATGAAAACTAATGGGTTATGGTCCGTGTACACTTCCACTATATTACCTGTGAGGTACACTTCGAACTTTTTGCAAGTTAGCACTAGCGCCAACGCCTCTTTTTCTATCACCGAATAATTGCGCTGCGCCTTGTCAAATTTCACAGAGTAATAATATACTGGGTGTTCCACTTTATCATCCCCAGTTTGCAACAACACTGCACCAGCACCCGAGTCAGACGCGTCAACTTGAATTTTAAACGGACGGTCGAACCTTGGACTAGCAAGCACTGGGGCGGAAGCTAAGATCAATTTCAAGTTTTTAAATGCCTCTGCACAGTCCGATGACCACTTAAATTTAACGGCCTTCCGCAACAAATCTGTGAGAGGAGTGGCCACACTGGAAAAGTTCTGACAAAAGCGTCGGTAGTACGCACACATACCGATAAATCGTTGAATGTCCTTTTTAGACCTGAGCACTGGATAGTCCAGAATAGCACTGATTTTGTCTTGTCGAGGTAACACTTTTCCTTGGCCCACTTCATAACCGAGGTACGTCACTGTGCCTTGGCCAAAATGACACTTTTTAGCATTTAAGGTTAGATTTGCATGTTTCAACACTGTGAACAACTGGCGTAACCTAGCTATGTGGTCAGCCCAATTAATATCAAAGAGCACAATATCATCTAAATACGCCCGACAATTTGGCACATTAGCGAGCAAAGAGTTCATTAGCCTCTGGAACGTGGCAGGGGCATTACGCAAGCCGAATGGTAACACTTGATACTCAAACACACCCTCGGGTGTCACAAACGCCGTTAGTTGTTTAGCACGTTCAGTGAGAGGGATTTGATAGTACCCTCTCGAGAGATCGAATTTAGATACATACGTGGCGTTCCCGATTTCGTCGATACAGTCCTCGAGACGTGGCAACGGATAGGCGTCCACTATGGTCACCTTGTTGAGCTGCCGATAATCGGTGCATAATCGCCAGGAGCCATCTGGTTTGGGGACCAAAAGGCAGGGCGAGCACCAAGAGCCCTGGCTCGGCCTGATGAGGCCGTGCTGGAGCAAGAAGTCGACCTCCTTACGGACGATGGCCTTCTTTTCCGGACTCATCCGATAGGGTTGAAGGCGAATGGGGGTGTAGTCCGTCAACTCGACATCATGGTAAATGGCATCAGTCTGGGTCGGGACCTCCCCGAACAGACTGGAGAATTCGTCAAGCAACGACTGCACCTCGTCACGTTGGGACATCTGCAAATGGGACAGTCCCTCCTCCACAGCATTCACAGAACTAGAATTATTGAGAATGAGATTAGTTGGGTCCCCAGAACAATCATCCCCTCCCTCACTGGAAATGGAAACATTGGTTAGTGCAATGGGCCTGGGGCCCTGGAACTTCTTCAGCCGATTCACGTGTACGAGCATTACCTGTTTACGCTTATCAGAGTGTCTCACTTTGTACGTGAGGTCCCCAGTCTTCTCTGTCACAATGTAGGGGCCCTCGTACTTGTGGGACATAGTGCTCCCCAGTCGAGGCTTTAGTACCAGGACAGGGTCACCGGGCTGAAATACCCGCAACTTAGCCTTGGCATCGTTCCGTTCTTTCATATTCTCTTGGGCCTTCCCAAGATACTTTAGTGCCGCAGCCTTGCAGTCCTTGAGTCTCTGGTGGTGTTGCGCAAAGAAAGCCGAACCTTCGGTTAACGTTACGTTCCCTAACAGATTCTCCTGTAACATTTGCAAGGGTCCACGAACTTTATGGCCAAAGACTAACTCAAAAGGAGAACAACCCAGTGAACTTTGCAACCCCTCCCTAGCAGCAAACAAAACATACGGCAAGTTCTCGTCCCAGAAGGTATGGGAACTCTCGCACGATGTCTTCAACATCTGCTTCAGAGTTAGATGGAACCTTTCAATGACCCCCTGACTCTGTGGATGGTATGGGCTGGAAACCTTATGAGTTATTCCATGGTCCTTACAAAATTGTTCAAAAATATCAGACTTAAAGTTAGTACCATTGTCAGTCTGCACAACCCGAGGCAGTCCAAAAGTGGAAAAAAATTGCAACATACGAGCAACAACAGTCTTTGCTCGGATGTTCCTTACAGCAAAAGCCTCTGGGTAACGAGTCGTGATACACATCATCGTAATTAGGTAAATATTACCAGACTTAGTTCTAGGTAATGGACCAACACAGTCCATTACCACATGAGAAAATGGTTCCTCCGGCACGACAATAGGCTTAAGAGGAGCTTTAGGTGGAGTCTGGTTTGGTTTCCCAACAAGTTGACAAGCAATACATGCATTACAAAATTTTGCCACATCGCTTTTCAGCTTGGGCCAGAAAAAATACTTGCAGATTTTGTGATAGGTAATATTAATGCCTTGATGTCCCCCATAGGATCATCATGGGCAGCTGACAAAACTCTTTCTCTATAGCAGGTCGGCAACATAACCTGGTGGACTACCTCCCACTCATTTGACAAGGGAGCACTCTGAGGTCTCCATTTTCTCATCAAAATCCGATCATTGTAGTAGTACCCAGTTGCTGCGTCTACAATTTCCTCCCTAGAGACGGCTGTCTCGTGACAATCTGCAAGACTGGGGTCAGCTTTTTGTAACTCACTCAAGGAGGCATCCAGGCCTTGGTCAGATGCCATTGGCCGAGGCTCAACAGTGTTCTCCACCTCCCCACTACTCTCGGTAGGCGGCGGTGGCAGGCTCTCCACAATGTCCTCGGCCCCGTCATCGAGTCGGGCCATGAATGTGTCCGCAAGGTCCACTGGGCTTTCACCACTCGGAAGGTCCCTCGTGTCCTTGGGATTTACCACCTTGGCAAGCACAGGGCTGCCCTTACATTTAAGTCCCATAGACCTAGTCACCACGCACGCAGGGTACACAACATTATCCTCTGCGGTGGGTGAATCCAGGCAAACCTTTGGGGTAGGCAACATAACAGGCAGTCTGGAGTCCCCTACCTTATCCCCGGCTAAATCATTACCCAATATTACATCAACATTAGGGAAAGGTAGGTACGAAGTGACTCCGACTGTACAAATACCCTTGTGGAAATCAGATTCCAGGGTAACCTTACGGAGGGGTACTGCTCGAGTATCACTAGTGACACCCTCGACCAGTACCACCTCTCCAGTGTCGAGAGTATTGGCACCTTGCAAAGCACTCTCTAAAATTAAAGTCTGGATGGCACCGGTGTCTCGGAAGATCACCACGTCCCTCCAGGAAGAACCCTCAGACAAAAGTAGTCTCCCTTTCGATAAGAATGGGGTAAGCAGGTCCAACCACTGTGGGTTGGAAGTCTTACTCCCTAACCCTTCAGAAGGCCTCAAGCCCTGTGTCACAACGAGAGCATTGGGTCTTTTTTCCGGGTACAGTTGCCAACAACGGCTAATATTGTGGGTTGAACTTTTACAATGACCACAGAAACGTCGGGGAGAAGAGACATTACTAACCGAATTACCCTTCGGTTCACTCTTTAGTGTCGTGGGGCTAGACAATTTAACAGGGTTAGTTATGTCTGAAACAGAAGGTGCATTAGGTAAAGGTTTAGAATGAGCTGGTCTGGACTGGCTGTGGGTATAAGTTTTGTTACTCTGTGGGGTAAAATTATTTTTATTGGGCCTTTTGCCCGCCAACTGGTAGTTTTCTGCCATCTTGGCCAAGTCCCCTATTTTAGAATTTAACTCTACCCTACCTCTAAGGTATTGCGAAATGTATTCTGGCATACTATCTATAAAGTGTTCTACTAAGACTACATTTCTGAGTGCCTGGTATGTTTCGGCTTTAGCCGAGCGAATCCATTTATCAAACAATCTAATTTGCTCATTGGCAAATTCAGTGAACGGTTGGTTGTGAGTGGGCTAAGGTTGCGATAAGTTGGCGGTGAGAGGAGTAATTTCGTACGCCCTCANTGCTATATGATGATTGGTGACATGCACTAGTGCTACATGATGATTGGTGACATGCACTAGTGCTACATGGTGATGGTGACATGCACTAGTGCTACATGATGATTGGTGACATGCACTAGTGCTATGTGATGATTGGTGACTGTACTGTGGTGCTATGTGATGATTGGTGACATGCACTAGTGCTACATGATGATTGGTGACATGCACTAGTGCTACATGATGATTGGTGACATACACTAGTGCTATGTGATGATGGTGACATGCACTAGTGCTACATGGTGATTGGTGACATGCACTAGTGCTACATGATGATTGGTGACTGTACTAGCGCTATGTGATGATTGGTGACATGCACTGTAGTGGCTCTTGGTGGGGGGGGGGGACTGTTTGACAACTTGGTGCCTAGTGACACATTCTTCAATTCACATTTACCTTCATTGTTATTTTACATGTATTAACAAAACTGTTAATTTTATTATTAAACTTTGTTTCCCAGCTTGTATTTTTTCTTGCCTAATAGGTGAGAAAAATGCTTCACTTTTTGCTAGCAATGGCATTTAAATTTAAAAAAAAATTATTTAGAAATGTTCTTAGATTGTTAACACTTTCGTTTCCCGAGGATGTTGGTGACGTCTATCCCTGCTGGACGGATGTCCGCCAGGGATGGCAGGGATGTCCTAAATTAATGTTAAAAATCTCTTTGTTTTCCGATCATTATGGGATGAGTTTTAAAATGCGCACCTTTAGATTGTGAACCACTTGATACCAGAATGAGCGACATAGCTTGAAAATTGAGGTGAGAAAACTAATCAGAGTATGCACATTTTAGTGTGGGTGTGCAGATGGGTGCTTGCTCATGGATAATGCTCGGCGGGCTTTCTAGTTTGCTTTAGGTATTGTTTATTTTTATTGTATATACATTATCCCTTTAGAAAATTCTATTGTGAACAAATTGATACCAAATGAACGATGTAACACGAAAATTGCCAGGTAACACTCACGGGAGCACTCGGCTGATATTCAGGTTTGCTGCAGGTGGCATGCCGAGCTTTTTTACCTTATATGCATATATCCCTTTCGAAAATTCTATTGCTAACATTTTAATACCAAAATTAATGATGTAGCCACGAAAATTGACGTGATAAAATACATTTTAGTATGGATGTTGTGTGATGTGTGGATGGGTGCTCACTTACAGGTAACGCTTGGTCGATTTTTGGGTTTGCTGCGGGTGGCATGCCAGGCTTTTTGACGTTATATGCATGTACCCCTGTAGGGAATTGTATTGTGAACAATTTGATATCAAATGAACAATGTATAACAAGAATTGAGGTGAAAAAACTGAAAATAGTATACACATTTCAATGCTCTTGCTCGCTCCCTGGTAACGTTTGCAGACTTTCAGCTTTGCTGGGGGATCGGGGTAGGCTTTGGAATATATGCATATACCTCTGTATGGAATTCTATTGCGACAAATTGATACCAAAATGAACGACGTAGCACAATATTTGGGGTGAGAAAATTGAAAAGAGTATACACATTTTAGTGCTCTTGCGCATTCAGGGTAATGCTCAGCCCATTTGCGGGTTTGATGTGGGTGGCACACTAGGCTTTGGACTTTATATGTATATACCACTGTAGGGAATTCTATTGCGAACATTTAATACAAATGAATGACATACAACAAAATTGAGTTGAAAAATTAAAAAGAGTATACATATTTTAGTGTGGCTGAGCTCTCACAAGAAACACCTGCCCCACCTTGAGGTAGGCTGGGCCCATGCGCTGGGAGTGGCAAAGTGTTAACCTTTAGCTATTTTGAGTGTTGTTAGTATTCAGATTTGATCTTGCATGTTGAGCATTACATTATGAAGCAAGGTTCGGTATGGATATTTAGGCCGTAGATGTGTTGCCTGCCAAATTTTGTTTTCCTGTAATGTAGTAGCATGCCTCTAAATACTGACCTCAAATTATCCCAGTTATATACAGTACAGTATAGTCTCACTCAAATGGAACAATTAATTCCAGACCCCATTCTCCTGCAAGAATAGTTTTTGTTGCATCCTAACTTACAATTTTTGTGGAATTGTTTACTCCGTATTATTTTATTTGTATTGGTACAAATGATAGAACACACTATTGCATGTATTTTATTATTAAAATTGCTTGGAAAAAGTACACGTCTGAGTTCGCTCTCTTGAATGTTCTTTAGGGCAAGGCCCTTCCTGATTCCATTGTAAAATACTGAGTCAGGGCAGGCCAACATTTTGCATCAGCACAGCAGGGATCTATCACAAAATCCCTTTTGGGGTCATACTTGCATTAGGGAGGCAGTGGAGAAATAATCCAGCCAAAATTATCCCTATAAGGTTCATTAATAACAAAGCCCTTCTAGGTTTTGCTTGGTTGCAGGGACCACTTTATATTACTCTCGCTAACTGGCAGCCGACCAGGCAGGTTACTGCCCTCATACGAGGAGGCAAATAGTGGTTAATTATTGTTAGCCACCGAGATACCTCCACATGTACAAGTCACAGCAGCCCTAGAGCCCTGGACAGGAGACCGAGGCTAAGACCAAGAGGCCAAGATAATATTTAATTATCTGTCAAACAGAATGAAAAGAGTAACAGTCAATCAAATAAAATTGAGTCCAAGCCCAGTGAAAAGCTCTGTACTCAGGGCACAATCCTTGTACCACTGTTTTCCCTATTCTCATATCAGATATAAATAAAAAATCAAGTATCAACTTCATGACATCTTTTGCAGATGAAACAAAAAATCAGCATGAAAATTACTGATATAGAAGGCATTGAAAACCTTTAAGCAGATTAATACAGTTTTTAATTGGGCAGCAGAAATTAACGATGGTTTAACAGTTGAAAAATCCAGATCCTTAGGTGTGGTAAAAATGTAGACCTTAAACAAAATTGGACACAATTAATCTATTTATAGTAGGAAAGCAACATGTAAAGCATCTGGGAATAATGATGTCTGATGACTCACACTAAGGGAGCATAACCAAGCACATACAGCATCAGCAAGAAAAATAATGGGGTAGATTATATCTTCAAATCCAGGGGGTCCCATCACAGTGCTCATACTATTCAAATCACTTGTGCTGTCCCACCTTAAATAGTGCTCGATACTCATTTCCCCCTTCAGAGCAGGGGAAAAATGCTCTGTTCCACAGGGGTCTCATTACAGTGGATGTGCCACTGGGGGAGGGGGGCCTAATTTCAGAGGATGTCCCACTGGGGCCTCATTTCAGAGGATGTGCCACTTGGGGCCTCATTTCAGGGAATGTCATGGGACCTCATTCCATATGTTGAGTTGTTTATGGAGTGTAGCATCACAAGTTGCTTCTGTATGTAGCTGCATTCTATAATTGTGAAGCTATCATAGTGGTGGAGGCTCTGGACACACCTTATGTTTCCTCCAGTTTTGATGCTTTTATTGGTCTTGTTGAAGCTGGAGATTTTTGTGGGCTGTGTGTTCTTGGTCACTTCCTTGTGGTCTGTCCGGCATTGGTTCCCCATTCCTTCTCTCCATATACTCCAATTTCAGCAGTATGTTAGACCTACCCTCCGCACACACATTGATCTGTGCATGCGGAGCTTCTTGTTACCGATCTATCACCATTGTTACATATAGCAGATGATGCTAACATTGTTGCATCATCTCTCAGTCAGCAAGGCAGACAGCCTGCCTGTCATAACTCATACTGTATTTCCCATTTCCAAACTTCTTTCTTTGCTTGTGCCTCTCCATTGTCTTTACCCCTTCTCCCCTCCCCTCCAAAAAAAAAACCAACTCATCTAAGACCTATCTTAGAACCTCCTTTCATCAGTAGTACAGTATGAGGTTTGTTAGCAGGTCTCTAATGATATAATGTGCTCCACCAGTTGGCTTTAAATTCTTTGCTGATGTTCTACCTCACTTGGCTTTTTATGGTTAGGAAGCTTATGCCTAACACCATTTCTTCCTTCACCTGGGCCTCGTCTTTATCTTTAATTCTTCCTTTATGAAACTCGGCAAAGTTTTCTTCCACAAACATCCTTCCAGAATGCTCTTCGAATATGTATGTTTCTCTATAGGGAGTTTTAGGATTCTCAAATTGCACTGTTAATTTATTGCTCTGGTTCTGCTCCCCCTCCAGAAGACAATCACTTGTGGCAGGGAACTAGGTACCCTGCAATAATATGAGGCCATAGTCTATGTTCTGCCACCTCCAGCTGCTCTTGGTACATCATTGTTGCACGGGTGAATCTTACCCAATTTTGTTTATTCTTTCACTTATTTCTTCTGGTCCATGCTTGAGTTTTGAGTGAATAGGAAAAGTACCATTCTGAGCTGGACACTTGGATGCTCATGTTTTTTTCCTTGCATCCCTGATTTTCCTGTGCTCAGAGTTTTCCTTTTCATCAGTCAGAATGTGAGATGGTTTGAAACAGGGAACCTCATGTTGTGAATACTACTGCCTGGTACAGCCATAGCCAAGTGGGCTAACAGGTATTTAATAAGAGTGCCTCTTGGCAGACCTCTTGATGCAGGTAGGGCTTTTGAGTGAACCTGAGATAACTCAAAGCTTTTTAAGTTCCTCAGTGCCTCCATAGCATGAGTTTAAACTGACAATAATGTTTGGTAACCCTTGGGTTGCAACACCATTTTTCCTGCCCGGTTCCTACCAAGGCTTAAAAATGTCTAAATAACCTGTGCAAAAGTTGAGGTACTGGAATAGGTAATATTATATAGAAATTGAGGGCATGGGTATAGATGGTGATACTGTATACAGAAATTAAAGGTACTGTTATAGGTGATATTAGTGACCATTGTGGATTTTTCATCACAATGCTGTACATATTTGTTGATGTTTAGGCAGTTTTTATGACAAGTCTTGTTAGTTCCTACTCTAAGGTATTAATCATGATGCTGTAATAACTAATGTGAATTCTGCTTTCTATCTCTTTAACTGCATGCAGCCTGGATGACTTGGTTTGTGGAGAAGAGGAAGTTGAAGCCTCCACAAAGAGATGCTATAAATCTTCCCAAAATCTCTCTTCTTTCTATTCCTCCTCACCCCCTCTTCCCACCATCCAAGAAAAGCTCCCTGTAGATGAGACTGGGGTTGTTTTGTGTAATAGTAGTGATGCAAACCACAACTCTCAGATCGCTGTAGAGAATGGTGGACGCTGTCAGAGCTCTATGGACTTTCAGGAGGTCAAGTGTCGGCCCAACGTGCAGCGCTCGGCCTCGTATGGTTTCCGCAAAGTTCGCCCCAAAATGAATAATTACGGAGTCAAATTGAGCCTATCCCCTTCCCCTCCTGAAGCTCCTGTGACTTGTGACATGATAGAGATGCTGTTGCCTGCCATAAATGTTGACCAGTATAATGATAAGGTGCAACAGAGATAAAGCGTAACTTGTCAGCACCTGCCTTCATGCTGGGTTTGTCTGCCTGCCTTCATGCTGTGTTTGTCTGCCTGCCTTCATGCTGTGTTTGCCTGCCTGCCTTCATGCTGTGTTTGCCTGCCTGCCTTCATGCATAACTATCTTTTTGCTAAAACAACTTATTTCCTTTCTTTTTTAACTGAAGGTTTGGAGTGTGTGTGACATTTTACTATTTTTCGTTATACTGTATTTGCACTAGCAGTGTTTTGAATTTATTGTAAACTTATCAGTTACAAAGGACAACAAATTAACTGATATATGATGTTTCTTTGCTTTTGTTTTAATTGAAGTTGCTCAGGTATTTTTTTTCCTTTTTCAGTTTTATTTCAATGTGCTTGGCTAAGTAGTTCTATCCTGTTAAATGGGAATAGAATGTAATTTATAGATAGAGATAGTAATTTTAGAAAATATTCACAGTTTATTTAGACCGAACAGTTTGAGAGTATGAAAATTACCTGCGACGGCAACGTGTGAGAGGCAGTGCAAGGTGAGGGTGTGTCATGAGGGTGCAAGGTTAGGGTGTGTTGTGAGGGTGTGTCATGAGGGTGCAAGGTGAGGGTGTGTTGTGAGGGTGCAAGGTGAGTGTGTGTTGTGTGGGTGCAAGGTGAGGGTGTGTTGTGAAGGTGCAAGGTTAGGGTGTGTTGGAGGGTGTGTCATGAGGGTGCAGGTTAGGGTGTGCTGTGAGGGAGCAAGGTTAGGATGTGTCGTTAGGGTGTGTCATGAGGGTGCAAGGTTAGGGTGGTTGTGAGGGTGCAGGTTAGGGGGTGTTGTGAGGGAGCAAGGTTAGGATGTGTCATTAGGGTGTNTAGCCCCCAGTGGCTCCCAGAAGCTAATTAACCATAAAAATGTGAATGGGTTGTCCACAAAGGGAGACAGCATGCATTAGGAAGAAGAGAAACTAAGTTGGGGGGGTGTATGGCCCAAAGCAACACAATACCATATGGGATCAGGCACCATGAGCAAATACTGGGCTGCCAGGACCCTGTTAGACTTCCAAAATTATGAGTCCAAATATCTGCCTAGAACATGTTAGAGAAAATCACAGCCAAGGCCACTACTTGTAAACATCAAAGGCCCACAGGCACACCTTAGGTTGGCTAGATTTAATTTAATGACACTGCAGACAGCCTGAGAAAGGGAGCCTTGGAAAAGGGACCAAGGAAATGGGATCAACCAACAAGGTGTTCACCAAGGCAAAATTGGTAGAACACAGGTAACAGTGACACGCTGCCACCAGACAACAAATGATGCACCTTCAGTCCAATCAACCATCAATAAACAAAGGATGCATCCAGAAGCCAGCTGACTCATTCTTCACCAAAAAAGGAGGAGGCTGCAAATGAACAAGCCAACCACCAGAGCCAAAAGAACAGAACCCCAGCCCCCAGAGAAGAGCCTGAAGCTCTCTAACCCTGTAACCAAAGGTGAGAACCAACAAAAGCAGTCTTCAAGAAAGATATACTGTACAAATGGAAATCACAATAACGTGATATATCTAAGAAAATCGTTGGAGCCTAGTCTCCAGACTAAGAGTCGGGAGACTAGGCTCCAGGTTAAATACTCTTCAACATATCATCATCCATGGGTTAAGTTGTGCATCTGGGGTTACTCAGGATGCTGATTCAAACCCTGTTCTGCTCCAAAGAATTTTCCTTGAGAAAGATATCACAAACCAAAGGAAAACTGTAATCCAAGGAGGAGAGAGACCAAAACACAGTCGAGAACCAAAACACGGTCGAGAGACCAGAATGGCTAAGGAGAAGCATAAGGTTGTCAGAGGTGACAAAACATTCTCCACCAAGGTTCTCCACCTTGGTGATCTTACCTATCAGGCAAACTCCCAAACACCAGAGAAGATAATTCTTCTCTGTGCAAGGATCAGTGCTAGCAGGTACCCAGGGAAGCTCACACAACAAGCTGGAGACAAAACATGCATGTGAAGCTAATATAAAATAAAGGAAATAATACTGTAACAAGCAAATGGTCTGTGCATGATGAACAAAGTCAAAGGACGGCCAGCACTTAGCATTAAGCAGCGAGGCTGCCCACAATTGGGGGACCAGAACTCTACTGGTAAAAACATCCACCGTAACATCAGCAACAAAACTGACCAGGGTAGCCAGCTGCAAGAATGTGCTGTCCTCTGTGTGGTGGTGATTGCTACTAATGAGTTTTGAGCAAGTTCGAGTAAATCCTTTGTTCCATACGTATTGTTAGTAACGTTGTTTGGCAGCTTTAAGGCTTCATTTTCTATGAACTCACTGGTTAGTTGTTAAGTTTCACGATTTTCTGGATGCTTTCCCAGTGGGGTGGTGCGATGCCACTCACTCCCTGTGCCTGTGTCAGGAAGACAGTTTCTGGCTCTGGTACCCAGAAAGTCAAACACATCTTCCATGAAAGATGTGTTTTTTGTCATGGTATAATCTCAGGAAGTTACAAATGATAAGGAGCCACTGAGGGGCTTTCCCCAAAATAGGCAAACAGCTCGTACAAATGTAACAGGCACAGTCTACATGCACATGTAACCTGGCAAAACAATTATAATTTAATACTGATCAATATTACATAATGAGGCATATAATACTAATACATGAAAAAGGCAGCATCAATTCTGTGGTACATGGCCTATAATCTATGAACTGATCAACTCTCAGAATTGGTGAGTTGTGTGCACATGTTTAATATTGCATATAATAGGTTTTGAGTACAGTATATGAAAAGTTTCCTGAAGAATCAGTTATGTGGTTGCTCTTCAAGATAAGTTTTCAGTGTTTAAGCAGGAATTGTAAACTGCACACAGTAAACTTTACAAGCTGTTCATGCAGTGTCCTAATAGCACTAGAGACTATAGATCATCACCACACTTACGTGACCTTAATTAGGCACGATTTAAATATTCATTAACCTCCTCCAACTCTTCTCGGAATGAAACAAGTTACTTAACCGAGTTTTGGTCCTCACCCACCAAATTGACACATACACACACACAGGAAACTATCACCTGAGGACCACATAAAGAATATTGTGCGAGGAGCCTATGCCACGCTTTCTAACTTCAGAATTGCTTTTAAATACATGGATGGCGATATACTAAAGAAATTGTTCACGACTTTTGTTAGGCCAAAGCTAGAATATGCAGCGGTTGTGTGGTGCCCATATCTTAAGAAGCACATCAACAAACTGGAAAAGGTGCAAAGACATGCTACTATGTGGCTCCCAGAACTGAAGGGGCAAGAGCTACGAGGAGAGGTTAGAGGCATTAAATATGCCAAAACTAGAAGACAGAAGAAAAAGAGGTGATATGATCACTACATACAAAATAGTAACAGGAATTGATAAATCGATAGTGAAGATTTCCTGAGACCTGGAACTTTAAGAACAAGAGGTCATAGATTTAAACTAGCTAAACACAGATGCCGAAGAAATATAAGAAAATTCACTTTCGCAAACAGAGTGGTAGATGGTTGGAACAAGTTAGGTAAGAAGGTGGTGGAGGCCAAGACCGTCAGTAGTTTCAAAGCGTTATATGACAAGAGTGCTGGGAAGACAGGACACCACGAGCGTAGCTCTCATCCTGTAACTACACTTAGGTAATTACACACACACACACACCAGGCAGGAGTAACTGGTAGAGTGCTCCAGTGGATAAGGTAGTACCTAAGCAATAGGAAGCAGTGTGTTACAGTGAGGGGTTGAGACCTTAGATTGGCATGAATTCACCAGTTGAGTCCCACAGGGCTCTGTACTCGGACCTATCCTGTTTCTGATATACGTAAATGATCTCCCAGAGGGTATAGACTCATTCCTCTCAATGTTTGCTGACGACACCAAAATTATGAGAAGGATTAAGACAGAGGAGGACAGCTTGAGGCTTCAAGAAGACCTGGACAAGCTGCAGGAATGATCGAACAAATGGTTGTTAGAGTTTAAACCCAAGCAAATGTAATGTAATGAAGATAGGTGTAGGGAGCAGGAGACCAGATACAAGGTATCATTTGGGAGATGAAATCCTGCAAGAGTCAGAGAGAGAGAGAAAGACCTGGGGGTTGATATCATGCCAGACCTGTCCCCTGAAGCTCATATCAGGAGGATAACATCAGTGGCATATGCCAGGTTGGCTAACATAAGACGGCCTTTAGAAACTTGTGTAAGGAACCTTTCAGAACATTATATACCACATATGTCAGACCAATCCTGGAATATGCAGCTCCAGCATGGAGTCCATATCTAGTCAAGCATAAGACTAAACTGGAAAAGGTTCAAAGGTTTGCCACCAGACTAGTACCAGAACTGAGGGTATGAGCTACGAGGAGAGACTACGGGAATTAAACCTCACGTCACTGGAGACAGAAGAGTTAGTGGGGACATGATCACCACATACAAGATTCTCAGAGGAATTGATAGGGTAGATAAAGACAGACTTTTTAACACAAGGGGCACACGCACTAGGGGACACAGGTGGAAATTGAGTGCCCAAATGAGCCATAGAGACGTCAGAAAGAATTTTTCAGTGTCAGAGGAGTAGGCAAATGGAATGCACTAGGAAGTGATGTGGTGGAGGCTGACTCCATACACAGCTTCAAGTGTAGATATGATAGAGCCCAATAGGCTCAGGAACCTGTACACCTGTTGATTGACGGTTGAGAGGCGGGACCAAGAGCCAGAGCTCAACCCCCGCAAGCACAATTAGGTAAGTACATTAATTGTACTTACCTAATTGTGCTTGCGGGGGTTGAGCTCTGGCTCTTTGGTCCCGCCTCTCACCGTCAATCAACAGGTGTACAGGTTCCTGAGCCTATTGGGCTCTATCATATCTACACTTGAAGCTGTGTATGGAGTCAGCCTCCACCACATCACTTCCTAGTGCATTCCATTTGCCTACTCCTCTGACACTGAAAAAATTCTTTCTGACGTCTCTATGGCTCATTTGGGCACTCAATTTCCACCTGTGTCCCCTAGTGCGTGTGCCCCTTGTGTTAAAAGTCTGTCTTTATCTACCCTATCAATTCCTCTGAGAATCTTGTATGTGGTGATCATGTCCCCCCTAACTCTTCTGTCTCCCAGTGACGTGAGGTTTAATTCCCGTAGTCTCTCCTCGTAGCTCATACCCCTCAGTTCTGGTACTAGTCTGGTGGCAAACCTTTGAACCTTTTCCAGTTTAGTCTTATGCTTGACTAGATATGGACTCCATGCTGGAGCTGCATATTCCAGGATTGGTCTGACATATGTGGTATATAATGTTCTGAAAGGTTCCTTACACAAGTTTCTAAAGGCCGTTCTTATGTTAGCCAACCTGGCATATGCCACTGATGTTATCCTCCTGATATGAGCTTCAGGGGACAGGTCTGGCATGATATCAACCCCCAGGTCTTTCTCTCTCTCTCTGACTCTTGCAGGATTTCATCTCCCAAATGATACCTTGTATCTGGTCTCCTGCTCCCTACACCTATCTTCATTACATACATTTGCTTGGGTTAAACTCTAACAACCATTTGTTCGATCATTCCTGCAGCTTGTCCAGGTCTTCTTGAAGCCTCAAGCTGTCCTCCTCTGTCTTAATCCTTCTCATAATTTTGGTGTCGTCAGCAAACATTGAGAGGAATGAGTCTATACCCTCTGGGAGATCATTTACGTATATCAGAAACAGGATAGGTCCGAGTACAGAGCCCTGTGGGACTCAACTGGTGAATTCATGCCAATCTAAGGTCTCAACCCCTCACTGTAACACACTGCTTCCTATTGCTTAGGTACTACCTTATCCACTGGAGCACTCTACCAGTTACTCCTGCCTGTGTGTGTGTGTGTGTAATTACCTAAGTGTAGTTACAGGATGAGAGCTACGCTCGTGGTGTCCTGTCTTCCCAGCACTCTTTGTCATATAACGCTTTGAAACTACTGACGGTCTTGGCCTCCACCACCTTCTTACCTAACTTGTTCCAACCATCTACCACTCTGTTTGCGAAAGTGAATTTTCTTATATTTCTTCGGCATCTGTGTTTAGCTAGTTTAAATCTATGACCTCTTGTTCTTAAAGTTCCAGGTCTCAGGAAATCTTCACTATCGATTTTATCAATTCCTGTTACTATTTTGTATGTAGTGATCATATCACCTCTTTTTCTTCTGTCTTCTAGTTTTGGCATATTTAATGCCTCTAACCTCTCCTCGTAGCTCTTGCCCCTTCAGTTCTGGGAGCCACATAGTAGCATGTCTTTGCACCTTTTCCAGTTTGTTGATGTGCTTCTTAAGATATGGGCACCACACAACCGCTGCATATTCTAGCTTTGGCCTAACAAAAGTCGTGAACAATTTCTTTAGTATATCGCCATCCATGTATTTAAAAGCAATTCTGAAGTTAGAAAGCGTGGCATAGGCTCCTCGCACAATATTCTTTATGTGGTCCTCAGGTGATAGTTTTCCTGTGTGTGTGTATGTGTCAATTTGGTGGGTGAGGACCAAAACTCGGTTAAGTAACTTGTTTCATTCCGAGAAGAGTTGGAGGAGGTTAATGAATATTTAAATCGTGCCTAATTAAGGTCACGTAAGTGTGGTGATGATCTATAGTCTCTAGTGCTATTAGGACACTGCATGAACAGCTTGTAAAGTTTACTGTGTGCAGTTTACAATTCCTGCTTAAACACTGAAAACTTATCTTGAAGAGCAACCACATAACTGATTCTTCAGGAAACTTTTCATATACTGTACTCAAAACCTATTATATGCAATATTAAACATGTGCACACAACTCACCAATTCTGAGAGTTGATCAGTTCATAGATTATAGGCCATGTACCACAGAATTGATGCTGCCTTTTTCATGTATTAGTATTATATGCCTCATTATGTAATATTGATCAGTATTAAATTATAATTGTTTTGCCAGGTTACATGTGCATGTAGACTGTGCCTGTTACATTTGTACAGCTGTTTGCCTATTTTTGGGAAAGCCCCTCAGTGGCTCCTTATCATTTGTAACTTCCTGAGATTATACCATGACAAAAAACACATCTTTCATGGAAGATGTGTTTGACTTTCCGGGTACCAGAGCCAGAAACTGTCTTCCTGACACAGGCACAGGGAGTGAGTGGCATCGCACCACCCCACTGGGAAAGCATCCAGAAAATCGTGAAACTTAACAACTAACCAGTGAGTTCACAGAAAATGAAGCCTTAAAGCTGCCAAACAACGTTACTAACAATACGTATGGAACA
Source organism: Procambarus virginalis (assembly GCA_020271785.1). Lineage (NCBI taxonomy): Eukaryota > Metazoa > Arthropoda > Malacostraca > Decapoda > Cambaridae > Procambarus > Procambarus virginalis. The sequence goes on from WNGS01005680.1 coordinate 17,142,110, forward strand.
AAGGATTTACTCGAACTTGCTCAAAACTCATTAGTAGCAATCACCACCACACAGAGGACAGCACATTCTTGCAGCTGGCTACCCTGGTCAGTTTTGTTGCTGATGTTACGGTGGATGTTTTTACCAGTAGAGTTCTGGTCCCCCAATTGTGGGCAGCCTCGCTGCTTAATGCTAAGTGCTGGCCGTCCTTTGACTTTGTTCATCATGCACAGACCATTTGCTTGTTACAGTATTATTTCCTTTATTTTATTATTAGCTTCACATGCATGTTTTGTCTCCAGCTTGTTGTGTGAGCTTCCCTGGGTACCTGCTAGCACTGATCCTTGCACAGAGAAGAATTATCTTCTCTGGTGTGTTTGGGAGTTTGCCTGATAGGTAAGATCACCAAGGTGGAGAACCTTGGTGGAGAATGTTTTGTCACCTCTGACAACCTTATGCTTCTCCTTAGCCATTCTGGTCTCTCGACCGTGTTTTGGTCTCTCGACTGTGTTTTGGTCTCTCTCCTCACCTTGGATTACAGTTTTTCCTTTGGTTTGTGATATCTTTCTCAAGGAAAATTCTTTGGAGCAGAACAGGGTTTGAATCAGCATCCTGAGTAACCCCAGATGCACAACTTAACCCATGGATGATGATATGTTGAAGAGTATTTAACCTGGAGCCTAGTCTCCCGACTCTTAGTCTGGAGACTAGGCTCCAACGATTTTCTTAGATATATCACGTTATTGTGATTTCCATTTGTACAGTATATCTTTCTTGAAGACTGCTTTTGTTGGTTCTCACCTTTGGTTATAGGGTTAGAGAGCTTCAGGCTCTTCTCTGGGGGCTGGGGTTCTGTTCTTTTGGCTCTGGTGGTTGGCTTGTTCATTTGCAGCCTCCTCCTTTTTTAGTGAAGAATGAATCAGCTGGCTTCTGGATGCATCCTTTGTTTATTGATGGTTGATTGGACTGAAGGTGCATCATTTGTTGTCTGGTGGCAGCATGTCACTGTTACCTGTGTTCTACCAATTTTGCCTTGGTGAACACCTTGTTGGTTGATCCCATTTCCTTGGTCCCCTTTTCCAAGGCTCCCTTTCTCAGGCTGTCTGCAGTGTCATTAAATTAAATCTAGCCAACCTAAGGTATGCCTGTGGGCCTTTGATGTTTACAAGTAGTGGCCTTGGCTGTGATTTTCTCTAACATGTCCTAGGCAGATATTTGGACTCATAATTTTGGCAGTCTAACAGGGTCCTGGCAGCCCAGTATTTGCTCATGGTGCCTGATCCCATATGGTATTGTGTTGCTTTGGGCCATACCCCCCCCAACTTAGTTTCTCTTCTTCCTAATGCATGCTGTCTCCCTTTTGTGGACAACCCCATTCACATTTTTTATGGTTAATTAGCTTCTGGGAGCCACTGGGGGCTATCCCCCAGAAACCCAACATTGACGTAATGAACCCCTCTTTCTGGTAGAGCCCTGGTATGGTTTCTTAGTGGCTCCCTGATTTCCTCCCTTCCTTCCAGGTTTGTTGGTTTGTCGGTGAGTTGTTCATCAGCTCCAGAACTGTCCAGAGAGCCAGCTGCGGGCAAGGTTTGGGCCGCCTGNACTCCTGTAAACAGGTGCCTGAAAGATCAGTTTGAAGAGGATGCTGAGCTCAGGTGCACATTCTCTCAGAACCCATGGTGAAACTCCATCTGGACCAACTGCTTTGTTCTTATTTAGCTCTTTGAGCATTTTTTTCCACTTCGTCTCTAGACACCTCTATGTGCTCTATGTTGTTCTCTGGAATTCTTATTGTATCTGGTTCCCTGAAGATTTCATTTTGTACAAACACACTTTGGAACTTTTCGTTTAATGTTTCACACATTTCCTTTTCATTTCCGTGAATCTATTTCCCATTTTCAACCTCTGAATATTATCCTTTACCTGCAATTTGTTGTTTATGAATTTATAGAATAGACCTGGTTCTGTTTTACATTTGTCTGCAATCCCTTTTTCAAAATTTCTTTCTGCCTCTCTCCTCACTGCCGTGTAGTTGTTTCTCGCATCTTTGTATCGCTGGTATGATTGGGGTTTGGCCTCTTCCTGTATTGATTCCATTTTTGTGTCTTTTGGTCTCTGGCCCTCTCGCACTTTCTGTCGAACCAATCCTGTTTCCTAGTTCTGCTTCTCTGTTTTGGTATAAATTTTTTGTGCCTTTATCATATATTTCACAAAACTTGACATACATCTCATTCACTTCCTTGCCTAGCAAGAAGTCTGTCCAATTATACTCCCTAAAATTTTTTCTAAGGTTGCCATAATGTCCTCTCCTAAAGTCAGGTTTTTCAATTGCATCGACCATCATAATTTCTTCCAGATTATAACGCATTGCATACTTTATCCCAAAAAGACATGGTCACTTTTCCCAAGGGAGGAAGGTACTGAATGTCAAATATTTCTTCCTCCTTCCTGGTAAATATCAAATCTAGCATGGAGGGAACGTCACCTTCCCTCATCCTCGTAGCTTGTTTAACATGTTGATACAAGAATGTTTCCAGGATGAGGTCTACAAATTTACAGGTCCAGAAATCTTCTGTTTTAGCTTCATATGCTTCCCAGTCTATGGATTTCAAGTTGAAGTCGCCGACTATCAACAGTCATGAACTATCGTTATCTGCTCTCGCTATGATCTCTCTCATTATCGTTATAAGACCTTCTCGTGTGTGTGTGTGTGAGTGTGTGTGAGTGTGTGAGTGTGTGAGTGTGTGAGTGTGTGTGTGTGTGTGTGTGTGTGTGTGTGTGTGTGTGTGTGTGTGTGTGTGTGTGTGTGTGTGTGTGTGTGTGTGTGTGTGTGTGCGTGTATAATACTAGGTTGGTGAGCATGCACTAATGTTAGTGTCTATGCACTATAGTTAATTTGTGAGCGTGGACTGCTGTTAGCTTGTGATGGCACTAAAGTTAGGCTTTTCTCTTGTTTCTAAATGCAATCTGAACAGTAATAATAAATCTCTTGATTATTATTGCATATCCTCTCACTTGTTAATCAAAAGTGCAAGGAATGCTGTTGTCAAATATTACCTTGCATGTACATAATATTGTTTTGATTGTGCTAAAGATTTATGCATAAGGTATTAAATTATGCTATTCTTTATAAAAAAAATAATATTTTGCAATACCACTAACAAGACTGTATTTGACTCTGTTCACAGTTGTTCAGCATATAGGTGCTGACTTGTGTTTACCTTAAGCTCTTCAGAAGATATAGTCGCATAATTATGATTGTTTTTCTTTTCTTTTTAATACTCTCAAGGAATTACGAAGAAAGTGATCCAGGTAAGATTGATTTTTATTGAAACATGTTTTAACATAAATCATTGGTTCAAAAATTAAACATCTTTCATGTCAACACAAGACCTTTTAATTCCAATCAAAAATTGGCTGTTATGGCATTTTGAAATGAGCAAGTCTTTATGAATAAATAGACAGGTGTTCTGGAATAATGAATAAGTAGGTTTTCAGTTTATACTAATACACAGTTTTAAGGGTTACTAAATGAGCAGTTGTTCAGGGTTATTAATGAACAAGCATTTAGGGTTACTAAATGAACAAGCATTTGGGTACTAAATGAACAAGCATTTAGCTTTTATTGAATGAGCAAGCATTCAGGGGTTACTAAATGAGCAAGCATTTGAGAATTACTAAATGAGCGAGCATTCAGGGGTTACTAAATGAGCAAGTATTTGGGGATTACTAAATGAGCAAGCATTCGGGGTTGCTAAATGAGCAAACATTCGGGATTACTAAATGAGCAAGCATTCAAGGGGTTACTAAATGAGCAAGCATTCAAGGGGTTACTAATGAGCAAGCATTCAGGGGTTACTAACGGTCCGTCTAATTACCACAAGCTACCACAAGCTACACATGCTTTCGGAAAGCTTCCTGGCAATACGTTAGTAATGAATAAATATGATATACAGTGGTACCTCAGTTTAAGAGTTTAATTCGTTCCTGGAGACAGCTCTTATTCCGAAAAACTCGTATTCTGAAGCTAATTTCCCCATAAGAAATAATGGGAAATGAATTAATCCGTTCCTGACTACCCAAAAACCCCATATCAAACTAAATTTGTATACCTAATTCATCTAAATAAACCTACAAAACTATGTTCAAGTTATTACTTACCTTGCTCTTGAATGTTGTAGGCGTATGGAAGATGGTGAGGAGGGGGGAGGAGGAGAGGAGTTACTGTTTGGAAGGGGAGTCCCTTTCCATTATCACATCAGGCAGTGAGGACTTCACTGGTATGCACACACTGGCACATTTTGCCTGCATACCACTAGGACTTGCTTGTCTTACTAAGAATTTCTCTAAAGACACTTGTTTTTCCCTACATTTTAACACTTGTCTGTAGTAAGACATCACATTATCATTTAAAAGGTCAATGCAACGGCCTGCTACAGCTTTATCTGGGTGAGTTTTTTCAACAAAACTTTGCAGTTCTTCCCATACTTCACACATTTTCTTAATCAAGGAGGGACATCCTCTACTGCCTCTACTCACAGCTATTTTCTTAGGTTGAACCTTATCAATGGCTTTCTTGAGACCCATGGTGATATATAATAACAAACTGTATAGTCAAATGACCAAAAATCCAACAAAACACTGAAAATCCAGGTGAAGAATTGATGTGGGATAGTCACTGGGCGCGAGACAATGGTAAACTGAGGGGCGGAGTGGCGGAGGGGCGACGATCGCCGATCGACCACGCGCTAGGTCGGCCTGTATGCGTATCAACAAACTCGCGTCCCGAGGTAACCCTCGCATTCCGAGACATAATTTTCGAGGAAATCCTGCTCGTATTCCGAAAAACTCGCATACAGGGACACTCGCATTCCGAGGTACCACTGTATTTACTCATTATAATGTTGGTGCTGAACATACACACGAAAAAACATAATTTTAGTTTGAAAAAGTATCTTTTTACATGAAATTAGACGAAAATAAAGAGCTGGTGACGCCAAATTAAGTCGACGATCCAAGCGTCGGTTAGGTTAGGTTAGGATAGGTTAGGTTAGGTTAGGTTTGGTTTGGTTAAGTTAGGTTAGGTTAGATTAGGTTAGGTTAGGCTAGTTTAGGTTAGGTCAGGTCAGCCTAACCTAACATATCATATTTTTTCATTACTAACGTATTACCAGGAAGCTTTGTGAAGCTTGTGGTAGCTTGTGGTAATTAGACGGACCCGTTACTAAATGAGCAAGCATTCAGGGGTTACTAAATGAGCAAGCATTCAGGGGTTACTAAATGAGCAAGCATTCAGGGGTTACAAAATGAGCAAGCATTCAGGGGTTACTAAATGAGCAAGCATTCAGGGGTTACAAAATGAGCAAGCATTCAGGGGTTACTAAATGAGCAAACATTTGGGGTTACTAAATGAGTAAGCATTCAGGGGTTACTAAATGAGCAAGCATTCAGAGGTTGCTAAATGAGCAAGCATTCAGGGGTTACTAAATGAGCAAGCATTCAGGGGTTACTAAATGAGCAAGCATTCAGGGGTTACTAAATGAGCAAGCATTCAGGGGTTACTAAATGAGCAAGCATTCAGGGTTACAAAATGAGCAAGCATTCAGGGGTTACTAAATGAGCAAGCATTCAGGGGTTACAAAATGAGCAAGCATTCAGTGGTTACTAAATGAGCAAACATTTGGGGGTTACTAAATGAGTAAGCATTCAGGGGTTACTAAATGAGCAAGCATTCAGAGGTTGCTAAATGAGCAAGCATTCAGGGGTTACTAAATGAGCAAGCATTCAGGGGTTACTAAATGAGCAAGCATTCAGGGGTTACTAAATGAGCAAGCATTCAAGGGTTTCTAAATGAGCAAGCATTCAAAGGTTTCTAAATGAGCAAGCATTCAAGGGTTTCTAAATGAGCAAGCATTCAAGGGTTTCTAAATGAGCAAGCATTCAAGGGTTGCTAAATGAGCAAGCATTCAAGGGTTTCTAAATGAGCAAGCATTCAGGGGTTACTAAATGAGCAAGCATTTGAGAATTACTAAATGAGCAAGCATTCAAGGGTTGCTAAATGAGCAAGCATTCAAGGGTTACTAAATGAGCAAGCATTCAAAGGTTACTAAATGAGCAAATATTTGGGGGTTACTAAATGAGCAAGCATTCTAAGTTTTTAAGTAGGTTTAAGCAGGTTTTTACTTTTTTAAATAATTCAACTGAAGAATTTGGAATGGAATTGTTTTAGAGAAGTGTTGCAAGTTCCCAGTATTTATTACACTTGTGTTGCATTCCCACAACATTTTATTGGCTGGTGCAAATATTTCTTTTGGTGGATATCATGGAATGTGGGACTGATTGGTTTAGCTTGGGAGAGCCAGGACTGGTGTTTGTGGTACTCATGGCATTGATCTCCAGAATGTTCTTAAAGTGGAAAGTGCTGTGTCTATTATATGCATTTTGTACTCTTACTATTATCGTCATGATACGATTTGAGTCCAACTCTCAAGCTTGCTAAACAAACTACTGAATGTTGCTCAAAACAAACTACCGAATGCTGCTCAATCCAACAAACTACTGAATGCTGCTCAATCCAACAAACTACTGAATGCTGCTCAATCCAACAAACTACTGATTGTTGCTTGTACCAGTATTTTACTGTGCAAAATTTTAGCTGCCTTTCCAAGCAATGAGATGTAAGGAATTGTGACGAATTCCCTGCATAATAATTTACAACTTATGGCAATGTTAATGTGAACCAGAGGAGGATACTCTATTGTTTTTATCTTTAAAAATATTTGAGTACAAATTTTAATATAAAATATATTTTGGAGAGTAAAATAATTTATTTCAATTTCGTTAGGTGACCATCGGGTTTTTAATAGGACTCTTAGAAAGTGCTAGTAATGATTTTGTTTTGTATATAAAAACAACATGGTTGGCCATTGTAAAATGTATTCAGATTTTGTATAATATGTTCTGTAAAGCCTCTTGGAGACACGGGGACATGTATACAGAAAATGCTGGCTTACTCCATTATCTTGGGAGTATTGAATGACTATGTGCTCCAGCACACGGCCAATTGACACTAGGTAACAGAATATGTACAATATAAATGTGATACACATACACAGTAATGCTCAATATGTTCAGCATAAAGCCTATATAAAAGTTGAATGGACTGATGGCAGTTAAGAAATTCAGAGATTGTGTCTATAACTGAAACTCTGATGATGCTCACATGTGTGTTGATGTGTGTCAGGGTGTGATGTAGTAATACTAACTAAACACTCTTGCTCGTCCATTATGCTATATTTATAGTAATTACTGTTAGAATAAATTTCAAAATTTATAAATTCCACTGAACACTTTGGTAATTTAATATTTTGGTAATTGAAATTGTCCCCTGACTAGAAATTATGTATGTAATAGGACATACACATTGTCTCAAAAATTTCTGTTAAGGCTGAAAATGTGTACGAGATGTTTATAATCTTACGATATAAAACAATTCATATATGATGTGTTTCTTGTGCCCTTGATTCCCTGCTGGCAGAGTAGTACACAAGCTTCACCTTCCAGTTTGTTACTAGCAAAATGCTTGCTATAACTTTTAAAAGTAAAATTCTCTGAGTGACACATGGTAATTAAAGTAACATTAATTTAGTAGGATTCAAGTACACAACTTTAACAAAAGTATGATAGCATAGTGTTTTGGCTAAACTTGATATTTGCTGAATAGAACTTGATTATTGTTGCTCTGCAGATATAGTACTGTAATCTCAATTACATGGGTCTTTCGGTATAGTGTAATGGCTAATCAGATATATAGCTTGAATTTGACATTTCATTTGTTTGCAGACATACTCCTCCGTTGTTAATAGTTATGAGTTCCATGGTTTGGCATGAAAATAAAAAACAAAAACTTCAGTTCATCATTTATATTTGTGCTACCATTCTCAACAAAAATATAATGGTCCTATAAAGCTACAGGCCTAATAGACAAGTATGTGTTGTGGTTTCTAATAACCATGATAAATAGTGCCTTACATTTCAAAATGTAAAGTAATTAAGAATATTGTCTTTTAAAGTTTAGTGGAGTGTAAGTCATTTGCAGACCTCATATATATTTGCAGAATGTATCTGGCAAAAAGTACTCAGTCGCAGTTGCAATGTTTCTCATAATGTAAGAGAATAGAGGTACTTAAATTTTTAATCAACAAAATTTGAGCTAATAACCATCTTGCTGTATGCTATCAGACCCAGTAATGGCACCCTCTCCTTCCCTGGTTGTTATTACTCCCAGGTCGAGCGAGCTCCGAGTGGCGAGTACAAGGAGCTGACGGTACAGGTATTATTTTACTCTATAGTCACGCACAAGGTTCGGCTGCATGTGCCTTGAGCTTATTTTCTGCAAACAGCACCTTTAATCTTCTTGGCACTTCTTGTGTAAATTCTTGTTAATGACATTTAAATGAATATAAATTCTAATGGGTAATAAACATAAATAGACATTTGGCATGTAATCTGTAAAGCAAGTCTTCTATTCATAGGCTCTGCTAGTGTTTCATATTGAATCGTATACAAAATGGCTTGAAATTATATTAAAGTGTTTTCTTTCTCATGTTCTTCTTGAAGGTATTTATTATCAGAACGATTATGATGCATGCTCTGATAATGAATGGCAAACGCAAAACAAAAGCAGCGCGTAGCACAGTTTATGCTTTGGCTTTGTCTTGCTGCATAGTATTCTTCCCAGCACCCGACCCTTGAGGGTCTCCTCAGTGGTGTTTTAACCATGTACAATATGACTGGAATATTTGTATTTCTTAAGGTCACGAAAATTATTAAATTAAACTAAACAATTACTGGTTCCCCCATAGACAGCTCAGTATGTATGTTGACTTTGTATGTATGGCAAGTTTATGGAAAATTGAGACAAGTTATCTAAGTTGCATTTAACAGCTTTTATTATTCTATACAATATTTTTGCTTAAATATCTTCCTGTTATTGGTAGCACATTGAATGTTAACAATAAGTTGCTTGTTCAGTATGTATTTACATCTTTGTAATGGAAATCTTTATATTGGTGGTGCACTTTAATTTTAACATTTGTATTATTTTGGGGGGTGTTTAACTCATTTTGGGGGGTTTTGAGCATTATTATAGATATAAAAAGTTTCTCTCTATAAGCACAGAATTCATTGTTTTGCTTTCAAATATTCCAGTGTATGAGTATTTTAGTACTGCATTTCGTGTAGATTGTAACCCTGTATTGTACTTATGCTGTCTGGTATAAAGTGATGACTGTTTTTCACAATTTGAGTACTTCTCGTTGGTGTTAGTTTGAGAGAGGAGTTTTGCACAGGAAATGGTATTAAAAGGAGATTGTCTTGATCACCTGCGAGAAAGTAATTGTGATGGATAAATTGGAGTGCGTATCATCCTATTAAATGATATTTTCTTTGGGCACATTTTTATTACAATACTGCTTTTGTCATTGAGATAAAATTGCAAGTATTGAAGAGAGTGACCCCTTGCCTGCAAAGTCGTGCAGTTTGAGGTTATTGCGATTAATGGTGTCAATAGCCTTGCAGGGATCCTCAAATAAATGTTTGAACCACTAATTTAGATCAAGAGCTGCATGTATCAAGTCTAGCTTCGTTGGTACTTTTATGGAGGCTGAGGCCATATTGGGAAGAGCTAAGTATTTTAGGTTTAGCTAGGTAGGAGTAAAGTCATTCATACATTAGTTTTTGAAATGTACATTTTTGTCTTTCATATAGTGTTAAATCACTGATAAATTAAGTACTTATTTGGTTAAGCTTTTACAAGTTTGCTCAATGACATGTTTACATTGAGCAAGCTTTACAAGTTGCTCAATGACATGGTAGATACTGTATTGCATATTCAGTGGAGCAGGATGGAGTGATAAAACATGGGAGAGGGGGGATGTAGGGTGATGGAGTTCCCCTTACCCAGAAATTGGAGCTTCATTACATTCAACGCTGGCTTTTTACGCGCTTGATTTATCCACCTCTTGGATGAAGTATTGCTCATGCACTTTAAATATATATTTCTAATTTCTAATTAATCCACAGCCAGATGAGGAGGGGGATCATCTTGCCTTTCCGAGTGGAAACTTAATGGCACTCACCACCACAGCAACCACCACGACACCTACTATTACCACCACACCCACTCGCAGCGCTGGAACAGCAACTGGTTTAATGCCAACTACTCCCACGAGAACCACGTCTACTTCTACCACTGAAACGACTGCTGATGGAGCAGAACTCAATGAAACTGATGGTAAATAATAATAATAATAATAATAATAATAAATTTATTTATGAAAAGTACATACATAGTTGCAGAGTTTCAGCACAAACATTCTGTTTGATTTAAAGATAGAGGTAGTACATACAATACCTAAAGCCACTAGTTCACATAGCGTTCTCGGGCGTTTCGGACATGGGCCATATATGTCATTTATGAAATTAAGATGAGATAATCTTTGGAGCAGGATGGTGTGAAGGAACCAGCATCCTGGGTCACACAGGATGCATGGATGACCCCCCAGGATGCTGGTTCCATCCCACTGTCCTGTGCCAAAGATTTTCTAATACAGTAGACTATCATGTTACTGTATTGTAATTTGATTGGCTAAAACTAAGATGTTTAACATAAAAATTGTAAATGGATTGGTATATTTTGAATACCAGTCATATTATTCTGAATATTCATAATGATTTTTATCAAATAAAATGTTAGTTAATTATTATTGAAAAATTAATACTAATGTTTTTCACTAATCGACAGAAAGAGGTAGAAGTAGAGGTGTCCGCCGTAAACGAGATTCTTTCTTTGGAACGCTAAAGAAAAGATTTAGTCGATCTAAAGTGAGATCCAAAAGTGTTGATCCGAGTGCCAGAGACACATCTATGGATCGAGATGCTTCTGTAGGGCGCTCTGTGTCTGTGGAGAGATCTTCTAACATCAATAGAGCATCAGGTAAGGTCTAGATTATTTAGTGTGGCTAAAGATGTTTAATATTTATTTTTAACAAAATAAAATATTTCAGTTCCCAGGTTCGATTCCCATGGCATGATACAATGTTTGGGAAGTATTTCCTTTGACATGATGCATCTGTTCACTTAGTAGTAAATAGGTATGGAGGAGTTAAGACACTGATGTGAGTTGCATCCTTAGAAAGGTCAGTAGTTGGCCTAAGGGAACAGTGATAACCCGGGCAGGCTTACTAGCCCAACTATGGAAAACCATACGCACAGAAATCACAATACTGTAGTGTGATTTCTGTGCCGTGAAGAGGGTTCGAACTCACACCTGGGATAATCCTAGATGACTATCGTGGCGCACTTGACTAAGGCAGCATCTGGGATTATCCCGGGCATGAGTTCGTACCCTCATCACGGCCCTTGTGGATTTGTTTTATGGAAAACCACTTTCTAAAAGAAATGATCCTCTCCTATTTGACCGTTATTTAGCTCACTCCAAGGAAAGTTAGTTCTGTTCCAGCATCTTAAAACAATATATTAGTCCTTTATTTTGAGAGAAGTAAAACAATATGTGGACATAATAATGTTGAGTAAGAAGCATAAAGTTGTATGTTAATAAAGAAGGTTTCTGTTAGAGAGGAATACAAGTGACTGTGGTGGAGCAAGTGACAACCTCAACAGTGCAAAACTCCAGTTTTTTTTTTTTATACATTTCTTTCACAAACTTTTCAAAGTGAATGGTCAGTGTGTAGAGCAAGCCAAATAGTGGATCCGTGGGCGTGCAGCTGAAGTCCAGGTTTGTGAAGGGGGAAAGTATTTATGATTTGCAAAGTGGGTTGGCTTTGCTGGAGTGTTATCCTGGGAATGATACCTGGTTGATACCTGGTTGATGGGGTTCTGGGAGTTCTACTCCCCAAGCCCAGCCTGAGGCCAGGCTTGACTTGTTAGTGTTTGGTCCACCGGGCTGTTGCTTGGAGCGGCTCGCAGGCCCACATGCCCACCATAGCCCCGGTTGGTCCGGCACTCCTTGGAGAAAATTATCTAGTTTTCTCTTGAAGATGTCCACAGTTGTCTCGGCAATATTTCTTATAGTCGCTGGGAGGATGTTGAACAACCGTTGACCTCTGATGTTTATACAGTGTTCGCTGATTGTGCCTATGGCATGATAAGTGGCCTACAATACTACACTAGCAAGTTTCACAAAGCTCTTTTTTTTTTTTAGAAATTGTAAGTTAAAATGAAATTCTTTTTATATTTGAAGCTTCATATTTATATCTACCTAGATTTATTTTTAATTTTAGAATGAAAGCAAATTCTGCACCATTCAGTTTGGCTCCCTGTAGAAATAAAGAAGCCAGAGCAATTTGTTTTTGTTATGAACTTTATTTGGAAATTCTGAGCTATTAGCAACTGGTTGATTCTTAAGATAAGATTTGTCATGTCCTCTGGAGAAGGATTGTGACAGTGCGGCAAGTGACATTCTTGCCATCAACACCATTAGGAAGTTTTCAAACAGCCCCTACATGGTCATGAATGATATTGGTGAAAGGGGTCAAGTAAACTGTCAAACGAGGTCATTACCCAATTCCCATCTACCTGTATATGCCCACCAACCTAGTACACCACAATTCACTTAGGTAATTACACTTAGGTAATTACCTAACCACCGACTGAGGGCTGTACCTCGGTCTCGGGTCCCCTTAATGTACTGTACACATTTTCCAGATTATGTGAGAAGTCAGCAGTCTGGGATCAAAACTAACTAGACTTGTTCATCTATTGAACCTAAATAATAATTAAATAATTAAATATGTGCAAGTGGCTTGTGCTAGTCTTATTCAGTATAGGGGATATTAGTATAGGGGATAGGGGATATTATTAGGGGATATTCATCCCCTAATATCTGGATTATAATATTTTAGATCGGTTCTGGATTTTACATGAATTCTAGATGTCTGAAGATTTGGCCATTTTTAACTATAATAAAATTTGGATGAGTTTTCTTATATATCAATTGATAGTGCATGTTTGCACATATTTAGACACAAATGATTTATAAACAATGATTTTTGTAAAATACTTACACTGTACTGTGGTCACGGTTGACAGTGTTGGTATATAAGGTACTGCAGTATGGTAAGTGTTAATAAATTTGCCTTTTCTGTTTTACAAATTGTTGTTATAGTGAAATCAACACCCATTTATTAAGACATAATAAAGTTACTAATGTCCATTAGGCCACTTACATATGCTATGCATTTATTGGTGTTTTGGGTTCAACACAAAACACCACTATTATTGTATTTTGTGTTCCTAGTAATTGTTGAAATCCACTGTATATTTTTGTCTGTTATTTTTAGTTATTGCCAAGTCACCCACTGAAGTCTATTTAATTTGTAAACTAAATATGAATTCATTCATAAAATTTAATTTGATACTTAACTCTTTGCAGACTAAATTTCTGTATATGTTACAGATATAAAATTCTCAGAATTGCAAAATTAAATCAAATATGTACCTGCTGGCTAACTTCTAGAGTTTTTCACAATTATTAGTAATAACTGCAGTTCTAAACACCATTCAATAAAAATCTGTCATCATCATAATCACATTTTAAATTTTTTTGAGTTTCATGGACAAGCAAAGTAAAAATATGTTTTGCATTTATTGCCTGGTTACTATGGCATATTGCCTAGGAGGAATGTGTGTATTTGTCATGACAGATGATATGGTATTTTTTACATATTTATGAACAAAGATTTTTTGGGTAAAATGTTCATTTGAACAAAAATTAAGGTGAGAAAAGCTACCACTTCACATGATTGTGATATGTTCATTAATGATTATTTATTTTACAGCCAATGACTTGAAGTGCCTGCAAAGGGTCAAATGTCATTTTATTTACTGTATCATCAAACGTCATGTTACCTGTTAAATTGTTTATACCTGTGACTTTAAGTGGTTGGCAACTTGTTAAATGTAGCAAAATTCTTTTATGGACTGCCTCTTTGAACTAATTGTTACACTATATGTACCACCTTATAACAGAGGAGCAGCAAGTGAAGCCAAGCTTTCTCCAAGACACAATAGCGCCAAGTGAGTTGGATGCCACCCCCAGTACCTGGCTCTCACTTTCTGCCCTCCTCCCCCTCACTTCTGCTATCCCCTCCCTCACGTCTGCTTACCTTCCTCCTTTAAATATGAAATATACCTTAACCCTTACACTGCTCCAGTTATGATCTGTGATTTCCTCGTGAACAAATCCCATACATTTATGGGTTTTCAATACTATACTTTGTTCCCCTGTGCATCTGGATATATGACTTAAATGTCTTAGCAGTTTAAGGGTTAATCATTATTTTTTTAAATCATGTCAATTTCCCACTGCTGCACATAGGCTCATCTTGATCCTTTATCCAAGCCTAAAACCTACTGTCCACTGTGGTATATCTTTAATGGCATATGCACATCAAACACCTTAGCTTGAAAACTTCTGAGTTCTTGGTGAAAGATAAAACTACCCAATTTCAAGATTTTATTTACCTCCTCACTGTACAGTCCTTTTTAAATGCTAAATTTTAACCCTTAGAACACTTTAGCTTCTGTAAATATAATTTTTAATTAATTTCAACATTATTAAATAATTCCACCAGTCGGTGATATTAACAGCAGGTTCACTAGTCAGTGATATTGGTACCAGTCTCACAAATTGGTGGTAGTGGCAACAGTCTCACCAGTCAGTGACAGTGGTACAAGGTTCACCAGTAACTGATAGTTGATACAAGGATAGCCAGTCTGTAGTAGTCGACCTGGTGCCACCTCATTGACTGGGCAACAGTCACAAACTGGTGAACCTGGTGCCAAGCAGTGTGTGTGCTTTATATTTATTGAAAGAGACAGGGAATGGGACATAATAACAATGGTAAATAACCCTCTTGCTCACCAGATGGACAGTTGTACTGTACATTGATATAACAGAGCTTGTGCCCCAGGAGCTGTGTTTTAGTGAGGCATTGTTATCTGTTAGGGAGTACTGTACTAGGTGTTTGGGCTCTGGGGAGTGCGGTTGGATAGAGGCCTTATTTGGCAGTCTCTTTTTGATACCAAGGAGAACTCGTTTACAGATTTGAGCTTACTACTGTATATACAGAATGTGTCTGCTATTTGTCACATTACGCTGGAATAGGCTTTATTCTAGTGCTACCCTCTAACATTTTTAATGACCCAACAGGGACACTTTAAAAAGTTCCTGGTAACACTCCTGATGCAGAGAATGTCACTCATCAGGCTGTTATGATCCTTAGCCAGCAGTCCCCATGGTGAAGTGGTAACACTCTCGCCTGGTGTTTTGCGAGCGCTTTGGCCTGGGTTCGTATCCTCGCTGGGGAGGATTGACTTGGCGTCAATCCTTAACTGCAGCCTCTGTTCACCCAGCAGTCAATGGGTACCTGGTTGTTAAATGATTTGGCGGGTCATATTCCGGGGAAAATTATGATTAAGGATTTGCATGAAACACTGTGCGTGCTAGTGGCTGTGCAAGACTGTAAGAACTTGTGTATATATAAACAAAAAAAAAAAAAAATTATCCAGAGGATACGATGAGTTTTATATTAGGGACAACTAATAGCCATGCTCATGAAGTTTTATTTTATGTCTACTCAAAGTTGAATTGTTAAGTGATTATAAGATACAGTATATTCTGTACAGTATAGTGAACTCAACACTCGTTACTTGTTTTATATTTGCTTAAATTTCATTTTATTATGTTTATAGGTGAAGCTTCAAAGGGAATAATCATAAACTGGCTCCCATTTACTTAAGGTTTACATGATTTATTATTAAATCAAAGTAACCTTCAACACTACTGTATATCATTGTAAACTACTGTATGGGCTCAGTATCCGAAGTCTTCTGAACCAAATATTTAGGTTATCTGGCCAAATTGCATGCAGGTAATTTTCTGCCAAACTTTATCATATCTGGATAGACATGTGGATAACTAGGCAATTTGACTAGGTAATGCAGACTGGCACAGAGTCTTAAGTCTGGATATTTGTTTGACCAGACCACAAACTAGAAGGTGAAGGGACGACGACATTTTGGTCCGTCCTGGACCATTCTCAAGTCGATTAACTTGAGAATGGTCCAGGACGGACCAAAACGTCGTCGTCCCTTCACCTTCTAGTGTGTGGTCTGGTCAAACATACTTTAGCCACGTTATTGTGACTCATCGCCTGCTTAAGTCTGGATAATTTTTGCCAAAACGTAGTCATGTCTGGACAGGCATCCGGATAACCAGGGATTAGGTTACGTAGATTTTCAAGAACTACACAGTAGTTCAAGATCTACAATATCAAGTATATGAACTACAACAAGGTAAGCTGACGTTTCTCATTTAAATTATAATTTTGATTTATAGTGTGTATGTGGAAATTAAAATTGTTGGTTGTGGGTCAAAAAAATTATGAATATGGTCAGTTTTGGATTTTCCTGGTAGGATTTCTGCTTACCTGGATGTCTAGCTTACCCATTAAGGGGGGGGGGGGTTCCTTCCCATATAGTCTGGATAAGTGAGCTTAGACAGTATATATGACAAAAGTAACCAGTGTAGAGATTTTTTCTTAGTTCAGCTTTTATGTACAGTATGTTTAGTGGTGCATTTCCTGTACAAATAATTCATAGTTCCATTTATTTATTGTAAAAATTAAATATAATTATCACATTGAATGTTTTTGTTTCTTTTGCACTTGTATTTATAATTAATGTTTTCTGAGCAATCTGAGTTTAACCCCATGGTAAAATTCCTGTGTTTGAGTAAGAAGTGTGAAATAGAGTGAGGCAGGGCAACAATGTGGTATCTGTATTACAGGGAACAATTTAAGCAGTGCTAATAGAGTCATAACAGTACAGTACTAGGGAGCACTAACATGCCATCCAATCATGTGTTATGTCTAGAAGTCACTGATTTAAAGACACTCTGAGCGCTTTCAGACCTTCCTTTGTCACTGAGACTTCCAGAGAGCGCACTAGCTAACAACCAGTTGGCCTTTGTGATATCCTACCCTGACCATCACCAGATGGCTGTGCCATATACTGTACACAACAGCACTGTTTGGGGAACATTACTGACTTCTTTTTGTACTGTACTTGCCTAATTGTACTTACCTAATTGTGCTTGCGGGGGTTGAGCTCTGGCTCTTTGGTCCCGCCTCTCAACCGTCAATCAACAGGTGTACAGGTTCCTGAGCCTATTGGGCTCTATCATATCTACACTTGAAGCTGTGTATGGAGTCAGCCTCCACCACATCACTTCCTAGTGCATTCCATTTGCCTACTCCTCTGACACTGAAAAAATTCTTTCTAACGTCTCTATGGCTCATTTGGGCACTCAATTTCCACCTGTGTCCCCTAGTGCGTGTGCCCCTTGTGTTAAAAAGTCTGTCTTTATCTACCCTATCAATTCCTCTGAGAATCTTGTATGTGGTGATCATGTCCCCACTAACTCTTCTGTCTCCCAGTGACGTGAGGTTTAATTCCCGTAGTCTCTCCTCGTAGCTCATACCCCTCAGTTCTGGTACTAGTCTGGTGGCAAACCTTTGAACCTTTTCCAGTTTAGTCTTATGCTTGACTAGATATGGACTCCATGCTGGAGCTGCATATTCCAGGATTGGTCTGACATATGTGGTATATAATGTTCTGAAAGGTTCCTTACACAAGTTTCTAAAGGCCGTTCTTATGTTAGCCAACCTGGCATATGCCACTGATGTTATCCTCCTGATATGAGCTTCAGGGGACAGGTCTGGCATGATATCAACCCCCAGGTCTTTCTCTCTCTCTCTGACTCTTGCAGGATTTCATCTCCCAAATGATACCTTGTATCTGGTCTCCTGCTCCCTACACCTATCTTCATTACATTACATTTGCTTGGGTTAAACTCTAACAACCATTTGTTCGATCATTCCTGCAGCTTGTCCAGGTCTTCTTGAAGCCTCAAGCTGTCCTCTGTCTTAATCCTTCTCATAATTTTGGTGTCGTCAGCAAACATTGAGAGGAATGAGTCTATACCCTCTGGGAGATCATTTACGTATATCAGAAACAGGATAGGTCCGAGTACAGAGCCCTGTGGGACTCAACTGGTGAATTCATGCCAATCTAAGGTCTCAACCCCTCACTGTAACACACTGCTTCCTATTGCTTAGGTACTACCTTATCCACTGGAGCACTCTACCAGTTACTCCTGCCTGGTGTGTGTGTGTGTGTAATTACCTAAGTGTAGTTACAGGATGAGAGCTACGCTCGTGGTGTCCTGTCTTCCCAGCACTCTTTGTATAACGCTTTGAAACTACTGACGGTCTTGGCCTCCACCACCTTCTTACCTAACTTGTTCCAACCATCTACCACTCTGTTTGCGAAAGTGAATTTTCTTATATTTCTTCGGCATCTGTGTTTAGCTAGTTTAAATCTATGACCTCTTGTTCTTAAAGTTCCAGGTCTCAGGAAATCTTCACTATCGATTTTATCAATTCCTGTTACTATTTTGTATGTAGTGATCATATCACCTCTTTTTCTTCTGTCTTCTAGTTTTGGCATATTTAATGCCTCTAACCTCTCCTCGTAGCTCTTGCCCCTTCAGTTCTGGGAGCCACATAGTAGCATGTCTTTGCACCTTTTCCAGTTTGTTGATGTGCTTCTTAAGATATGGGCACCACACAACCGCTGCATATTCTAGCTTTGGCCTAACAAAAGTCGTGAACAATTTCTTTAGTATATCGCCATCCATGTATTTAAAAGCAATTCTGAAGTTAGAAAGCGTGGCATAGGCTCCTCGCACAATATTCTTTATTTGGTCCTCAGGTGATAGTTTTCTTGTGTGTGTGTATGTGTCAATTTGGTGGGTGAGGACCAAAACTCGGTTAAGTAACTTGTTTCATTCCGAGAAGAGTTGGAGGAGGTTAATGAATATTTAAATCGTGCCTAATTAAGGTCACGTAAGTGTGGTGATGATCTATAGTCTCTAGTGCTATTAGGACACTGCATGAACAGCTTGTAAAGTTTACTGTGTGCAGTTTACAATTCCTGCTTAAACATTGAAAACTTATCTTGAAGAGCAACCACATAACTGATTCTTCAGGAAACTTTTCATATACTGTACTCAAAACCTATTATATGCAATATTAAACATGTGCACACAACTCACCAATTCTGAGAGTTGATCAGTTCATAGATTATAGGCCATGTACCACAGAATTGATGCTGCCTTTTTCATGTATTAGTATTATATGCCTCATTATGTAATATTGATCAGTATTAAATTATAATTGTTTTGCCAGGTTACATGTGCATGTAGACTGTGCCTGTTACATTTGTACAAGCTGTTTGCCTATTTTTGGGGAAAGCCCCTCAGTGGCTCCTTATCATTTGTAACTTCCTGAGATTATACCATGACAAAAAACACATCTTTCATGGAAGATGTGTTTGACTTTCCGGGTACCAGAGCCAGAAACTGTCTTCCTGACACAGGCACAGGGAGTGAGTGGCATCGCACCACCCCACTGGGAAAGCATCCAGAAAATCGTGAAACTTAACAACTAACCAGTGAGTTCACAGAAAATGAAGCCTTAAAGCTGCCAAACAACGTTACTAACAATACGTATGGAACAAAGGATTTACTCGAACTTGCTCAAAACTCATTAGTAGCAATCACCACCACACAGAGGACAGCACATTCTTGCAGCTGGCTACCCTGGTCAGTTTTGTTGCTGATGTTACGGTGGATGTTTTTACCAGTAGAGTTCTGGTCCCCCAATTGTGGGCAGCCTCGCTGCTTAATGCTAAGTGCTGGCCGTCCTTTGACTTTGTTCATCATGCACAGACCATTTGCTTGTTACAGTATTATTTCCTTTATTTTAATATTAGCTTCACATGCATGTTTTGTCTCCAGCTTGTTGTGTGAGCTTCCCTGGGTACCTGCTAGCACTGATCCTTGCACAGAGAAGAATTATCTTCTCTGGTGTGTTTGGGAGTTTGCCTGATAGGTAAGATCACCAAGGTGGAGAACCTTGGTGGAGAATGTTTTGTCACCTCTGACAACCTTATGCTTCTCCTTAGCCATTCTGGTCTCTCGACCGTGTTTTGGTCTCTCGACTGTGTTTTGGTCTCTCTCCTCACCTTGGATTACAGTTTTTCCTTTGGTTTGTGATATCTTTCTCAAGGAAAATTCTTTGGAGCAGAACAGGGTTTGAATCAGCATCCTGAGTAACCCCAGATGCACAACTTAACCCATGGATGATGATATGTTGAAGAGTATTTAACCTGGAGCCTAGTCTCCCGACTCTTAGTCTGGAGACTAGGCTCCAACGATTTTCTTAGATATATCACGTTATTGTGATTTCCATTTGTACAGTATATCTTTCTTGAAGACTGCTTTTGTTGGTTCTCACCTTTGGTTATAGGGTTAGAGAGCTTCAGGCTCTTCTCTGGGGGCTGGGGTTCTGTTCTTTTGGCTCTGGTGGTTGGCTTGTTCATTTGCAGCCTCCTCCTTTTTTAGTGAAGAATGAATCAGCTGGCTTCTGGATGCATCCTTTGTTTATTGATGGTTGATTGGACTGAAGGTGCATCATTTGTTGTCTGGTGGCAGCATGTCACTGTTACCTGTGTTCTACCAATTTTGCCTTGGTGAACACCTTGTTGGTTGATCCCATTTCCTTGGTCCCCTTTTCCAAGGCTCCCTTTCTCAGGCTGTCTGCAGTGTCATTAAATTAAATCTAGCCAACCTAAGGTATGCCTGTGGGCCTTTGATGTTTACAAGTAGTGGCCTTGGCTGTGATTTTCTCTAACATGTCCTAGGCAGATATTTGGACTCATAATTTTGGCAGTCTAACAGGGTCCTGGCAGCCCAGTATTTGCTCATGGTGCCTGATCCCATATGGTATTGTGTTGCTTTGGGCCATACCCTCCCAACTTAGTTTCTCTTCTTCCTAATGCATGCTGTCTCCCTTCTGTGGACAACCCCATTCACATTTTTTATGGTTAATTAGCTTCTGGGAGCCACTGGGGGCTATCCCCCCAGAAACCCAACATTGAATGTAATGAACCCCTCTTTCTGGTAGAGCCCTGGTATGGTTTCTTAGTGGCTCCCTGATTTCCTCCCTTCCTTCCAGGTTTGTTGGTTTGTCGGTGAGTTGTTCATCAGCTCCAGAACTGTCCAGAGGAGCCAGCTGCGGGCAAGGTTTGGGCCGCCTGGTACTGGTGATTGGCACTAGTGAGTTTCGAGCTAGTTTGAATGTATTCCTTGTTCCGTGTGGATCAGTTGCAGACTTGTTTGCTGGTTTTTAAGGTTTTGTTTTCTGTGAACCCTGCAATTGTTTATAAAATTTCGCTGACTTTCTGGATGCTTTTCCAGTGGGGTGGCAAATTGTCATTCACTCCCTGCATCTCTGTGAGGGGGGGGGGGGCAGTTTCAGGCTCTGGTCCCCGATAGACCAAACAACTTCTGCATCTGATATGACATTCTAACATGGAGCAATCTCAGCCAGATAGCTTCATGGAGCCAGTGGGGCTCTTCTTGATATAAGGAGTTTCATTACATTCAGTGTTGGGTTTTTATGAAGCAACCTTGTGTGTTTTGACAATTGATACTAGTAGTGTGTTTTGATAGATAGAAATTGTTCTGTAACTACTGATCCTTTCACTTGTCGTACAACACATGCTATCCTCATGCTGATATTTTCTGGTTGTCCTGTACATAGTTTACCTGTTTATAGCAATGCATTCCATTATTGCACAGATTTAGATGCAAATAAACTCTCAGAATCAACATCAATTAATCCATTTCTAAAACATGTTCTATATTCAGCTCTATATTTAGGAATTGAGCAGTTTTTATAGTATCAGTTTCTTCAGCAAGAATTTTGTTATTTAATTTGAGTATAGTTAAATGGACCTGTTTACATTATTCTGTACAGTAGTATTATGTACATAATAATTATGTATATAATAGAGAAACTAACTCTTCAAGGATATTAATAATTAGTTAGGTATGGTATCTCATGCTATAACATACAGGCAGCCCTCTGCTTTTGCTGTATAGAATATGGATTCAATGGAATGTGAATAGGTACTTTAATACCAAGTTTTCTAGTGTGTGTCTGAATTTTGACATGTAGATTTCGTGTAGATTATCAGATGATCTTCTGGTCTACCACATTCTAGGTACAATACCAATATTGTGTCGGGCCTCCTCACTTCAGAATTAGAGTTCGTGTTTTGCAAATTGTTGAAATTATATTTCTGTATATATGTGCATCCCAAGTGCTCTGCATTTAATTATTTACCATTTTTGTGGCTGGATGTGGGAATGATCATTCAGTTTAATTAATGTTCTAATAGATGTTTTGTTCAGTAAATACAGTAGTGTTTTAAAGTGGACTTTTGGAGGTTTTTGTAACGTTATCTTATTTTATCTGTATTCAGGTACCATTAGGTTTGATTTATACTGCTTTTGCTTTACCTGGATTACACAGGAACGTAATCATTATACAAACTGAGGCCCACCAATAAGGGTGGGGGAAACCATTTAAACATTCTATACATGATGCCTGTACATTCATTATATGTAATAAGTACAGTATTGTAATTAAAAATTTTGCTCAATAGTTCTAGTAAAATTATTCTTAGTAAGGAACGTTTTAATTTTTCTCAATTTATTTGCCTCCTTTTACTAATTTAATGTTTTGGAGCATCTTAGAAATTTTTGTGATCCAAAAGTAACAGTTTGGCTTTAATTTAACCCTTGGTTGTACTAACATTGTGGCTTTTCTATCTACCTTCCTGCCATGATCCACCAGCCCCTGCCCACTACCTCTACCTGTTACACGCTCAACGTAAGTAGTGCGTACTGCTTCCACACCAATACTTTCATGGATACTTAGTGGATAGGAATCCCTGATCATTACTTTAATGGATACATAGTGGTTAGGGGCTCCCATATTATTACTTTAGTGGATACAAAGTGGATAGATTACACACAGAAATCACAATAGCGTGATGCATCAAATGAACAAATCTACAAGGGCCGTGATGAGGATTCGGACCTACGTCCGAGAGCATCCCAGACGCTGCTTTAATCGACTGAGCTACGATATGGTCAAAAGACCATGTCGTAGCTCAGTGGATTAAGGCAGCGTCAGGGATGCTCTCGGACGTAGGTCCGAATCCTCATCACGGCCCTTGTAGATTTGTTCATTTAAAGTAGATAGATCTTATCCACTTATCAAGATCTCCCTTATCAAAATTTTCATGGATAAGTAGTGGAAAGGTGCCACCAGATCAATATTTTCATGAAGTAAAACTGCCAGATAATATTTTCACTGAAAATTTAATACTGTAATATGGTAGAATTTATACAGCAGTGCATGGTAGTTGTACTAGTATTGTATTATGAAGTATTTTAGATAATGTCAGGTGTGCAAAGGCTGCATTATGGGTGAATGGTAATGTACAACAGTGAAACTGATTTTGTTTCGTATCTTTAAATAAGAGAGAGAGAGAGCGATGTATAGAATGACGGCCTTAATAAATTTCTTAAAATGTATATACCTGCACAATACAGTACAGTATTGCAAAATAAAATATCTAGACAGATTCATTGTTTTTGTCAAGAAATGATGATACAGTACTGTAGTTTAAAATTAAACAAAATTCAAACATTTTCTTTTATTATTAATAATTCTTAATGATATAGATTATGAATTGATGGAAATTGACACCATGAAATATGATTCTGAAAAATTTATTGACAATTTATTATTGTTTGAATCTATCTTAAACTCGTAACACTTTCTTATATGGTGCTGAATAATTACAGTATTGTTTTACTGTTGTTTTACTGATAGACAAATGGTCTTTCTTAGCAATTAGACACAGCTTGCAGTGCTGAAGAATATATGGCACTGCTCAATAAATACTAAACTGACCGAGTGATTCACTGTGGAGCATTGTTTAATGGTGTGAAGTTATAATTGTTGTCTTTGTTGTTTTGTGTGTTGCTTCCTTCATGTGTCAATTGTTTCTTCAAATTGTCTTGAAAAAGGTCAGTTTCTTGGGTGATGTGATGAAGTAATTTAATAAAAAGCACAGACATTGTTGGATGAAGGTTGATTATTATAATGTTGGAACTAAGGATCCAGCCTACAACTAAGCTATTTGCTCAAATTGAACTAATAACATTAATTACATTATGTAAAGTAAGCCACTGGAGGTGTAGATATTAGTGAGGTATGAACCTAGGTATTGTTAGATAACTGTACTGGTACTGTTACCTTTGATAGCAATTGTAATAGGTAAGCTCTCTGCTCTGCCCCACACACAGTTCCATTTTGTGTTGCTATTCACATCTAGTACATCCCATTTGGTTAACACCCTAAAATTTATGTTTATAGTTTGAATAATGTAGTTGTATCAGATTTTAAATTCATCTGTTAAAATTTCATGAATTTATAATATGCAGCTTGTACTTGTGTACTTTTCATTCATGTAATGTATTTGTCAGCCCCCCCAAAAAAAGAAAAAAGATATATAGTAGAAATTCCCTGTTTCTTTTGTAGATAAATTTATCTAGTCATATTTTTTACATTTATCTAACACCAAAATATTTAAACTTTGAATTTATATTTTGTACTTTGATAGTGAGAGCTATAAATTAAGTATATATTTTAATGTAACAAATACTGTGCTTGGTTTTCCTTCCTATTTCTCCTTTCATTCTTGTCTTCCATTAACCTTCACTGCCAATCTTCTGCCTTGGATGTTGTTGCACGGTGAGTTTCGCATCGTATTTTATGTGGAAGTTTATATGGGATTGTGTATAGTGACTATCAGCAACCCTTCAGTATTTGTAGATAACTATTTGTAGTATTTGTTGCTTGTTGCATGAGTAGGTTAACTTTCTATTATTCCTGAATTTTTTTCAGAATAGCAAAGCAAAATTAACAATTTATGCAGGGGAGGATTTAGGACTTTAATGTTAGAGGTTCATATAAACTATCTTGATTGCCTCACAGGCAATAGTAACAATCGACAAGCTATTCCACTATTACACTATTTGAGCTATTCCACTTGGATGATCCCTAAGGCAAGATCAGTGATGGTCTCACTGAAGAGGATCATTCTGCAGGAATACAGAGGTCTGTCTTTTCAAATGTCCCTGTCATGTCATAATGGTACTGTGGAAGAACTGGAGAGAAGCCTGGTGTACACCAGTGACCCCATAAAGTTATCATAAACATCAGAGCCTTAAGAAACCCTCCTTGGTAACACAGGAACAACCATGTAGCACTCGCAAACAGTTACAGTGACAGTTGGTGACAACTCACAGTGACAGTTTTCAGCTGTCACTGTGATGTGACAAGTTTTGAATTGTCACATCTTCTTGGCTGTTGCCCCTGACTTCCACCAGACGACAGCACCCATGGAGACATTTGATCTGCTTTGAGTGGGTTCGATATTAGATCCAGCTAAGTAGGTCTCCCCCCCCCTTTTTTTATGACTGTGTATTGTGGATTCATGCTTTGTACTTTCTAAGGTAGTATGTTTATTATTTGAACATATAACAAGTGTGACAAATCTTGAGTGTGACTTGTTTTCAACATTCTCTCTCCTGGTGCCATTTGTCCAGAACCAACGGCCTTCAGCGTTACTTTTTCTGTGGTTGTTTGGTGACCTTCACTGTGGTCAAATTCAGAGTTTTGTCCACTCCCTTAGTGTTTTGCTTTATTTACCTACACTTAGAACTAGGACAAAGAGGCTCATTTGAGTGTTTGCATGGTTTACAGCTACTCTGTACCTACATGGCTGGTAGGTGGCTGCTGTTATGTTGTCGGCTTGTGACATCTTTGTTGCCAAAGCCGTACGGCTTGTGACACCCAAGTTGCCAAACAAATATCTGAAATGTCCTAATTAGATACTTTTCTGCTACCCACCACCACCAGGTGGCAATCTGTACAACACAGTCCCAGTGATGTAAGCTATGGTGTTCACACTCTTGCTTGGCACACATTGGAGGTTTATTGCTCCTGCAAACAGAATTCCTAATCAAAGAGTAGTTGGGTAATGATCTGTTGGATATAAGATCAGTACACATGAGCTGTGCGTGAGATCATGTTGAAAAGATTGTATAATAAACTGTTTTCTCTGGCTGCCTTTGTCCATCTTAGCTTTCATTTTAGAATGCTGCTAGCAAATGCCTTTAACCACCAGAGTTATCTTTTGAGGCCTTTGTGTGCCTCCTTTGAGAAAGATTTGTCTTGTGTCAATCCTTTCTGGGTAGTTTTTTGGAATTGTGGGTATGCATGCTGGTGTTGTGTCAGAGTTTGTTTTAAAAGGCTAGGACCAGTGCCACTCATCTAATATTTTGCATGAGAGACGAATTATTTGTTTTCTCTCTCATCAGATGGTTTCTCTCATTGTATCATCCCGAGTGACTGTACCAGATTTCTGTGCACTGAGGGCACTTATGTTCATGTAGAGATTACTCTTCTTTTTCTCTTGTTGACTTTCTCACTTTTTCCATTTGAATAGTCTTGCATGTGAGTCCTTTAGTTTGTGAATTTTATCTTGGGCAGTTGTATTGTCTCATGATTTAGTTCACTTTAGCTTTTGTTTCACAGTTCATTTTCCTGGCTTTGCTACCTTACCAGGACCCCCAAGTTGTTCAAGTTGCACCTGGTAGTAGTGGGAGGGAAAGATAAATATCTAATTAAGTAGAATTTCTGGTTGCATTTCTTATACCATGTCGTAGCTCTGTTGATTAAGGCAGCATCTGGGATGCTCTCAGATGTAGATTCAAATCCTCGTCACGGCCCTTGTGGATTTATTTATCTACCTAGGTATTTTTCAGTCTTGTTTGCCGCATTTCTCTGATGGGGTTTTTGTAAATCTTTCAAGTCTGTTTGTATGCAGTTAACTTCAATAGTGGGTTAATTTATGATCGTCTCATGCTACCCCTGCTGCTTCACAGAGGGGACAAAATGGTTTATAAACATGCTTGTCCTCAGTGGGTAGAGAGAAGTCATAGGGGAATGGCCTGAGAAGGCAGATTTACTGTGTTCTCAGGGAAGCTATATGGGGTGCCATCCAGAAAGGGACATTTCATTATACTCAAGACTGATTAATTAAGTTTGGTATTTCAGATTAATTGCCTGCACTAGCTTTTAGTGAGCATGTTACAGTGATATAATGAGGAACTGATTGGTGCTGTAACAGGAGAAGTGGGGTAGTTGACAGTAATATAAGCATTTACCCAAGTTCTGATGTGGAATTATATTATTTAATTGAGGCTCTTAGCTTCTATATAAAGACTAAACACAGAATTCAGATATCCAATATATTTATTATTATTACCCTGTTCCCAACTTCAATAGAGTAGAGCATCATCAGCCCAGGGAGGATAGGGGAGACTTACAAGAAAGGAAGGCTAAAGAAATGAAAAATGACACCTATTCATGTATATTTGTAAATTGTTAGGATATTGACTTCTTTCGATTAAATTTGACATGGTAAATTTATTGAAGTACAGTGGTACTGTATTTGATTTGCTTGCACTCACCGAGAGCTGTTAATATTTGTCAAAAGTAGTCATTCATGGTTACAGATAAAATATCAATGGGTCTGAACTCCCTGGGAAATTGTATTAATAGTCTATCTTCTAACAGCATTTACTCCTTAATGTAATGATATTTCTTATTGGGATCAAATTTAGTTAAACTGATATGGCCAAAGAACTAAAGACCGTTCCTGAGCCAGTTTAAACTGTTATGGCCAGATAATACTGGGCAGTTCCTCCTCCAGTTCTCTTAAAGCTTAAAAATAATCTTTAAAAGTTGAAGTGATTCAGCAGTACTGTAGATGGAAAAATTGGATAAAACCATTTTAAAAGTACAGTAGTGGTCTTTTCTGGGAGGTGTTGCTCTATAGATTCTTGAGCTATAGCACTGGGGCTGCCAAGCCTTAGGGAATTGCACGAGGATCCAGAGGTTTGCTCGATTCTACTGGAAGTCATGACCAGAATCTGGCTCTCAGGCAAGTGGAGCTTAAGCATTAGAGATTAATTCAAAATCAAAAGCAAACCACCAAAAGTATAAATGAATCAAAATGAGCAACTGCTCATTTTGAAATGAGCAGTTGAAATGGAATTAAAAACCCAACTCTGAGGGAAAACAAGGCAAACAATTGTTGCTGTGTAATGAACATTCCAGCCATAACACTCCTGTCTGTCACCAGATGTCAGGCCAAGTCAACCAGGGTAACCACCAGCCAGTTACTCATTCACATGCCTAGTTCATCTAGTGTCGCACCTCTCTTAGACTACATTCAGCTTTCCACTAAGACGAGTGTCACTGGCTATTCTTGGAACACTTCAATATTTTTGGGGCCATTGCATTCTTTTGTTTCATTTCCTGCTTCATGTTTGTGTTGAACCTGGCTCCCAGAATTTTCACCAGACTTACTCAAGTGGTCATTAGGCATCTTCCCCCTCTCTGCCACATTCAACTGTATTCATTTGGGTCCTTGAACACTTTAATGGGCAGCTTGAACTTTACCTTCATGTTTACCCACTGGGGTGTGTCTTTCTTCAAAGGTGCTGTACCAATGAACAAATCCACAAGGGCCGTGACGAAGATTCGAACCTGCATCCGGGAGCATCCCAGACGCTGCCTTAATCGACTGAGCTATGACATGGTAAAAGAGTTGAAACCAAAGTTCTACTGAACTTACTTTCAGTAAAACTTCGATTCAACTCTTTTACCATGTTGTAGCCGAGTCGATTAAGGTAGCGTCTGGGATGCTCTCGGACGTAGGTTCGAATCCTCGTCATGGCCCTTGTGGATGTGTTCATTTGATGCATCACGCTATTGTGATTTCTGTGTGTAGTGCTGTACCATGTTTTCCAGAGAGCATCCTTTTGCCACAATCAGTCTCATGCGATGCATGACTCGCCTTGCTTGTAAAAGATTTTGATTCATCATTTTACCCTTTGGCTTTTTGGGGTTCAGTTCCATGGTAGATTTCTCCTCCGTTGATTGATCTGTTCACAGATGCATCAGAACTCAAATGGAGATTCATTTTCAGCTATCACTGTGTCAGTCAAGGACAGTGGGCTCTATGGCTGCAGTGGCACACATTATGGTTTAGCAGTTTGTGGCATTTGGGTTGTACTTCCATGTGTCTGTCTCCTGCAGGGCTCTGCTCTCCACCTTCATTCAGATTGCAATCCAGTTGTCTATTGTCTTAATGGGGAGAAGGGTCTGGTTTCCTTTTCCCTGTGAGTATGACTGCACAAAGACTGACGTCTGGCTTCTTGAGAGTTCAAGAAGCCTCTAGTCAGCTCACAATGTGTGTGTCAAATAACAAATATCCTTTTGGATGGTCTGTTTCACTTTTGTACAATCTGTGAAGTGGTCGGCAGTCAAGCCTTCTTTCTTTGGCTATGTGAGCCATTTGGTCATTTTCAGGTGGACCTGTTTACCTATACATATATATGGCTTCCCTCTATGTGGCAATGTTTTCAAAATTCTGAGGCCATTAGGCATCCTCTTTCTGGACTGGGGTTATGGTCATATCAGGATGGTTCTGTGTTCTCCATCAATATCGGTGTGATGTTTTTAGTCCTTGTTTACTGTCACCTGTATTGGAGTTGAGTAGCAGGCTTACTGGCACACACTAGAAATGAAAAGATGATGACAACAACAACTATTAGTTCTGTTTGTGTAAAGAAGGCTGTCTGGCATGGACCCTGGGTGATGTAGCTTGCGATCTGGTAGCATTCGAGTGAATTATAGCAGGGGGGGGGGGCATCACCTTGTGTCAACAACTGCTTGCCTGTTTTCAAGACACTGCTTGAAAGCAAATCTCATTTGCTTTCAAGCAGTGTCTTGTTTTGATGTACACATTCTCTTTGGTGGGTTTGCTCTTCATTTTGGGTTGATCTCTAATCCCCAATCTCCCCGAACATGAAAGAGAGAGCGAACCAGAATCTGGTCATGGCTTGAGTGGGTCTCAGAATCCTGGTTTGATATACTAAGGTTTGGCAACCCCCTTGCTGTAGCTTGGGAAACTACTGAGTCACTCATCAGGACGAGATGTTTCATTATATTCAGTGCTTTATTTTTATTTACTACTACAGGATTTACTAAAACAACTTATTGAAGTTATTTCCCATTCCATCGAAGCCAATTTGCATGTTATTAGAGCACATTGATACAGTATCTATTATATATTTATAAGTATTCTGTAAGGCTTCTGCGCTGAATGACCACTCTAAACTGCCACTTATATTTGCTTAAAATAAATATAATTTTGTGATATATAATTAATATTCTTAGTATAACTTTGGTATACATTAATGTCTGTTAGTTGTTCAAAATTATTTTATATTTCATGTAATTAGCAATGAACAGCATTTGTTTGTATTTACCAGGGTTGCTCGCAGTACCGGCCAATGTCGGTGGTGATGGAGGGTCCACAAGATCGTCTCTCAGTGATGCTTCAGCCATTAGTGGTTCTTCCACACGGACATATGTTAATGAGGCTTCCACACTCATTATTGAGACCAGTGAAAATGGTGTCTTTAAGTAAGTATTTGGTTAATTTATTGGGTATCCAGAACAGGTGTTTGTACTGGCATTAATAAGGTTATTTGTTTATTTGCGCAGGGAAGAATTGTTTGGAGTTATTTTAAATACATTTGTGTTGGGACTGTTGAATATGATGATGGTAAAATAGACATAGAGGAGATATTTTTGCATGGTCCTTGTATCCTTGTTTCAATGGGAAACTATATTTTTTTTTTTTCATTACTAATTATTATGTTATTATGTTATAATTATATCATCTTTCCACAGACATTACCTGATTCCTTTGGCACTACAGCAAAAGAGCAAGTGGAGGAAGAAAGGCTTAAAACTTCACATCTTCGGAGAACACACTTTTGTCGCCAAACACATGTCCAGGTACTTGAAGTTTTATTATGGTATACCTGTTGTAACCATTACTGCAGTGGTGTTTTAGAGTTTTGAATTTAAATTGTTTAAATATGGATTAATAAAATTTTGAAGTATTTTGCATGTATCACACTATTTTCAGAGCCAATGCCCATTGGTGGCTCCCCTTGAACCAATGGTCTATATGGGCCCATAGACACACGTTCTGCCGGTCAAACTCCTGTCATTTGTTCACCCATCATGACCAGTAACTTTTCAAATAGTCAGGGTCACATTGTTGGAAAGAGTAGACCATAGCCAATCTGATTCGAGCTACCACTGAGAGACCAACTCACTATTACTCAATCGCTCTCCCGTATCCATGTTTGATCCCTTATGTTGGTATAGTACTTGTTTCAATGGTTCACCTTGCTATGATTTGGTGTGCCTTTGCACAGCCCCATGTGCCCATTTGAAAAAAAAAATAGATGCCTTGCTTTATTTTAAATTAAATTCTGTTTAATATTTTGCAGGTGTTTTGTGCTGCTTGTTTTTCCCTTTCCCCTTCCCTTTATATGGCAGGAGTTTGATGTTTTGGTTCAAACCTTGTGTATGTTATCAAATTCCTTTAAAAAATGGATTATAATCCTGTTGCTCATTTTATTATATAGAGTATTAACAAACTGGTCTCTCAGTACTGGCTCGAGTTAGATTAGTCATGGTTTTTCCTTCATTGGCTGTGTGAGCAGCTACTTAAATATTTAGTGGTTATGGTTGATGAATAAGTCATTAGAGCTTTACAGGCAGAAAGTGCATGTGTAGACTCGTGTATGTCACGTGTTTAAGGAAGCAACCAAGAGATTGACTCGGAAAGAGTTTCACTACAACCAAGACCATGTTTTGTGTGTTTTAATAGGTGTTTAGTACATTGTAAATATGCAATGTAATATGCAAAAAAAAAAGGATTTTAAAATACAGTTTCCTCCCTAACGAAGTAAAGAATTTGGCAGCATTATGGTATTCAAAGTAATGTTAACTTCAATGTTAAATGTAATGTTAAAAAAGTAATGTTTGTAGTACCGCCTACTATCACTTCCTCAGTAGTATATAGAACTTCCTCTTTGTGGTAATTCATCAATTATATTACCAAAACTACTTGCTCTATCATCAGTATCAATTTAATTGCCTCCTTTTCCTAGTGCTAATTTTATTCTCTTCATATCAAAATTTAAATGCACTGCAAACTTTGCCTTTATCACTTAATTATAAACATCCAATGTATAGGCCATAATATGATCCTAGTGTAGGTTTACATTGGGCTGTAATCCACAGTAGGATTATATTACAGCCTAGGTGTAAACCTACAGTAGGATCCTATTACAGCTAGTGTAAACCCACAGTAAGATCATACTACAGCCTAGGTATATATCCTACTGTAGGTTTACACTAAACTGTAATATGATACTACTGTAGGTTTACACTAGGCTGTAATATGATCCTACTGTGGGTTTACACCAAGGCTGTAATGTGTTCCTACTGTGAGTTTACACCTAGGCTGTAATATCTTACCGCAGGTTTACATCTAGGTGCAGTGAAATCTTGTGTACGTTCTTGCAAATGAAGATGACTATGACTGATTCTTAATGATATTAATAGCGCTCTTTCCTATACGCTCAGTTCAACGCCTTGTGAAGTGTGTCAGAAGACGTTAGGAAGAAGATTTGGCAAGCAAGGTTATGTGTGTCGTGACTGCGGCTTCAAGTGTCATAAGCCGTGTCATGTTAAGACAGAAGCGGTTTGTCCCAACTCGACTGTCACACAATGGACCTGTAAGTTATTTTCTTGCTCTTCCCCCCCCCATACTTTTAGCTTACAGCTTTATGAATTATATAATTATTGCTTAACCCTGGTGATATGCACTAGTGCTGTGTGATGATTGGTGACATGTTCTAGTGCTGTGTGATGATTGGTGACATGTACTAGTGCTATATGATGATTGGTGACATGTACTAGTGCTATGTGATGATTGGTGACATGCACTAGTGCTACATGATGATTGGTGACATGTACTAGTGCTATGTGATGCTTGGTGACATGCACTAGTGCTATGTGATGATTGGTGACATGCACTAGTGCTATGTGATGATTGGTGACATGTACTGGTGCTACGTGATGATTGATGACATGCACCAGTGCTATGTGATGATTGGTGACATGCACTAGTGCTACATGATGATTGGTGACATGCACTAGTGCTATGTGATGATTGGTGACATGCACTAGTGCTACATGATGATTGGTGACATGCACTAGTGCTATGTGATGATTGGTGACATGCACTAGTGCTATGTGATGATTGGTGACATGCACTAGTGCTATGTGATGATTGGTGACATGCACTAGTGCTATGTGATGATTGGTGACATGCACTAGTGCTACGTGATGATTGGTGACATGCACTAGTGCTATGTGATGATTGGTGACATGTACTGGTGCTATGTGATGATTGGTGACATGCACTAGTGCTACGTGATGATTGATGACATGCACTAGTGCTATGTGATGATTGGTGACATGCACTAGTGCTATGTGATGATTGGTGACATGTACTAGCGCTATGTGATGATTGGTGACATGCACTGTAGTGGCTCTTGGTGGGGGGGGGGGGACTGTTTGACAACTTGGTGCCTAGTGACACATTCTTCAATTTCACATTTACCTTCATTGTTATTTTACATGTATTAACAAAACTGTTAATTTTATTATTAAACTTTGTTTCCCAGCTTGTATTTTTTCTTGCATAATAGGTGAGAAAAATGCTTCACTTTTTGCTAGCAATGGCATTTAAATTTAAAAAAATTATTTAGAAATGTTCTTAGATTGTTAACACTTTCGTTTCCCGAGGATGTTGGTGACGTCTATCCCTGCTGGACGGATGTCCGCCAGGGATGGCAGGGATGTCCTAAATTAATGTTAAAAATCTCTTTGTTTTCCGATCATTATGGGATGAGTTTTAAAATGCGCACCTTTAGATTGTGAACCACTTGATACCAGAATGAGCGACATAGCTTGAAAATTGAGGTGAGAAAACTAATCAGAGTATGCACATTTTAGTGTGGGTGTGCAGATGGGTGCTTGCTCATGGATAATGCTCGGCGGGCTTTCTAGTTTGCTTTAGGTATTGTTTATTTTTATTGTATATACATATATCCCTTTAGAAAATTCTATTGTGAACAAATTGATACCAAAATGAACGATGTAACACGAAAATTGCCAGGTAACACTCACGGGGAGCACTCGGCTGATTTTCAGGTTTGCTGCAGGTGGCATGCCGAGCTTTTTTACCTTATATGCATATATCCCTTTTCGAAAATTCTATTGCTAACATTTTAATACGAAAATTAATGATGTAGCCACGAAAATTGACGTAATAAAATACATTTTAGTATGGATGTTGTGGATGTGTGGATGGGTGCTCACTTACAGGTAATGCTTGGTTGATTTTTGGGTTTGCTGCGGGTGGCACGCCAGGCTTTTTGACGTTATATGCATGTACCCCTGTAGGGAATTGTATTGTGAACAATTTGATATCAAAATGAACAATGTATAACAAGAATTGAGGTGAAAAAACTGAAAATAGTATACACATTTCAATGCTCTTGCTCGCTCCCTGGTAACGTTTGGCAGACTTTCAGCTTTGCTGGGGGATCGGGGTAGGCTTTTGAACCTTATATGCATATACCTCTGTATGGAATTCTATTGCGAACAAATTGATACCAAAATGAACGACGTAGCACAATATTTGGGTGAGAAAATTGAAAAGAGTATACACATTTTAGTGCTCTTGCGCATTCATGGGTAATGCTCAGCCGATTTGCGGGTTTGATGTGGGTGGCACACTAGGCTTTTGGACTTTATATGTATATACCACTGTAGGGAATTCTATTGCGAACAATTTAATACAAAATGAATGACATACAACAAAAATTGAGTTGAGAAAATTAAAAAGAGTATACATATTTTAGTGTGGCTGAGCTCTCACAAGAAACACCTGCCCCACCTTGAGGTAGGCTGGGGCCCATGCGCTGGGAGTGGCAAAGTGTTAACCTTTAGCTATTTTGAGTGTTGTTAGTATTCAGATTTGATCTTGCATGTTGAGCATTACATTATGAAGCAAGGTTCGGTATGGATATTTAGGCCGTAGATGTGTTGCCTGCCAAATTTTGTTTTTCCTGTAATGTAGTTAGCATGCCTCTAAATACTGACCTCAAATTATCCCAGTTATATACAGTACAGTATAGTCTCACTCAAATGGAACAATTAATTCCAGACCCCATTCTCCTGCAAGAATAGTTTTTGTTGCATCCTAACTTACAATTTTTGTGGAATTGTTTACTCCGTATTATTTTATTTGTATTGGTACAAATGATAGAACACACTATTGCATGTATTTTATTATTAAAATTGCTTGGAAAAAGTACACGTCTG
>WNGS01005680.1:17178931-17199726 GCA_020271785.1 Procambarus virginalis
TATTAATAATTAGTTAGGTATGGTATCTCATTGCTATAACATACAGGCAGCCCTCTTCTTTTGCTGTATAGAATGTGGATTCAGTGGAATGTGAATAGGTACTTTAATACCAAGTTTTCTAGTGTGTGTCTGAATTTTGACATGTAGATTTCGTGTAGATTATCAGATGATCTTCTGGTCTACCACATTCTAGGTACAATACCAATATTGTGTCGGGCCTCCTCACTTCAGAGTTAGAGTTCGTGTTTTGCAAATTTGTTGAAATTATATTTCTGTATATATGTGCATCCCAAGTGCTCTGCATTTAATTATTTACCATTTTGTGGCTGGATGTGGGAATGATCATTCAGTTTAATTAATGTTCTAATAGATGTTTTGTTCAGTAAATACAGTAGTGTTTTAAAGTGGACTTTTGGAGGTTTTTGTAACGTTATCTTATTTTATCTGTATTCAGGTACCATTAGGTTTGATTTATACTGCTTTTGCTTTACCTGGATTACACAGGAACGTAATCATTATACAAACTGAGGCCCACCAATAAGGGTGGGGGAAACCATTTAAACATTCTATACATGATGCCTGTACATTCATTATATGTAATAAGTACAGTATTGTAATTAAAAATTTTGCTCAATAGTTCTAGTAAAATTATTCTTAGTAAGGAACGTTTTAATTTTCTCAATTTATTTGCCTCCTTTTACTAATTTAATGTTTTGGAGCATCTTAGAAAATTTTTGTGATCCAAAAGTAACAGTTTGGGCTTTAATTTAACCCTTTGGTTGTACTAACATTGTGGCTTTTCTATCTACCTTCCTGCCATGATCCACCAGCCCCTGCCCACTACCTCTACCTGTTACACGCTCAACGTAAGTAGTGCGTACTGCTTCCACACCAATACTTTCATGGATACTTAGTGGATAGGAATCCCTGATCATTACTTTAATGGATACATAGTGGTTAGGGCTCCCATATTATTACTTTAGTGGATACAAAGTGGATAGATTACACACAGAAATCACAATAGCGTGATGCATCAAATGAACAAATCTACAAGGGCCGTGACGAGGATTCGGACCTACGTCCGAGAGCATCCCAGACGCTGCCTTAATTGACTGAGCTACGATATGGTCAAAAGACCATGTCGTAGCTCAGTCGATTAACCCTTCAATTGCGTATCGCATCATATGATGCGTTGACCGACTTGCAGAAAATTGCGCGTCGCATCATATGATGCGTTGGAGTACTACGCAAGATTTAAACGGCCCGCGGATACACGGGGTTCACCACACCTTCATCAGGGCTCTTGTAAACAGACGCCATTTTTAAAAAAAATCGTGGGCCAAACTCCCGGGTGTTAGGGGCCTCAGTATCGAGTAAGCTACCAAGCCTGACGCACGCAGCATGAGCTCACAGCACTGCTGTTCAGCTTGTGACCACAGCATCGCCTAAAAATGCCATAATGCCATTCAAAATGCCATTCATGCTATTATGTAGCGATAATATTATTACAGAAGACCCCTGACTGTGATAAAACTGACCATGGGTCTGATAATAAGAGGATTGTGATGATATTTAGCGCTGTGCTCCATGGAGGGAGGAGTAATGCTGTGGGAGGGAGGGTGGTGGCGTTGTTATCTGACTGTGTGTGGCCACCTTTTATTGACTGCACTCACCATACCAGCTTAGCGGTTCGTTATGGTGAACACAAATGTAGCTACTTATATATAACGTGTGTATAGAGAGTATAAACAGCAAGAGTAGGAGGTTGGGAGCCGCCATTTTGGTGAGAGGAGCGTCGTCTGCAGGAATTATCGTGCTGTTTACTGGTGATCACGTCTTTGGGCACCATACCAGTTTACTTGTACAAGTTTGGTGAATAAAACCGGTAGATATTTATATATAATGTGTGTATATAGCGTAATAACACCACAAGCAGTATTGTTGGAGGAGAAATATTAGTGCGTGTGGCCTTGAGGGCGGCAGCCATCAGCTGACTGTGAGGTCCATCAGTGGCAGTGGCAGCCAGTGGCGGGCTGCCACTGCCACTCAGCATACCAACTTAGTGGTTCGTTATGGTGAACACGAATGTAGATACTTATATATAGCGTCTGTATATAGTGAATAAAAGCAAAAACAGTATTGTGGGAGGAGAATGTGGGTGAGTCAGATGACTTGAGGGAGGGCGTGAGTGGCTGGCTGGTACACGGCGGTCACTCCTCGTTACTTTTTGACTCATAATAGCAACTTAGTGGTTCGTTATGGTGAACAAAACATGCAGATACTTATATATAACCTGTGTATATAGTATAACAACCGACAAAGTATTTGTTCACTGTTTGATGAACATAATTGAATCAACAATAAGCACACCATATTTTTGAGTACAGCGATGATTCACCCATTTCATTATATAAATATATCACACTACACACTATTGAATAATATTACAGCAAAAAAACTACGAAAAATCAATCAGAGACATTGAAATAATTAGGCAATTATCTCATTGTGGCAACTCCGGCCCGACAGCTGGCGATCAACAGACCGCCTGGGACGCATGCTGAGTGAGCGCCTGTTTTGTGCCAGACTTCCCTGCCCTATAGCGGCCAATATATTCAACTTACGATTTTTTTATTATTTTTCCCGTGATCAGTGAACACAAATTAACAGGTTAGGAAGAAAAAATAATTTTTTTTTTTTTTTTTGTATGCGCCTGTGGGTGTCAAATGGTATATAGCTATGCGCCATTTAAGGGTTAAGGCAGCGTCAAGGATGCTCTCGGACGTAGGTCCGAATCCTCATCACGGCCCTTGTAGATTTGTTCATTTAAAGTAGATAGATCTTATCCACTTATCAAGATCTCCCTTATCAAAATTTTCATGGATAAGTAGTGGAAAGGTGCCACCAGATCAATATTTTCATGAAGTAAAACTGCCAGATATTATTTTCACTGAAAATTTAATACTGTAATATGGTAGAATTTATACAGCAGTGCATGGTAGTTGTACTAGTATTGTATTATGAAGTATTTTAGATAATGTCAGGTGTGCAAAGGCTGCATTATGGGTGAATGGTAATGTGCAACAGTGAAACTGATTTTGTTTCTTATCTTTAAATAAGAGAGAGAGAGAGAGAGATGTATAGAATGACGGCCTTAATAAATTTCATAAAATGTATATACCTGCACAATACAGTACAGTATTGCAAAATAAATATCTAGACAGATTCATTGTTTTTGTCAAGAAATGATGATACAGTACTGTAGTTTAAAATTAAACAAAATTCAAACATTTTCTTTTATTATTAATAATTCTTAATGATATAGATTATGAATTGATGGAAATTGACACCATGAAATATGATTCTGAAAAATTTATTGACAATTTATTATTGTTTGAATCTATCTTAAACTCGTAACACTTTCTTATATGGTGCTGAATAATTACAGTATTGTTTTACTGTTGTTTTACTGATAGACAAATGGTCTTTCTTAGCAATTAGACACAGCTTGCAGTGCTGAAGAATATATGGCACTGCTCAATAAATACTAAACTGACCGAGTGATTCACTGTGGAGCATTGTTTAATGGTGTGAAGTTATAATTGTTGTCTTTGTTGTCTTTGTTTTGTGTGTTGCTGCCTTCATGTGTCAATTGTTTCTTCAAATTGTCTTGAAAAAGGTCAGTTTCTTGGG
The DNA here is from genome assembly GCA_020271785.1 of Procambarus virginalis. NCBI lineage: Eukaryota > Metazoa > Arthropoda > Malacostraca > Decapoda > Cambaridae > Procambarus > Procambarus virginalis. Next base: position 17,182,625 of record WNGS01005680.1, read on the forward strand.
TGATGTGATGAAGTAATTTAATAAAAAGCACAGACATTGTTGGATGAAGGTTGATTATTATAATGTTNTAAGGGATTTAATTGTAAACTGAGCAAAAGTATATTCACAGTAGTCACTCTGTCACTAATAATACTGTTTGCAGATAAATGTACTCGGTAATATATAGCTGTGCCACCACCTTTTTTATTTGGCCTACAGTATGAATGGCTTTATAACCAGCTAAGTTGTAGAGTTGGGTATAGTCTTTATTTAGCCAAGTTTCTGTTAGAATAATGAACGATAAGTTAGTACCTAGTGCTGTGAGTAATGCATTTAAATCGTCAAAATGTTTACCAAGTGATCTAACATTTGGTTGTAAACTGATAAACAGGTGTTATTTTGGAGTTTGTTTTTAGCCTGGTGTGCTGTGAAATACTTGCAATAATGATGATCAATGTGCTGGTTGGTGTAGATATGAGACAGAAGATTTTGATCAGGATCAATATCAGTGTGCATAGAGATGCAGAGGGATCACATACAAGATACATGATAGCAAAACACAAGAATAAAAGCAAATACAATAAAATAGTAACATTTAGAAGTAAAATAGAGATCCAATAGATAGCCAGGAAGGACACAGAAGTTAGATAAAATAAAAAAAAAAAAATCAGTAGAGACTGACAATATAAATGTAAAATAAAAAATAATAAGAAAAATAATAATCATAAAGTAAAATGAACTTGAGGATAATTAGCTTAGTAATGGTTAATTAAAATCCTATAGTTGGTATAACCTAAGAAAACAAAGTGAGCTCAAATAGATAATTCAGAAAAAAAAGAAAAAAAAGATATATATACTCAGATACATGTATATCTGAGTAAATCTGAATTTTACTCTAATATAAATCTAAGTGTAAAAATAAACAGGGTGAGAGTATATTAATGTGGAAGATTTTACTATGATACTGTGGTAGATGATATAAACAATTATACTATTACTTAATTCCAATAAATGATTACAAGAAACAAATACCAAGTTACTTTAAATATAACAGGGTAATAAGATCCCTAGGTTTAGTGACAAGGGGATTAACTAAGAACAAATAATTAAGAGTAAAAAAACAGGCATAGATGACAAACAAAAAATAAAAATAAAAATAAAAAACCTTTGGAAAGGAAAGGCAGAGTTTAAGTACACTTTGGTTGTATGTGAGACTACAAATTATGATCTGGTTATTCAGCTGATATCCCACAGTCAGCCAGGAAGGAAGTGAGGTGAGCCTCAGTGGTTATGACATAAGTTTTTCCAGAGTCAGTCTTCCTAGCTATTATTTTACCACCGCGCACAAAACAATGTTTAATAGCAGGGGATTTTTTGCAGATTCCACGTAGTTTATATAAGAGATTTTGTCTGAATCTGGTTAGACATTCGTTCACATAAACATTGGATTTCCCACCGACTGCAGCAGTGATAAGGTCAGACTTGCGGGAGCAGCTATCTAACTTCACACGTATCTTCCTGTTATTTGTGCCAGATGATTTCGTACCCACTCTATAAGCTGACTTGATGTCACTTGCTTCGATTGAATAATTCAGCTTAGTACGCAATTCCTGGATCACGATGGCAGTACAGTTTTCCCTGTCAGTTTCATGGGGAAAATCAAGTGATGAGATGATAACAGAATCAAGGAGCTTAAGTTGATCTGATTCGTCTTGGGTTGTAGTGTGTTGCTGTTGTAGGGAGTTAAAATGGTTCTCTAACTTTTGTAATATCTCTTCTTGCTTCTTAGAGGTTTCTAAGGGTATTAATTAAGGGTATGAGGAAGCAGGAAGGGTATGGGGAATACAGTTGAGGAAGCTAACAGCAGTAGGGTGTTCAGGCTCGCAGAGGTCAATATTAAAGTCCCCTGCGATAATTAGATGGTTTTTGTTCAGTCTGTTATCTAGTATTAGATTTCTAAGGTTTGAGTTGAATTCGGACACATCAGTGTTAGGAATTCTATAGACTGCACCCACAGACAGGACATACTCGGCACCCTTGACTCTGAAACTGGCGAAGATATATTCCCCACAGCAGTCTCTAGTTCTAATTACTTTTAAGCATGTTAGTACTTGGTGGTAGTAAAGAGCAGTACCACCACCTCTCTGAATTTGACGACAGTTGTGAAGCAGTTACTTCTGCTCTCTCTTGAGATGTGAACTTCATGCAGCTCCATGCCCAGTGCCTTTGTTGTCAGCTGTGCTTGTGGCGGTCGATCATCGTCCCTGTTCACATTTGGGTTCTAGTGTGAGGTTTCTAGGCCTCCTTGAGCTCCCTAGTGACTGGCTCCGGAAGGTTGTTGAAGCGCTCGGCTTGAGGTCTAACGAAGGGATTTTGGCCTTTGCTGTAGTTGTGTCAGCTGCTCTTCCCAAGCTGTATGCTCCTGTGCTATGGGAGGCAGTGGCCACATTCTTTGCTACCCGCCTCTCGTGTCGGCAGGCTGTGTTGGCACAGTCTTTAGATTCGGTGTGGGCTCTGACTTTCTTGTCCACCTACTCCTACTCCTCCACTTTCTTCTCCTCCTTCTCTACCTTCTTCTCCTCCTTCTCTTGGAGATCAATTTCTTTGCACACCTCAATGACTGGCTGGTTTGATCACCCAGTTTAATTACTGCCTGCCAAGCCAAGATATTGAGTTACAGGAGTTGCATAGTTTTATCATAGCAGATCAAGACCATTTGCAAAGTTCCTTTTCTCAGTAGGGCTCAAAGCTGCTCAGAGTCTGGTGTATTATCAATGGCATGGATGGTCATTTAACTGTAGCTCATGGGAGCAACAAGGTGTTCAGAAAAAGCCATTTCATTCCACTAGGCACATTAATTGTTTATTAAAATATTAATTATATAAAATTAAAGATTTTATTTTACTTGTATCCAATCTCTGACTTTCTTGCATTCATGTTAGATGTTTTAGGTGTTGCTAATGGCTTTCCTTTGTTATTTTTGCTTACCCAATGTTACTCTTTTTTTTACCCTTGTTAGGCCTCATTTTGATTATGCACTTCAGTTTTGGTTACCCTACTATAGGATGAACATAAGTTCACTTTAATGTGTACAGAAAAGAATGACAGTTAATGCCAGGAATTAGAAACCTTCCATTTGAAGAGTTTAAGAAAGCTTAATTTACATTCTCTAGCAAGGTGAAGGGATAAGGGAGAAATGATTAAAGTATACAAATGGATGAAAGGGTATGGCAAGGAGAATATTAATATGGTGCTAAACATAATGGCACAAAATAGAACACAGAACAATGGAGATACAGTAAATTGAATAAGACTAGATTTGGAAAAGACCTTGATAAATACTAGTTTAAAAACTAATTTGCAACAAATTACCTGATAATATACTGTAATAGATTTGAGATCATTGAATTGTTTCAAGCTTAAGTTAGACATTCAGTATAATGTATATGAATGAGATGGTTTGGTTTAAAAAAAATGTGCTGCCTCATATAAGCCAATTGGCCTTCTGTAGTTTTCCATACAGTATTCTTATGATGGTCTTAATGTTGCCCTCCAGTTTCTGTTCTTGGATCGGGCTGACTTGCCTGAGCACACACTCCGGTCCAGTGCAACTAGTCAGAGTCTAACGCCTAAAGGTGACCTCATAACTACAACTACAACTACATATGTCAAGGCTCCAGAATCACAAGGTAATTATAGGGCTTTTCATGCCTGCAGCTTGAGATATCTTGATTGATTAATGTTTTGATGGTTTATTAAACTTAGATGCCTTATTTCTGTTAAATTTGTCAAAATATATTTGATTCCATTAAGGAATGATTGATTTGGTTATGTTTGATACTTACTGGTCGTCCTTAAGCCTGGTTTATACTCTATATCCCTGCAAAAACAAAAAAACAAAAAATATAGAACAGACACCTGCTTATGTGGATAGTAATAATTGTTGGTTTCCACTTTTTTAATTGTGGATTGTCATTTTTGAAGAGTAGTTACAGGATGAAAGCTATGCTCGTGGTGTCCTGTCTTCCTGAAACTGTCGTATGACACCTTGAAATTACTGATGGTTTTGGCACGAACCACCTTCTCGCCTAACTTGTTCCAATAGTCTACAACTCTGTTTACAAAAGATAACTTTTGTATTTTGTTGTTTGGTACCTTGGATTTCCTCACAAAGGATTTCAAACTTCGTAGGTTTGATTTGAGGTGTATGGTGCAGCTATGATTATATTCCAGACTTAATTTCACATTTGTGAGGAACACAGCAAACTTTGACTTTCTAATTTGGGATTGTTTGATGAAAGGTTTTTAATAGGTAAACTCTATATCTATTTTTGAACTAGCATTTTTCTCATATAGCTTTATTTGAGTCGATAGGCCCACATTGTTGTGCATTTGTTTATAATAACTGTATTGTTAACTTATTTTGACATTACTATTGATTGTTTGAACAGATGTTGTTGTTAATGGAGGTGATGGAATTGCTGCTGCAGTGTTAAGAGATATTGAAGGCAAAAAGGTTGTAGTGGCTAACAATGCCAGCAAGTCGACCATGATCATCCATGCCTCCAGAAAAGTAAGTGTACACCAAGAGGAAGTTTTCTTTAATGTGTTATTAATCTTATCTCCTAATATGTTTTGGATGAGGTGAATTTATTTTATTAAATATTTTGAGTTTTAAGTCGTTTTAAATTCAATTAGTTGTCACAGCTTTCTTTTGCTTTTGTTTGTATTATATAAATTAATGCATGCAATTATGCATGCACAGTAAGATTAATATGTTTGACAGATGGCCTAACAGCCATATGTATTCAGTATGAATAATATATATACTGTACCTGAATTTACCTGAGGGCCAGCTTTCTAGTGACCTTGACAGGTAAAGGGAGCTGGCAACATGTTATTGGTTCCCCCCCCCCTTCCATTATTCTCCTTTTTACCAGCTGAATTTTGAATTGGCATACTGTCTTGTTTTTTTTACTTTGATGGGTGAAAAAGTCTCTCCTGTTTTCTGTCCTACAGTGTGGGTTGTTAAGCTTGAAGCTGTTGCCTCTTGTGTGAGTTACATTTAAAATGTTAAAGAAGTTATCTGGATTAATATCTTCCGATTCGTTTAGTATCTTTAATGTCTTGATGAGATGAACCCTCTAATGTCTGGTTGATGTTGTTGTTAGTCCTAAGGCCATCAGTCTTTCCTGATATGAGAGTTAATTTAGTTCTGGAATGATTGTTGCTGATCTGTGCTGAATACTTTCTAATTCATTTATATCCTTTTTGAAGATGAGATCTCTATACTGTACTATATTTAGATACTGTAGTCCAGATGGGAAAGTGGGAAGGAGGGGGGGGGTGCACCAGAAAATTGTCATATTCTTGAATATGGTTTTCACAGCTTTAATACACTTGGTTCCCTACAACACATCTGAAATAAGACAAGTCAAAGGTATAAGGAATGAATTACAAATCATCATCATAAAGAATTCTACAACAAGAACAAACGAATATTATCTAATTAATTAGATTAACACCACCAGTCTCCGTGGTGTAGTGGTAAGACACTCGCCTGGCGTTCCGCGAGCGCTATGTCATGGGTTCGTATCCTGGCCGGGGAGGATTTACTGGGCGCAATTCCTTAACTGTAGCCTCTGTTTAACTCAACAGTAAATGTGTACTTGGTTGTAACAACGATTCTTCGCGGCGGGGATCGTATTCCAGGGACCTGCCCGAAACGCTACGCGTACTAGTGGCTGTACAAGAATGTAACAACTCTTGTATATATCTAAAAAAAAAAAAAAAAAAAAAAAAAAAAAAAAAAAAAAAAAAAAAAAATCTAAGTATGACAAGGTTGTTCTGGAAACTGGATCATACTGGAAGAGTGACAGGGAGACTTCTGACATGGGATGTTACTCTGCTTGAAATTATCATTCGTTTTATGTTAATATTAAATGAAAACATTGTCTCCGCTTTCACACGACTTGAAGGGTGACTATTGGTTTACTTGGTGTTTGTACTAATATTGTCTTGGTGTGCATGCACTAATGTTAGCTAGGTGTGTGTGTTCATTAACATTTGCTTGGTGAGCATGCACTAATGTTAGCTTTGCATGTGTGTGTACAAATGTTAGATTGGTGTATATTCACTAATATTAGCTGTGTAATTACCTAAGTGTAGTTACAGGATGAGAGCTATGCTCGTGGTGTCCCGTCTCCCCAGCACTCTTTGTCATATAATGCTTTGAAATTACTGTACTCACCTAGTTGTGCTTGCGGGGGTTGAGCTCTGGCTCTTTGGTCCCGCCTCTCAACCGTCAATCAACAGGTGTACAGTTTCCTGAGCCTATTGGGCTCTATCATATCTACACTTGAAACTGTGTATGGAGTCAGCCTCCACCACATCACTGCCTAATGCATTCCATTTGTCAACCACTCTGACACTAAAAAAGTTCTTCCTAATATCTCTGTGGCTCATTTGGGCACTCAGTTTCCACCTGTGTCCCCAAGTGCATGTGCCCCTTGTGTTAAACAGCCTGTCTTTATCAACCCTGTCGATTCCCTGAGAATCTTGAATGTGGTGATCATGTCCCCCCTAACTCTTCTGTCTTCCAACGAAGTGAGGTTTAATTCCCGTAGTCTCTCCTCGTAGCTCATACCTCTCAGCTCGGGTACTAGTCTGGTGGCAAACCTTTGAACCTTTTCCAGTTTAGTCTTATGCTTGACTAGATATGGACTCCATGCTGGAGCCGCATACTCCAGGATTGGTCTGACATATGTGGTATATAATGTTCTGAAAGAATCCTTACACAAGTTTCTAAAAGCCGTTCTTATGTTAGCCAACCTGGCATATGCGCTGATGTTATCCTCTTGATATGAGCTGCAGGGGACAGGTCTGGCGTGATATCAACCCCCAGGTCTTTCTCTCTCTGATTCTTGAAGTATTTCATCTCCCAAATGGTACCTTGTATCTGGTCTCCTGCTTCCTACCCCTATCTTCATTACATTACATTTGCTTGCGTTAAACTCTAACAGCCATTTGTTCGACCATTCCTGCAGCTTGTCCAGGTCTAACTGTGTGTGTGTGTGTGTGTGTGTGTGTGTGTAATTACCTAAGTGTAATTACCTAAGTGTAGTTACAGGATGAGAGCTACGCTCGTGGTGTCCCGTCTTCCCAGCACTCTTTGTCATATAACGCTTTGAAACTACTGACGGTTTTGGCCTCCACCACCTTCTCACTTAACTTGTTCCAACCGTCTACCACTCTATTTGCGAAGGTGAATTTTCTTACGTTTCTTCGGCATCTGTGTTTAGCTAGTTTAAATCTATGACCTCTTGTTCTTGAAGTTCCAGGTCTCAGGAAATCTTCCCTGTCAATTTTATCAATTCCTGTTACTATTTTGTAAGTAGTGATCATATCGCCTCTTTTTCTTCTATCTTCTAGTTTTTGCATATTTAATGCCTCTAACCTCTCCTCATAGCTCTTGTCCTTCATTTCTGGGAGCCACTTAGTGGCATGTCGTTGCACCTTTTCCAGTTTGTTGATGTGCTTCTTAAGATAAGGGCACCATACAACCGCTGCATATTCCAGCTTTGGTCTAATAAAAGTCGTGAACAATTTCTTTAGTATTTCTCCATCCATGTATTTAAAAGCAATTCTTAGGTTAGAAAGTGTAGCATAGGCTCCTCGCACAATGTTCTTGATGTGGTCCTCAGGTGACAGTTTTCTATCTAAAACCACCCCTAGATCCCTTTCTTTATCAGAATTCTTTAAAGATTTCTCACATAATTTATAGGTTGTGTGGGGTCTATGTTCACCAATTCCACATTCCATAACATGGCATTTATTCACATTAAATTCCATTTGCCAAGTGTTGCTCCAAATACTTATTTTGTCCAGGTCTTCTTGAAGGGCATGACAATCATCTAGGTTTCTTATCTTCCCTATTAACTTAGCATCATCAGCAAACATGTTCATGTAATTCTGTAATCCCTCTGGTAGATCGTTTATGTAGACAATGAACATTACCGGTGCAAGAACTGAACCCTGTGGTACTCCACTCGTGACATTCCTCCAATCCGATACCTTGCCTCTGATTACGGCCCTCATTTTTCTGTCAGTTAGGAAATTTTTCATCCATGTTAGTAGCTTACCCGTCACCCCTCCAATATGTTCCAGTTTCCAGAACAACCTCTTATGGGGAACTCTGTCGAAAGCCTTTTTTAGGTCCAGATAGATGCAGTCAACCCAACCATCTCTTTCCTGTAAAATCTCTGTTGCTCGATCATAAAAACTGAGTAAGTTCGTTACACAGGATCTTCCAGATCGAAAACCATACTGTCGGTCTGATATTATATCATTTCTCTCCAGGTGTTCTACCCATTTAGTTTTAATTATTTTTTCCAATATTTTGACTATTACACTTGTCAATGATACAGGTCTATAATTAAGGGGGTCTTCCCTGCTTCCACTTTTGTAGATTGGAACTATGTTAGCCTTTTTCCACACATCAGCTACAACTCCTGTAAACAGGGATGCCTGAAAAATCAGCTGAAGTGGAATGCTGAGCTCAGGTGCACACTCTCTCAGAACCCATGGTGAAACTCCATCTGGACCAACTGCCTTGTTCTTACTTAGCTCCTTGAGCATTTTTTCCACTTCGTCTCTAGTCACCTCTATGTGCTCTATGTTGTTCTCTGGAATTCTTATTGTGTCTGGTTCCCTAAAGATTTCATTTTGTACAAACACACTTTGGAACTTTTCGTTTAGTGTTTCACACATTTCCTTTTCATTTTCCGTGAATCTATTTCCCATTATCAACCTCTGAATATTATCCTTTACCTGCAATTTGTTGTTTATGAATTTGTAGAATAGACCTGGTTCTGTTTTACATTTGTCTGCAATCCCTTTTTCAAAATTTCTTTCTGCCTCTCTCCTCACTGCTGTGTAGTTGTTTCTTGCATCTTTGTATCGTTTGTATGTTTGGGGGTTTGGCCTCTTCCTGTATTGATTCCATTTTTGTGTCTTTTGGTCTCTGGCCCTCTCGCAATTCCTATTGAACCAATCCTGTTTCCTAGTTCTGCATCTCTGTTTTGGTATAAATTTGTTTGTGCCTTTATCATATATTTCACAAAACTTGACATACATCTCATTCACTTCCTTGCCTAGCAACAAGTCTGTCCAATTATACTCACTAAAAAAATTTCTAAGGTTGCCATAATGTCCTCTCTTGAAGTCAGGTTTTTCAACTGCCTCATCCTCCTTATTTTCTTCCAGATTATAACACATTGCATACTTTATTCCCAAAAAGACATGGTCACTTTTACCCAAGGGAGGAAGGTACTGAATGTCAAATACTTCTTCCTCCTTCCTGGTAAATATCAAATCTAGCATGGAGGGAACGTCCCCTTCCCTCATCCTCGTAGCTTGTTTAACATGTTGATACAAGAATGTTTCCAGGATGAGGTCTACAAATTTACAGGTCCAAAAATCTTCTGTTTTAGCTTCATATGCTTCCCAGTCTATGGATTTCAAGTTGAAGTCACCAACTATCAACAGTCGTGACCTATTGTTATCCGCTCTCGCTATAATCTCTCTCATTATTGTTATAAGACCTTCTCGTTTACTATCTAGCTCCTCCTTTGACCATGTGCTGCTTGGTGGTGGACTATATGCATTTATGACCATTAGTTTATCATCTTCATGGCAGATCTCTAGTGCTATTATGTCAACCTCTTGTGGATTGGCAGTCATTATTTCCTTCACCTTTATGTGTTCTTTCACCAGCACAGCAACGCCACCGCCTTTCCTAATTTTTCTGTCCCTTCTCCAAATTGAGTAGCCCCTTGGGAATATGACCTCATTTAAAATATCATCTTCAAGTTTTGTCTCCGTGAGTGCAACAATGTCTGGTGTCTGCATCTGTATTACATCACTTAACTCCAATATCTTCGATCTTACTCCATCTATGTTGGTGTATGCAATCTTCAGGAACTTGTTCCCCCTCTCCTTATTCTTCACTCCCCCTCTCTCTATTGATTGTGTTGGTTTGCCTTTATGTACCACTTTACTGGTCTGCCTACCCCTAACACTTTGTAGAAAAAAGATTTGATTTCTTCTTCATTCCTGCTCTCATTTAAACGTTTTGCCTCAGCGAGGTTCAGTTTCAGCTTCTCTCTGTCTTCTCTTGAAAGATCTCGTCTTAATGACCACATTTTCCCATCCTCATCACTTTGTAACTTTCTAGCATTCCTTAGTACTTCTTCCATCTGCTTGGCACCGTTTAGGGTGATCCTCAAAGGTCGATCTTTCCCTTTTACATATCTGCCTATTCTCCTGTAGTCGCACACATTCTCTTTGGTTGTAAGACCTTCCACGAGGCCAACAATTTTATCTACTACTTTTGCTTCTTCTACAGCTCTTTCTGACCTAGATGTTATCTCCTTTTCTTTGCAGCCAAAAATTATCAGGGACTTACTCCGATCAACTGTGTTTTGCACCAACCTCGGGTTAGATGCCAATTCCTTTCTCACTTCCAGCCTAATGTTTGTTTTATCTTGGTTGCTGCATTTTTGGGCTTCCTTTACTGCTGCTTCCATTTTTTCCTTCTCCTTGGCCACTTGTGCATAAGTGAGTTGCATATCTTTCTTGCACTGTTCTATTCCCTGTGTAACTTCCTCCATCTGTGCTGACAAAAGCTGTTTCTCCTCTTGAATTTCCTTGCCTAGCCTATTGTAATCATTTATGTTTAAATTTGCTCTAACTTCTTCCAAAGCTATTTTTAAGAGTATATTTTCTTCTTCCATGGCTTTGCAATTTGTTTCCAATTGACTCTTTTCCTTGCGCAAGTCTTTCACTAAACCCTCAAGACCTAAAACTTTGCTATTCAAATGATCATTACTTTCTTTCAATTTACTAATTATTTCTACATGAGAGTTCACTATAGTATCTAATTTTACCAACTTGTTGTGTAGACTGCTAATATCAATGCTTTCTTCATTGAATCCCTCAAAATCAAGCTCTGTTTTGTATTTCCTCTTGTCAGTGGCCATCTTGAATGTTCTTCTCTGCACTGTAAACACTATAGGGGCAACTTTTTCTCACCCAATTTTTCACTTCCCTTGGCACATTCCTATTATCTCATCTATTTTTCAAAAGCACTATACCTTTATGTTCTCTGGGACACCACTCACTATCCTCAACCTGTACTACAATACTTAGGATTGTTGAAATATGCTGGAGCTCCTCTGCTGCAAGTGTTGACCCTAGGGGTGTCACCTTTTGAGTGTGTGTGTGTAATTACCTAAGTGTAGTTACAGGATGAGAGCTACGCTCGTGGTGTCCCGTCTTCCCAGCACTCTTTGTCATATAACGCTTTGAAACTACTGACGGTTTTGGCCTCCACCACCTTCTCACTTAACTTGTTCCAACCGTCTACCACTCTATTTGCGAAGGTGAATTTTCTTACGTTTCTTCGGCATCTGTGTTTAGCTAGTTTAAATCTATGACCTCTTGTTCTTGAAGTTCCAGGTCTCAGGAAATCTTCCCTGTCGATTTTATCAATTCCTGTTACTATTTTGTACGTAGTGATCATATCGCCTCTTTTTCTTCTATCTTCTAGTTTTTGCATATTTAATGCCTCTAACCTCTCCTCATAGCTCTTGTCCTTCATTTCTGGGAGCCACTTAGTGGCATGTCGTTGCACCTTTTCCAGTTTGTTGATGTGCTTCTTAAGATAGGGCACCATACAACCGCTGCATATTCCAGCTTTGGTCTAATAAAAGTCGTGAACAATTTCTTTAGTATTTCTCCATCCATGTATTTAAAAGCAATTCTTAGGTTAGAAAGTGTAGCATAGGCTCCTCGCACAATGTTCTTGATGTGGTCCTCAGGTGACAGTTTTCTATCTAAAACCACCCCTAGATCCCTTTCTTTATCAGAATTCTTTAAAGATTTCTCACATAATTTATAGGTTGTGTGTGTGTGTGGGTGTGTTGTGTGTGGGTGTGTGTGCCCTTGTGTTTCCCCCGCCACAGCGACCCAGTAATGCCTGTCATGCATAGAGCTAGTGCCTCTGGTACTGTGACCAAGTATTTTGTTATATACACACACAATACATACATACTATACATAAATCATATATTAATATATATATATATATATATATATATATATATATATATATATATATATATATATATATATATATATATTAGGGTACCACCTCTGGTGCAATTGCAGGGACCCACATCCTCGAAGAAGAAAACAAAGAGCATTCAGAGAAGATCTTGTGGATTCTCACTGAATACTTTATTCTTTCTTCTCCTACCACCCCTATTATTTTTTTGTATGTTTTGTTTTATTTTATTGCAATGCTACAGTTTACAGAGAACACACACACACACACAAATATATAACAATTAAACAATCAGCGTTCGAAGACCTCGTCCAGCTCCTCGGAGGTTGGGTGCGTACCCAGGATACAGCACGCATTTCCCCTCTGCACTGCGACACTGAGGCGCTGGAATAGGAAACTGGCTGCTCGTGGGTCTCTAGTTTTCCCAATGAGTTCCTCACCAACCTCCTTTAAAAACTTGAGTGCACATTTACCCCAGGCGCCCAGAGTCTCTGAGCCTATCGGCACGAACCTGTAACAACGTTCTAGGTTTCTGTACTTGTGGATTTTCTGGGTCTCCCTGAAGGTGGCTGCCCCACCTCCCTCCGCTGAGCTGTAACGTAAATAGGTATCAGCCAATGTAGATGCACAGGTGTAATCCCATACGACCTGTTTACCTTCCCTCCATGGCTGCAGGGTGACTCCATCTGGGCGTTTTTGGCTGTTGTCAGGTCTGCACAGCTGGGGTTCCCTTTGTGCTGGACACCCAGCTGTAGCCAAACTTCTCTTGATGATGTCATTGACTGCCTCGTGTCTGGCAATCTTTCCCTGTGTCTTACGACAGATGAGACCATGGCTGCCGTATTGGTCTGCCCGTGCCTGGCCGCAAATACACCGGTGCTCGGTGGAGATAGGGGCGGCAAGGCGCAGAGCAACACCAATACTTAGGGCCCGATGATCCAGGCGGGTGCCCAAGGCGGAATTAGGGACTGCCAACAGGAAGTCCCCAGCATGGGGGGCTTGCACAGCTAGGAGACGCGCTCTGTCCTTCTGAGAAGCTACGTCCAGCAATGCTTTGGCGATGTTCTCCACTATAGGGCTATCCCATTTGGCCTGTTTACCGTCGTTTGGACAAGTTGGTCGGGTGTGTGAATTGGCGAGTGTGTCCCACCGACCAGCTCCTTCCACAAATTTGGGATCACGAATCCCAATGGAGTTCCTTAGGTATTCTGGTAGTATTTCCTTCACTAATTCACTTGTAGCACTGGTCGAGGATAAGAATGCCGGCAATGCTAACTGTGTCGCCTTGCGAATACCTATACCCCCAAGTCTAACTGGGAGCGTTGCTTGGTCCCACTGGTCATCTTGCAGGGAGAGGTTTAACACTTTCATAGTTATTGTCTTTAGGAGTGAATCGTATTCCGTTAATTTTGGGCTGTCAAAAGAAGGAGCACACCTGAGGAAATAGGTAAGTCTGGGCAAGGCCAGGCACCTTGTAAGAAGGTACAACGCATCATGAGCATCCAAAGCCCCTATTCGCGCCTCCATCCTCCTCAGGTCTTTAAGCTTTTCTTCGAGGACTACCTCAATGGCGTTCGAGCCCAGAGGTGCCCCTAGCAGCACACTGTCGGTGGGAGCGATCACTTGGGCTCCTGGCAATAAGATTTGTACTGCATTTATGATTGATTGGTTGGACGAGATGATTTCACACTTTGATGGATTTAGTGTAAGGCCTAACTCCTCTCCCCTAGATTTCACTAGCTGAAGATCTCCTAGTAGGGATTCCTGTGTCCCTGCCAGGGTGCCATCGTCCAGGAACCAGATGTTGAATTCGCTGGACAACCTACTTGTGACCTCCTTAGCTGCCATGCAGAAAAGAAAAGGGGCAAGTGGGTCTCCCTGCTGGACACCTTCTGCGGAAACAACTTCATGTTCCCCAAACAACAGTGTCGATTCCCTACTGTACCCTGCTGAAACGAAAGGAAGTAGACAAGGAAAGCTGGTTCGAACTGCTTCCAGTACCACATCCCTTTTTACCTGGTTGAAGGCATTTTTAAAGTCTAATTTAATTAATGCCTTATTCACTGGGAGGTCCTTGATATAGGCTCGTGCTGCATGAGCTGCTGCTTCACAGCCATGGGGGACACCAAAACCTAGTTGATGGGGTCGAAGCATCGTTGCAGCGTCTATGCTGATTTTTCTGACAGCTGCCCTAGCAACAAGGCGCCGAAGTGTGTTGCCCACGGCAATGGGTCTGACTCCACCATCCTTCTTCTTAAGGGCACAAAGGGATGCTCCGAAGAAGAACGGTTTAATTGTGTCTGGGATCAACCCGGAGAGACAGTCGTTGACAAACTTCGTGATCTCTGACAGTAGTGTCTCGGCAATATATATATATATATGTATATATATATATATATATATATATATATATATATATATATATATATATATATGTTGTACCTAGTAGCCAGAAAGTCGTACTCGGCCTACTATGCAAGGCCCGATTTGCCTAATAAGCCAAGTTTTCCTGAATTTGTATATTTTTATTATTTTATTTCTTATGAAATGATAAATCTGTCCAGTTCATTATGTATAAGTTAGTTTGTTTAAATTTGAGTTAAAAGTAACGTAGATATATGACCGAACCTAACCAACCATATAATTATAAAAAAAACTCAGGATATTTTAAAATTTTGTATAAAATCTATATTATTTAATAAACCTGAAAAAGAAATTCCTGATATTTAAAACGTGTGTACTGCAAACTGAAGTTGAAAACTTCATCCTAAAATTCTGAGTGTTTTAACAGAAAACGAGGAGAATTAAATCGGGGGAGGAAGTTGGGTAAATGTAACAGCCCCGTAAGTGCAATTATGCACTGTTTATGACAGTAAGAAAGTGTACTTATTACACTTAGTATTAAATCGTACTGTCAATTCGGAGGACGGGTTGCAGCCCGAGGGACACTGCAACATGACGTCTGCAACATTTGCAGTTGTGGGGCCAGATTCACGAAGCAGTTACGCAAGCACTTACGAACCTGTCCATCTTTTCTCAACCTTTGGCGGCTTTGTTTACAAGTATTAAACAGTTAATGAGCTCCGAAGCATCAGGAGGCTGTTTATAACAATAACAACAGTTGATTGGCAAGTTTTCATGCTTGTAAACTGTTTAATAAATGTAACCCAAAGCCGTCAAAGATTGAGGAAAAATGTACACGTTCGTAAGTACTTGCGTAACTGCTTCGTGAATCTGGCTGGTGGATATTAGAGTACCTTCCAGGTAACTAGACATCAAGAGGCCTTCAGAAAATTATATACAACCTATGTGAGACCAACACTTGAATATGCAGCCCCGGCCTGGATTCCCTAACTAAAAAACACACACACACAAAATATAATTATGGAAGGACCTTTCAAGGTAACAGAGGCATCAGGGTGAAAGAAACTCTGCCCATTATTTCTCGCCGGCGCCGGGAATCGAACCCCGGACCACAGGATTACGTGCCCAGCGTGCTGCCCCACTGAGCCACCGGCCCCCTCTAATATATATATGTGTGTGTGTGTGTGTGTGTGTGTGTGTGTGTGTGTGTGTGTGTGTGCGTGTGTGTGTGTGTGTGTGTGTGTGTGTGTGTGTGTGTGTGTGTGTGTGTGCGTGTGTGTGCGTGTGTGTGTGTGTGTGTGTGTGTGTGTGTGTGTGTGTGTGTGTGTGTGTGCGTGTGTGTGTGTGTGTGTGTGTGTGTGTGTGTGTGTGTGTGTGTGTGTGTGTGTGTGTGTGTGTGTACTCACCTAGTTGTGTTTGCGGGGGGTTGAGCTCTGGCTCTTTGGTGCCGCCTCTCAACCGTCAATCAACAGGTGAAACAGGTGTGTGTGTGTGTGTGTGTACTCACCTAATTGTGCCTGCAGGATCGAGCGTTGGCTCTTGGATTCCGCCTCTCTAACCTTCGGTTGTTTACAGTAATAACTCCTGACCTTCTCTATCATACATAGTTTTAAAGCTAAGAACAGTGTGTGCTTCAACAACGTGTTCCATTAGTTCATTCCCTCTCCCCACAACTCTCACGCTAAAATAAAACTTTCCAACATCTATATGACACCAACATCTATATGACACCAACATCTATATGACACCAACATCTATATGACACCAACATCTATATGACACCAACATCTATATGACATCAACATCTATATGACACCAACATCTATATGACACCAACATCTATATGACACCAACATCTATATGACATCAACATCTATATGACACCAACATCTATATGACACCAACATCTATATGACACCAACATCTATATGACACCAACATCTATATGACACCAACATCTATATGACACCAACATCTATATGACTCTGAGTTCCCAGCTTCCATCCGTGTCCCCTTGTTCTGCTGGTATTCTAAGTGAACATTTCGTCTATTTCCACTCCCTCAATCCCCCTAAGTATTTTGTATGCTGCTATCATATCTCCCCGCTACCTCCTTTTTTTTCTAACGTTAGGTTCAGTTAATTCAGTCGCTCTTCATATCCCATCCCATGCAACTCTGAGACTAGCTTCATCGCAATTTTTTTTAACCATTTCCAGGTTGCTAATGTGTTTTTTTAAGTGGGGGCTCCATGATGGGGCCGCATACTCTAAGACTGGTCTCACGTAGGTAGTGTAAAGCGCTCTGAATGCCTCTTTTCGTAGACTTCTGAATGACGTTCTAATTTTAGCTAGCATAGAGTACGCTGCTGTCGTTATCCGATTTATGTGACTCAGAAGTTTGATTTGGTGTTACGTCCACTCCCAGGTCTCTTTCTTGAATTGTCACAGGAAGATAGTTTACCTGAATTGTGTACTGACCCTTTGGTCTCCTGTCACTTAGTCCCATTTCCATAACTTTACACTTAACTAGGTGTACTGACCTAGTTGTGCTTGCTTGGGTTGAGCTGTGGCTCTTTGGTCCCACCTCTCAACTGTCAGTCAACTGATGTACAGGTTCCTGAGCCTATTGGGCTCTA
>WNGS01005680.1:17206865-17237749 GCA_020271785.1 Procambarus virginalis
CCCCAGACCCACCCGGCGGGTATCAGACCCCAGACCCACCCGGCGGGTATCAGACCCCAGATCCACCCGTCACACAGACCACAGTCCCACCCGGCGGTATCAGACCCCAGACCCACCCGGCGGGTATCAGACCCCAGACCCACCCGGCGGGTATCAGACCCCAGACCCACCCGTCACACAGACCCCAGACCCACCCGCCGGGTATCAGACCCCAGACCCACCCGTCACACAGACCCCCAGACCCACCCGGCGGGTATCAGACCCCAGACCCACCCGGCGGGTATCAGACCCCAGACCCACCCGGCGGGTATCAGACCCCAGACCCACCCGGCGGGTATCAGACCCAGATCCACCCGTCACACAGACCACAGTCCCACCCGGCGGGTATCAGACCCCAGATCCACCCGTCACACAGACCACAGTCCCACCCGGCGGGTATCAGACCCCAGACCCACCCGGCGGGTATCAGACCCCAGACCCGTCACACAGACCCCAGACCCACCCGCCGGGTATCAGACCCCAGACCCACCGTCACAGACCACAGACCCACCCGGCGGGTATCAGACCCCAGACCCACCCGTCACACAGACCACAGACCCACCCGGCGGGTCCCAGACCCCAGACCCACCCGTCACACAGACCACAGACCCACCCGGCGGGTATCAGACCCAGACCCACCCGGCGGGTATCAGACCCAAGACCCACCCGGCGGGTATCAGACCACCCGTCACACAGACCACAGTCCCACCCGGCGGATATCAGACCCCAGACCCACCCGGCTGGTATCAGACCCCAGACCCACCCGTCCTGGTTGATACCTGGTTGATGGGGTTCTGGGAGTTCTTCTACTCCCCAAGCCCGGCCCGAGGCCAGGCTTGACTTGTGAGAGTTTGGTCCACTAGGCTGTTGCTTGGAGCGGCCCGCAGGCCCACATACCCACCACAGCCCGGCTGGTCCGGAACTCCTTGGAGGAATAAATCTAGTTTCCTCTTGAAGATGTCCACGGTTGTTCCGGCAATATTTCTTATGCTTGCTGGGAGGACGTTGAACAACCGCGGACCTCTGATGTTTATACAGTGTTCTCTGATTGTGCCTATGGCACCCCTGCTCTTCACTGGCTCTATTCTGCATTTTCTTCCATATCGTTCACTCCAGTACGTTGTTATTTTACTGTGTAGATTTGGGACCTGGCCCTCCAGTATCTTCCAGGTGTATATTATTTGATATCTCTCTCGTCTTCTTTCTAGTGAGTACATTTGGAGAGCTTTGAGACGATCCCAATAATTTAGGTGCTTTATCGCGTCTATGCGTGCCGTATATGTTCTCTGTATTCCCTCTATTTCAGCAATCTCTCCTGCTCTAAAGGGGGAAGTGAGTACTGAACAGTACTCAAGACGGGACAGCACAAGTGACTTGAAGAGTACAAGCATTGTGATGGGATCCCTGGATTTGAAAGTTCTCGTAATCCATCCGTCAGTTCTCGTAATCTCGTAATCCGTCACACAGATCCCAGACCCACCCGCCGGGTATCAGACCCCAGACCCACCGGCGGGTATCAGACCCCAGACCCACCCGGCGGGTATCAGACCCCAGACCCACCCGGCGGGTATCAGACCCCTGACCCACCCGGCGGGTATCAGACCCCAGACCCACCCGTCACACAGACCACAGACCACCGGCGGGTATCAGACCCCAGACCCACCCGTCACACAGACCACAGACCCACCCGGCGGGTCCCAGACCCCAGACCCACCCGTCACACAGACCACGTCCCACCAGCGGTCCCAGACCCAAAAGTAAACATATGTAGAGAAATAGAAACGATCGAGCTTAAACTACAAGAATCATAACAACTAGGCGGTGGAAACAGAAGGCCAGACACAGGATACAGAATAGGAGATGAAGTACTTAATGAAACGGACAGAGAGAAAGATCTAGGAGTTGATATCACACCAAACCTGTCTCCTGAAGCCCACATAAAAAGAATTACGTCTGCGGCATATGCGAGGCTGGCTAACATCAGAACAGCCTTCAGGAACCTGTGTAAGGAATCATTCAGAACCTTGTATACCACATATGTAAGACCAATCTGGAGTATGCGGCCCCCAGCATGGAGCCCGTACCTTGTCAAGCACAAGACGAAGCTGGAAAAAGTGCCGAGGTATGCCACTAGACTAGTCCCAGAACTAAGAGGCATGAGTTACGAGGAATGGCTGTGGGAAATGTACCTTACGACACTGGAAGACAGAAGAGTGAGGGGGAATACATGATCGCTACCTACAAAATCCTCAGGGGAATTGACAGGGTGGACAAGGATAAATTACTCAACACTGGTGGTGCGCGAACAAGGGGACACAGGTGGAAACTGAGTACCCACATGAGCCACAGGGACGTTAGAAAGAAATTTTTCAGTGTCAGAGTAGTTAACAGGTGGAATGCATTAGGCAGTGATGTGGTGGAGGCTGACTCCATACACAGTTTCAAATGTAGATATGATTGAGCCCAGTAGGCTCAGGAACCTGTACACCAGTTGATTGACAGTTGAGAGGAGGGACCAAAGAGCCAAAACTCAACCCCCGCAAGCACAATTAGGTGAGTACAACAGAGGCAGAGAGAACCAAAGACCGTAAATAAAATTTGAGAGGAATTCAAAAATACTTTTTTTCTTTGTGAAAATCTAGAAGAAAAGCTACATCCAGCACTGTGCCCTTGCGCAAGGGTGATGGAACACTCGCGCTGTTGTCTTAGACTCAGCTACCTGGAACAATATGTTCCAAGTAGTACTGGGAACAAAGAGTTCCAAGACGTTCTGCACCTGGCCCAGACTCCTCAAATTCTATTCACCAAGAACTGCAACACGCCACTATCACGGGCCCTAAACATCTTTCGGAGACAGACAGCATACCGGTGCTCTCCCTGATGTGCTTAAACAGCGGACACACTGTTTGAAGCAGCGCAAAACATGCCAAGAGGGGGGGAGGTGAGGGGGGAGGGATTCACCGAGGGGGGGGGGGAACTTGCGGTACACGCCCACCAAGGGGAATACACGCCCACCGAAGGGGTATACGCCCACCGAAGGGGTACACGCCTACTCATTATCTCGGGACTCGATACAAGTCCCTACACCTTTCTAATGGCCAGAGTGGAGGTTGGAGGAGGCCATATACCACACACACCACACCACACACACACACACACACAAACACACACACACACCACACACACACACACACACCACACACATTTTTGGATTGTCAGAAAGCCTTTGATACAGTGCCACACAAGAGGCTAGTGAAAAAGCTGGAGGTGCAGGCTGGAGTGAAAGGGAAGGTACTCCGTTGGATACAGGAGTACCTAAGCAACAGGAGACAACGAGTCAGTGTGAGGGGTGAGGTCTCAGATTGGCGAGACGTTACGAGTGGAGTCCCGCAGGGGTCAGTCCTTGGACCTATACTGTTTCTGATATTGTAAATGATCTCCCAGAGGGGTATAGAATCGTTTCTCTCAATGTTTGCCGATGATACAAAAATTATGAGGAGGATTGAAACGGAGGACGATAGTAGGAGGCTACAGGATGACCTAGACAGACTGAGTGAATGGTCCAACAAATGGCTGTTGAAGTTCAACCCGAGTAAATGCAAAGTAATGAAACTAGGCAGTGGAAATAGGAGGCCAGACACAGGATACAGAATAGGAGGTGAAGTACTTAATGAAACGAACAGAGAGAAAGATCTAGGAGTTGATATCACACCAAACCTGTCTCCTGAAGCCCACATAAAAAGAATAACGTCTGCGGCATATGCGAGGCTGGCTAACATCAGAACAGCGTTCAGGAACCTGTGTAAGGAATCATTCAGAATCTTGTACACCACATATGTAAGACCAATCCTGGAGTATGCGGCCCCAGCATGGAGCCCGTACCTTGTCAAGCACAAGACGAAGCTGGAAAAAGTCCAAAGGTATGCCACTAGACTAGTCCCAGAACTAAGAGGCATGAGTTACGAGGAAAGGCTGCGGGAAATGCACCTACGACACTGGAAGACAGAAGAGTAAGGGGAAGACATGATCACAACCTACAAAATCCTCAGAGGAATCGACCGGGTAAACAAGGATAAACTATTCAACACTGGTGGGACGCGAACAAGGGGACACAGGTGGAAACTGAGTACCCACATGAGCCACAGAGACGTTAGAAGGAACTTTTTCAGTGTCAGAGTAGTTAACGGATGGAATGCATTAGGCAGTGATGTGGTGGAGGCTGACTCCATACAGTTTCAAATGTAGATATGATAGAGCCCAGTAGGCTCAGGAATCTGTACCCCGGTGATTGACATGAGAGGCGGGACCAAAGAGCCAAAGCTCAACCCCCGCAAGCACAAATAGGTGAGTACACACACACACACACGACANTTTCAACAATAAGAGGATCTACTGTGAAGAATAAATATAGACCTTGTAAAACATTCAGTGGGAGACAGTTTTAAGCAACAAAACTCCCACACAGGCCAAGACCGTCAGTAGTTTCTAAGCGTTATATGACAAAGAGTGCTGGGAAGACGGGACACCACGAGCGTAGCTCTCATCCTGTAACTACACTTAGGTAATTACACTTAGGTAATTACAGGGAATAGCCCAACTGACAGCTAAAACATGCAAAATCTGCAATGGCAAGTGCCTGTGGAGGGTCAGAAAGAGGACCTCTCTAGAAAGAGAACGTAGACGATTGTACAAAAGAAAAAAATAATCACGGAAATGTTTAAACAGACATTACTTTCACAAGAAAGGAAAATAATCTAAGCAGGGAGAGCGAAGAATAGAGCAGATGCTGAAACGATAATAAGAGTCTGAGGAAATGGAATTGGAATAGAAAGCTATACAAGAGATAAAGAAAAATCAAAAATAATTTTTCACATGTGCAAAATAAAAATAAAAAAAATCCACCAGTATTGGACCTTTACTTATACAGTAACTGAAGGTTTGTACACAGATGACAACAAAGAATTAGTGAAATTCTAAAATGCAAGTATGAGACTATGTTTAGTACACCAATAAACAACATGAAAGTTGCAGATCCAGACAGCTTCTTTTTGAGTGACATCCAGGCTGCAGATAATATAACGGATGTTAACACAAACTCGGAAGACTTTGAGAGAGAAATTGACAACATTCCTATGCACTCGGGCCCCTGGTCCTGACTCGAGAATTCAACATTCATAAAGAAACTTAACACTTTCGCGCGCTAGCGACAAGATCTCTAGTCGCTCATTTTTCTCTCGATTCCTCTCGGACGACGCGGCCCTGATTGACTCATTAAACAATTTGTTAAAATTTTAATTTTATCCAATCAATCTGGTAGTGGTTTCAAAATGAGCGCCTTTAGATTGCGCACAATTTAGCACCCATATGTCATTTGAGCAGGACATATATTTTTCTCTTGAATGCACCTTAAGCGGCATTTGAAAAAAATATTTCTATAAATCCAATTCTTATCCGATCGACTTGGGGATAATTTAACCCTTAACATGCTCGGGGTTTAATATCATGCCATCCCCACAGGCGCATGTCATTTTGAAAAAAAAAAAATAATAATTTTTTCTTCCTAACCTGTTAATTTGTGTTCACTGATCACGGGAAAAATAATAACAAAATCGTAAGTGCCATATATTGCCCGCTATAGGGCGGGGAAGTCTGGCAAATTATAGGCGCTGACTCAGCATGCGTCCCAGGCGGTCTGTTGCTCGCCAGCTGTCAGGCCGGAGTTGCCACAAAGAGATAATTACCTAATTATTTCTATGTCTCTGATTGATTTTTCATAGTTTTTTTTGCTGTAATATTATTCAATAGTGTGTAGTTTGATATATTTATATAATAAAATGAGTGAATCATTGCTGTACTCAAAAATATGGTGTGCATATTGTTGATTCAGTTATGTTCATCAATCAGTGAACAAATACTTTGTCGGTTATTACACTATAAGCACAAGTTATATATAAGTATCTGCATGTTTTGTTCACTATAACAAACCACTAAGTAGCTATTATGAGTCAAAAAGTAACGAGGAGTGACCGCCGTGTACCAGCCAGCCTCTCCCGCCCTCCCTCCAGTCATCTGACTCGCCCACATTCTCCTCCCACAATACTGTTTTTGCTATAATTCACTATATACAGACGTTATATATAAGTATTTACATGTTTTGTTCACGATAACTGTACATCTAAGCTTGTATGGTGAGTAAAGGCACAAAGACGTAGGACCTAACACAGTCAGCTGATGGCTGCCACCCTCAAGCCCAGACGCACTAATATTTCTCCTCCAACAATACTGTGTGGTGTTATTACGCAATATATCTTATATACAGACGTTATATATAAGTATTTACATGTTTTGTTCACCATAACTGTACATCTAAGCTTGTATGGTGAGTAAAGGCACAAAGACGTAGGACCTAACACAGTCAGCTGATGGCTGCCACCCTCAAGGCCAGATGCACTAATATTTCTCCTCCAACAATACTCTGTGGTGTTATTACGCTATATACACACATTATAAATAAATATCTACCTGTTTTATTCACCATACTTGTACAAATAAACTGGTATGGTGCCCAAAGACCATTGTGGTAACCAGTAAACAACACCGTGGTCTGCACGGTGGCGTCGTGCAGACGACACCACCGCCCTCACCAAAATGGCGGCTCCAAACCTCTCTTGCTGTTTATACCCTCTATACACATGTTATATATAAGTATCTACATTTGTGTTCACTATAGCGAACCACTAAGCTGGTATGCTGAGTGCAGTCAATAAAAGGTGGCTGGCAGAAAGGTGGTGGCACAGTCAGAAAACCGCCACCACCCTCCCTCCCACAGCATTACTCCTCCCTCCATGGCGCACAGCGCTAAATATCATCGCAATCCTGCTATTATCAGAACCCTGGTCAGTTTTATCACAGTCATGGGTCTTCTGTAATAATATCATCGCTACATAATAGCATGAACAAGTATATTTTGGCATTTTTAGGCGATGCTGTGGTCACAAGCTGAACAGCATTGCTGTTAGCTCATGCTGCGTGCGTCAGGCTTGGTTGCTCACTCAATACTGAGGCCAATAACACCCGGGAGTTTGGCCCACGATTTTTTTTTAAATGGCGTCTGTTTACAAGAGCCCTGATGAAGGTGTGGTGAACCCTGTGTATCCGCGGGCGGTTTAAATCTTGCGTAGTACTCCAACACATCATATGCCGTGATGCGCAGTTGACTGGAACAACGTCCAACATGTCATATGACGTGATGGGCACTTTAAGGGTTAAGCATGTTTGCCATTAAATTTTCGTTTTCTCTAATAGTCACATAGCCTATTTGGGAGAACAGAGTTCGCTTGTATCTTCATGGTAAAACTATTATAAAATGTTGACACGACGAGTGTAATCGACGAAGTTTCTTTATTTGGTGCCAGTCAAACGCATCCTTGTGTGACATTTTATACATATGTTCTTCTAGAACATTCTATTGAGAACCATTAGTACAAAAATTAAGTACATACATCAAAAATTAAGGTCAGGACAGTGAAAAGAATATACACTTTTCAGAAGGTGTTTTGCCGATCTGCCGTCGGGTGTGCCATAGAGATAACACTTCAGCCCACTTCCCACACTCTTGCGGGTGGGCCGCGATCATGATTCTACATTTACATGCATATGTCCATGAAGGGAATTTTATTGCGGTCACAGTGATACCAAAATTAACGACGTAGCACAATTCTGGGATTGACAAACATGAAAAGATCATAAACATTTCAGCGCGGTTGATGCTCACGGCTAACGATTGCCATAGTTTTTTATTTGGTGCAGGTTCTCATGTCGGGTTTGGTGAAATTTTACATATATATTCCTCAGGGCATTCTCTTGCGAACAAATTGATACCAATTTAAATACATACATGGAATATTAAGGTGAGCAGACTGAAAAGATTATAAACATTTTAGGTCGCCGCGCTGTCGCCCGAAACGAACGGCGCACTCCCAGATAGTACACAGTTAACTCCCCGGGACGGGAAATGTTAAATTACCAGTAGCGCGCCCTCGGTTGTAATATGGAGAAAGAGCCGGGATATAATGGAGATACCAGCAACTCTTAAATAAGCAGATATAGCTCCTCTGCACAAGGAGGTAGTAAAGCTTTGGCAAAAAACTATAGACNGGTGCCGAGTATGTCCTGTCTGTGGGTGCAGTCCTATAGAATTCCTAACACTGATGTGTCCGAATTCAACTCAACCTTAGAAATCTAATACTAGATAACAGACTGAACAAAAACCATCTAATTATCGCAGGGGACTTAATATTGACCTCTGCGAGCCTGAACACCCTACTGCTGTTAGCTTCCTCAACTGTATTCCCCATACCCTTCCTGCTTCCTCATACCCTTAATTACTAGACCTACTAGAATCACTGATAGTACTGCCACGACTCTAGATCACATCTGGACCAACATAACCTCTCCGCTTACTTCAGGTATAATCACCGATAGCACTACAGACCATTACCCCACATTTCTCTTAACAAACATTAACAAACCACCTCTAGAGACAAGGGAGTTAAGCTTTAGGCTGCACAATGAAGCTGCTATAGACAATTTTATAGCTGCTGTTGCTAATGTCAACTGGGAGTCTGAATTAGGTAACATAGGGGACATCAACCTAGCAGTGCAATCTTTTCTTCAAAAAAACTCTCAGCCTTTATAACACCCACTGTCCTATGCTTACGAAACAAGTCACAACCAAAAGGCTTAACAATCCTTGGCTTACAAAGGGAATACTTAAAACCATTAATAAAAAACATGACCTTGAGAAGAAGTATAGGTTAGGAACCGTCTCCAAAGAATTCTCAAAGAATTACTCGTTATTGCTATCTAAAATAATTAGACGAGCCAAAACTAAATACTACGAAGATAAATTTACCCAAATAAAGAGCAACATTAAAAAAACTTGGAGCACAATTTCACAAATATTGGGATCTAAAAAGATTTTAAATAACAAGCCAACACTCCTGTCCAATAACGATGGTCAGCTTTCAGCCTCTGATTCTGCTATTGAGTTCAATAGGTTCTTCTCTTCCATTGGGTCATCCCTTGCAAATGATATTCCATCTTCCAGTGATACTTGTGTAAAGGAGAAAATGTAGATGTTTATCTCTCAGAATGTTTGGTAATATATTTATTGTTTGTGATGTGTTTATATGTATGTATTAACACGATGTACTGAACGGGGTGAGAATAGCTTGAGCTACCTCATCCCTTTGTGTGTATTTTACCTCAATAAACTTATTTCAATTTCAATTTCTTCCAGACCTGATGTTAAGGACTATCTTACAGGTAACTATCCACAGTCTCTGTACCTAAAGCCTGCTAATTCCACTGACGTTAATGAGATAATCCTTTCCCTTAAAACCAAGTCTAGTGCCCTTGAGGAGATACCAACTTTAATTTACAAAAAAGCCTCCAGATCTTTAGCCCCTGTTATTGCATTGCTCTTCAACAAGTCACTTGAACTCCAAACCTTTCCAGATATTCTAAAAAAAGCTAGAGTAACCCCTGTCCACAAATGTGGTGATCTCACAGATGTTAACAACTACAGACCTATATCAATCCTGCCTAACTTGTCAAAAATATTTTAAAAACTAATCTACAAGCAGCTTTACTCTTATCTAGCCAAACACAATATACTTAGCTCTTGTCAATATGGCTTCAGACCCAAAAAAAGCAGTAACGATGCACTTATTAGTATGATTAACTTCATTCATGCAGCTCTTGATAAAAATGAGTTCCCTGTTGGGTTATTTGTTGACCTGCTTAAGGCTTTTGACACTGTCAACCACCATGTAGCCCGTGCTACATGGAGACTTCGTTCTGAGTAGCTAAATCTGAAACAACAACAACCCAAATGAGCAACACCAACAACCACTCAAATGAGAATAAAGGATTATTTGCAAGCCAGGAAGAATCCAGAACCTCATAGCACATCCAAAAAGAGGACGAAGACCCAAACTCAAAAGAGCATTGGTCCTTCAAAGAGGCATAATCTGGGTCTCACAGGAGAACCGGTGAAAGAGGGTCGGAAAGCTCTCTGCATCAAGAGAGCTTCCCGAGCCGGTGAAAGAGGGGACCCATGAAGGAGGAATCTCCAGAAGAATGATTCCAACAGGCCCAAAAGCATACAGAACTTAACCACAAGCAAGGAGGACCACTAAGGGAGAAAACTCCCAAACACCCAAGAGAAAACAACTCTGACAGTCCAAGGCCAGTGTTAGGGAACACAAAGAAGTCATTTATAAGCACATGAAGCTCCAAGCATGTCAGGCTCACATTACACCACAGTGTACATGTACAAGAAAAACAACAAAGGGCAAAGACCCAAAATCACTTAGCTGAAGAGTAGAGCCTACACAGCAAAGAGGTGACCCAGAAACCACGATGGCAGTCAAGTGACCTTGACCGAATCAGCCAGTCAAATGACCTTGACCGAATCAGCATAAGAACTGACAGCTCAAGACCCCTGAGCGGGTGAGCACCACCCCCCCCCTACCCTTAAACAAAAGAGTGAGGATTGTGGGGCAAACAAGCTCACACTAGTTTCAAGAGATTTGACGATTTGTTTACATAGTTGGGGGAGTTCATTAAGCAGGTTGAGAGGCTTCTGTCTCTTATGAGCCCAGCAGTGGTCTGTTTTATCTTGCCAAGTTTCAGGATGCCTTCTTCTAATGAGGTGGTAAAATGTCCCTGCTCCTTGCATGTCTGTGAGGGAGCCAGGTTCTGGTTGTGGTCCCTGATAGGCCTAAGAACTCCACAGCTGTTCCAATCTGGTAGATGGGAGCCATCTCAGTGTATAGCAGAATCACAAGAGGTTCTCCGCAGAAAGGCAGAGTGAGTCAATATATGAAGAAAGAAGGTACATTACTTGATTATGGTCCAGGATGGATCAAAATGTCATTATGTCCTTTCTTTTCAGACGTGGGTGTTGAGTGCCTAACATTTTCAATGCGCATGGCAACCCCCCTCTGCCTTCCAGAAGTGACCAGGCCAAGAGTATGATTCATCAGCAATCAAGGTTTGATGACATCATTTGGATTCCATATTTCACTACATCCAAAGTAATTGACATGATTTTTTAAGTAATTTTCCTATCAGGACAGACAATTTAACAATACAGGAAGATTTTTTCTTGTACAGTTCAGGGGTTAATACTTCAATGAAACACTATTCATAATACAATAGTAGCTTGTAAGAATGCAAATTTATATAAAAATTGTCACAAGATCCATTATTAGTTTCTTGAAAATATGAAAAATAAATATAGTAAGAAACCAGTAAATATATAGTACAATACTTACACAGTAAAGGTGCATAGATAAACAAGTTTAGTGCAGGTACCTTACCTTGAGGATACCTTGAGGTGCTTCCGGGGCTTATCGTCCCCGCGGCCTGGTCATCGACCAGGCCTCCTGGTTGCTGGACTGATCAACCAGGCTGTTGGACGCGGCTGCTCGCAGCCTGACGTATGAGTCACAGCCTGGTTGATCAGGTATCCTTTGGAGGTGCTTATCCAGTTCTCTCTTGAACACTGTGAGGGGTTTGCCAGTTATGTCCCTTATGTGTAGTGGAAGCGCGTTGAACAGTCTCGGGCCTCTGATGTTGATAGAGTTCTCTCTCAGAGTACCAGTTGCACCTCTGCTTTTCAATGGGGGTATTCTGCACATCCTGCCATGTCTTCTGGTCTCATGTGATGTTATTTCTGTGTGCAGGTTTGGGACCAGCCCCTCTAATATTTTCCACGTGTAAATTATTATGTATCTCTCCCGCCTGCGCTCAAGGGAATACAGATTTAGGCTCTTACGTCGGTCCCAATAGTTTAGATGTTTTACCGAGTGGATTCTAGCAGTAAAGGACCTCTGCACGCTCTCCAGGTCAGCAATTTCACCAGCAGTGAAAAGGGCTGTCATTGTGCAGCAGTACTCCACTCTAGAGAGCACAAGCGTTTTGAAAAGTGTCATCATCGGTATAGCATCTCTAGTGTGAAAAGTTCTTGTTATCCAACCTGTCATTTTTCTTGCAGTTGTGACGGCTACTTTATTGTGTTCTTTAAAGGTAAGGTCTTCCGACATGAGTACACCCATATCCTTTACATTGCCTTTTCGTTCTATGTTATGATTTGCCTGAGTTTTGTACGTGGTTTCCGTTTTTATATTTTCATTTTTTCCATAGCGCATGAGCTGGAACTTGTCTTCGTTAAACACCATATTATTTTCTGTAGCCCATAGAAAGACCTGATCTACATCTGACTGGAGGTTCGCCGTGTCCTCTATGTTGCCTACTCTCATGAAGATCCTAGTGTCATCTGCAAAGGATGATACAGTGCTATAGGTTGTGCTCTTGTCTATGTCCGATATGAGGATGAGAAAAAGTACTGGAGCAAGCACAGTACCCTGGGGGACTGAGCTCTTAACGGTTGACGGGTTGGATTTTATTTTGTTGACTATTACACATTGGGTTCTGTTGGTCAGGAAATTGTAGATCCATCTGCCTACTTTTCCGGTAATTCCTTTTGAGAGCATTTTATGGGCAATAACACCATGGTCACATTTATCAAAAGCTTTTGCGAAATCTGTGTAAATTACATCAGCGTTTTGTTTGTCTTCCATAGCATCTAATGCCATATCATAGTGATCCAGCAACTGCGACAGGCAAGAGCGCCCTGTTCTGAAACCATGTTGTCCGGGGTTATGGAGATGCTGTGATTCCATGTATTTTGTGATCTTACTTCTTAGCACTCTCTCAAAAATTTTTATGATGTGCGATGTTAGTGCTATCGGTAGGTAATTAAAGAAGTTTTCTGGGGAAAATCCCAAGACACTTCCTGAGGCTTTAAACCCACTAGTTTCAATCACCACCACTACTACGTGGCCCGGCCCAAGCCTTTTATCATCCAGTTTTGTTGCTGATATTATGGTGGATATTATTTCTACCTGTAGTGCTCCAGTCCACCAGTTGAGGGCAAGCCCAACAGCTTCAAGCTAAGTACCGGCTATCCTTGGACTTTTTCCTGGAAGGGCTATTTTCTTGTATTGACTATTTTTACTTTTTATGTCGGCTTCACGTGCATGTTTTGGTTCTAGCGAGTTGTGTGGGCTTGGCTTGCGTTATGTTATACTTTGGGCTGCATGCACTCGGAGCTTTCTTTCTTGGGTGCCTGCTAGTGCAACCCTTGCACACAGTTATCTTCTCTCATGTGTTCAGTGTTGCTGTGGTGCATCAGACTGACAGCTTCAGGGTTCTTCCTTTCGGTTTAAATCTGATCCCCATGTCTTTATCAGGTTACATCTTTAAGTGGTTAGTTTGTTGGCATACCTCGATAACTGGCCCCAGTTGGTCTACATGTCAGCTCGCCAGGAATCTGGTTCTCTCAGCTCACCACAGTCGGTTTCCTGGTGAACTGGAGGAAGTCCCAGTTGGTTTCGTCCCAAGTTCAGAATTGGCTGGGCTTTGCGCGGGACTCCTGGACAGTTTCTTTGTCTCTGGCTCCAGCAGCTTTGCTCTGCCTGCACCTTTGTCGCTGTTGGGTGGATTGCCCATGGTGACTATCTGGGTGGTTGAGCAGTGTACATAGTTTGCTGTGTATAGCGGTGACTTTTCGCTGCTACTTGTTATTTCATGTCCAATAACTTGGTAGCAATGAAATTACACTTGTAATGTAATTACAGTTGGTTAACTGCATTACCCAAGTGTAGTTACAGAGACCTATGCTCATAGTATCCCCATCTTTTCTGTACTCTTTGTCATATGATGCTTTCAAACTACTGTTTTGGCCTCTACCACCTTCTCACTTAACTTGTTTCAACCATCTACCGCTCTGTTTATCACACCAGAAAATGCTGCTGTAGCAACGACACACATGGTTCGCTGGTTCTGCCTCAGAAGATGCCTTGTTGGTTGACCATTTTCCTTGGTCTTCTGTTCTAAGGTTCCCATTTTTCAGGTCATCTGGAGTGTCATTAAATCCAGCCAGCCAATGTTCTACCCCTCGGGCCCATGACGTATGCAAATACACCACTTGGTCGTGGTCTTCTCCGATATGTCCTGGGCTGATATTTGAGCACTAGGGTTTTGGTGGCCCAGTATTTAGTAAATGCTCCTGGTCCCAGCTGGTCATGTGTTACTTTGGATCATGACTCCCGGGATAGGTTCTCTTGTCCATCCTAGTGCCTGCTGCCTTTCCTCCTCCCTGGTAAGTCCCATTTATGTTCTCTGTGGTTAGTTGGCTTCAGGAAGCCACTGGGGGAACCCCCCCCCCCACAAAATCCAGTGCTGACTCCAATTCCTGTTGCCTCCTCCAGGTTTGATGGTTTGTCATGAGGCTGTTCATCAAATCCAGAACTAGCTGGTCAGGGGAGGTGACTACAGGCTGGGACCAGACCACCTGGTGGTGGTGATCATTACTAACGAATTTTGAGCTTCAGCGAGCCACCGTGGTTCAACCAAAGAGAGGCCGCTCATTACATTCAATGCCTTTTTCTTAACTGCTTAATAATAGCAGTAATAATCCCGGTCTTACCTCGACTGTCAGTGATCCAGAAACTTCATCGTTTTCATATGGTCGTGACTGAAGGGGGATGATTTGTCTCTGTGAGGGTGTGGCCACTAACTCTTCTATGCCTACAATTCCAAGACCCAAGAAATTTCCATCCTTCTTATCGTAAACTTCAAAGAGAAGTTCTAGTGTGCCACCACTGAGATCACTTTGAACAAGCATAATGTAAAATTAGAGATCATTAAAAAAATTTGCCAATGCTAAAAATTAAACTTTATTTGCAAAGAAATATCTCACTTAGCTAATAAAAACTTTGAACTCAAGAAAACACAGTAACAAGAAATTTCTTTAACTCACCTGATACTATTAAATAATTAATTATCTGAGCACACATACTCAATGGAATCCATTCATGGATTTATATCTACAATTTTGCAATTCTACTCTGAATCATTCCACAAAATCCAGTTTTAATATCACATTGGATTAACATTTTTCTGAGCTCTCCCATTTTGATTGTTCTCCTAAGGAAAACTTCTGTCATAAAGTTGAGTAAATTGTGCAGTCAAACAGGGTTACATTAGAGGCATCAAAGTCTTGGGGAACATTTCAAACATCCATGTTGAGTCATAGTGGTACAAGGGAGACTACATGTTACCTAATGTGCCCTTAAAAGCCTTTACAAAAGCCTTATTGGTCTCAGCAACCTCCTCTTCAACTGCCTACACCAACATGCTTTAGATACATTTCCTCACAAAATACTAATACACAAGATGGAGAGGCAAGTGGGGATAACAGGAAAGGCACTGGACTGGGTATAGGGATACTTGACAGACAGGAAACAAAAGGTCACAGTCAGAGAGGATATGTCAGCCTGGAGAGGCATAGAAAGTGGTGTTCCACAGGGGCTCTGTTCCTCTTTTTAATTTAAGTAAAAGACCTCTTGGAGAGAGTGAGCTTATACATGACGATCTTTGCGGATGATGTGAAGTCAAAGAGGAGAGTAGTAACTGAAGAGGACTGTAGGGTGATGCAAAAACAAACTTGAGAAAGTTCAGAGGTTTGCAACTAAATTAAAACCAGAATTCAAAGGCCTCGGCTATGAGGACAGATCGAGAGAACTCTCTCACACAACCCGGGAAGAGTGAAGAAACAGAGATATGATAACTACGTACAAGATCTCGTTGGGAATAGATAAAGTGGATAAAGGAAGCCCACTTAAATTAAAAAAAGAGGTAGGACAAGGGAACATCAGTTAAAGCTGGACACGCAACTGAATCAAAGAGATGTAAGGATGATCTCATTCCCAGTGGGTGGTTGGCAGGTGGAATGCACCGATGGAAAAGTTGTTGAAGCCAGTTCCATCTGCAACTTTAAAAAAGAAATATGATGAAAATGTTAAGGTTGAGTGAGGTAATTAGCGAGCGAGGTATAAATGGCTAGGAGGTGAGGCATAAAGAGCTAAATCTCACTCTCACATTTCTGAATTTATTTGATGGCAACCATCTCACTTGTGAGATGGTGGCATAGGAACAGGAAGATGGCTGCTTGTCAAAGATCCCCAATTCCCCAATTTTCCTGACTATTTTTGTCAAGTTGAATTTTGAACTGCAGTAATGTCTTGGCATTTACAGATTTGGTGGCCGGACGGTTAAATGGATTTATAACCCTATGGGTGACAAAGCATCTCCTATTTTTTGTCTTACATTGTGGCTTGCTGAGCTTGAAAGTCATTGGCTCTTGTATGTGTTATATTTGATCTTTTAAAACAAGTGGTTTGAATTGATATCCCCCAATTAGTCAGGGTAGGCACGCAGAGGTGCCAGATTCCTGGGCCTATGTGTCTCCGCCTGCTTTCACTTCTTCTGCTCAGTATCATTTGTGCATGTCACAGAACAGGGTGACAGCTCATGGTACTTTGCACCAGCCCTTTTGAAGCACTATTTGATGGTGGTAAAGAACTTCTTGTTGCTTTACCAGCTTTGTCTGTGTGGTCTTCCATGTCGTTTCCCAGGGCCTGCAATGGAGGTGGTCCTCACCCCTCCTTTGATTTTGGGTGTTCCTGGGCCAGCAGTCTGGCTGGCCCAAAACTAAAAATTGCTTTTGTATGTGCTTCCATTCTTCAACTGCAATAAAATCATCAGATGCCATGCATCTCACTTAGAACCTCTGTGAGATAATCTCTCTTCTCCAGTTGCAATATGCTACTGGAAGAAAGTAGTGTATTGCAATTTTTAGCAGGAAATCTCTTTCCTGC
This sequence comes from Procambarus virginalis, assembly GCA_020271785.1. NCBI lineage: Eukaryota > Metazoa > Arthropoda > Malacostraca > Decapoda > Cambaridae > Procambarus > Procambarus virginalis. Next base: position 17,223,698 of record WNGS01005680.1, read on the forward strand.
CAAACAGAAGTTGTCAAGTTTTGTGAGTCGTGTGCTTCTAATTGCTTCTATGTGACCAGTTTAATCCTGGTTCTTGGCTCCTTGAACTGTATGACCTAACACTGTTCCCCTCCTCGTGCAGATGATTGCTTGCCAGTTGTAAAAGGACGCTTCTAATCCTTTTACCAGTCTTTTGTTTGTGGAGTTTTTAAAGCATATCTATTATCACCTAACACGGATCAATGCTTCTTTTCGTTTTCAACATCTTTGCACACGTTGGAAGCAGTGTGAAGTGTTCTGGTCTTCAGTGTTGTGTTACTTTGTACACAATCTATCTCTTTCAGGTATTAGTTTTCCTTTTTTTTTTTACTTCATGTAATACTGCTTTGTCAAAGCCTTTGCACCTAGGCTTCCACATTGCTCTTTCACTGGCTCACATGTCAAGCCTGGCCTCAGGCCGGGCTTGGGAGTAGAACAACTCCCAGAACCCCATCAAGCAGGTATCATATACAGTATCTCAAGACTTGGGGGGGTGGATATTAAAGATAACCTTCCACCAGTTTACAGTGGGGTCTTCCTTTTCTTATATCACTCCTAAAACTACAGTATATTTATACTGACTATGCAATGGGTAGCATGGTGAATAACAGGTACTCCATTTGTGATTATGTATATTGTGAATGAGCCAACCAGTAGTTTACCTAGGATAGCTTGTATAATCTACCAAGTATGATTTTTGCAGCTTACTTCAGCTGGATGATCTCCCGTGTTCCCAGTACCGGTATGATGTCTCATTCTCAGGAACAGAAAGCCTGTTAAGCTTATCAATATACCACTAAGTCCAATGAATAACCTTTTCCAAGGATGTAACCCACAGCCATTGTCTAACTCATCAGTACCTATTTACTACTAGGTGAACAGAAGTTTAAGATGTAAGGAAACTTGCCCAAACTTATCGTTCTGTCCGGAAATCAAAGCTTGGATTATTTGGTTGTAAGCCAACCGTGCTGACTATAAATGTCATCCCGTCAGACTGCACAATATTCCACCTTAGACAGTGGAAACTTACCTTATTATAATTTAATTATTAATTATCATGGGGGTGACCAAGTGGGTCTGCTCAGAATTGTATTATTTATGTATAGCAATGTTCATTCAAAGCCTATTTTACTTTTCTAACTAATTACATACAAGCTTTCAAAATTATGTAAGCAATTATAATACATAAGCTAATAAGCTTTAAAATTACATCAAAGCAATTACAATCTAATATGCTTTAAAATTATTCCTAAGTAATTTGAATATAAACTTTACAAACTAGCATATAACAAATAAATCAAGTACTGTTCTCTTAAGTGAATATAGATAACATTATAAAAATCAAATTCTAAATAAAAATCTTTAAATCCATTTTTGGCATTCCTATATTTTAGTTAAGTGCACTTTCCTTCTCCTCTACTGCTGACTTTACTACTAGGTACCTATATCAACTTAAACAGCCATCAGAAATAATTAACTTACAAGAGGAATTGCTCATCCCAAAACGGAGAACTCGTCTCTTTCACAACAGAAGTACTGAATTTCTGGGGTGGCTCATCCATCTCCACCACAGCGTACGCCTCAGACACCACTGCAAGCAGTACCATAAAATTAATCTTTCTCTCTATCCACCACTTGCCTGCCTATCCACACATTATTTAACAGATTTTTTGATCACCAATGCTCCTAAGGTTTCTTTGTGGCATAGTACCCGAGTACAGCAAAATAACAGTGACAGGTGTGATATGCTAGTACAGCAGGGAGGTGTGAGACTAACATTGTGTGACAAGTGCGTATCTATCAGCGACTACACAGGAGTGAGATCTAGCTCTTTATTCCCCCACCTCCTAGTTGTTCAAACCTGGTGCGCTGATTACCCCTCTCGATATTCATCATATTTCTTTTTTTTTTTAAACTTGTGGATGAAATTGCCTTCAACAATCTCTTCCTTCAATGCATTCTACTTGCCTACTACCCATACAGTGAGCAAGAACTCCCTTACATCTCTTTTACTCAGATACATGTCCAGCATCCACTGATATTCCCTTGTTCTATTAATTTAATTAGGCTTCCTTTATACACTTTCTCTAGTTGGTAGAGGTACTTGAAATTAAGGTACAAAAAATAATTCTAATTATTATTCTAATATATGACCCACCAGATGCAACAGTTACAGAATTTGCAGAGCAGATGCCCAAAATAGGTTTGGGTTTGCTAGGTTATCAATACCCTTGATAACCTAGCAAACCCAGTTCCAGATATTATCTTCCTTGGAGATTTCAATCTACCCAGTTTAAGATGGAGAATGGCAAACAATAATGTCATAACAGGAAACCAACCAGGAAATAATAAATCACAGGTCAGAGAATTGTTGAGATTCTGTGACAAATTCTCACTCAACCAATAGATTACAAAACCAACTAGAAACAAAAATACACTAGACCTGATCGTCACAAACAATGATAAACTAATCACAATTACATTACATTATATTACAATCTCAGATACTACATACTCAGACCACAAGCTCATTGAAGTACAAACTAACATTAATAACAGTAGCAGATCCAAGAGAATCAACAAGCGAGAAGGGTTATTCAATCAATTTAATTTCAACAATAAGAGGATCTACTGTGAAGAATAAATATAGACCTTGTAAAACATTCAGTGGGAGACAGTTTTAAGCAACAAAACTCCCACACAGGGAATAGCCCAACTGACAGCTAAAACATGCAAAATCTGCAATGGCAAGTGCCTGTGAGGAGGGTCAGAAAGAGGACCTCTCTAGAAAGAGAACGTAGACGATTGTACAGAAGAAAAAAAATAATCACGGAAATGTTTAAACAGACATTACTTTCACAAGAAAGGAAAATAAATCTAAGCAGGGAGAGCGAAGAAATAGAGCAGATGCTGAAACGATAATATGAGTCTGAGGAAATGGAATTGGAATAGAAAGCTATACAAGAGATAAAGAAAAATCAAAAATAATTTTTCACATGTGCAAAATAAAAATAAAAAAAACTCCACCAGTATTGGACCTTTACTTATACAGTAACTGAAGGTTTGTACACAGATGACAACAAAGAAATTAGTGAAATTCTAAAATGCAAGTATGAGACTATGTTTAGTACACCAATAAACAACATGAAAGTTGCAGATCCAGACAGCTTCTTTTTGAGTGACATCCAGGCTGCAGATAATATAACGGATGTTAACACAAACTCGGAAGACTTTGAGAGAGAAATTGACAACATTCCTATGCACTCGGGCCCCTGGTCCTGACTCGAGAATTCAACATTCATAAAGAAACTTAACACTTTCGCGCGCTAGCGACAAGATCTCTAGTCGCTCATTTTTCTCTCGATTCCTCTCGGACGACGCGGCCCTGACTGACTCATTAAACAATTTGTTAAAAATTTTAATTTTATCCAATCAATCTGGTAGTGGTTTCAAAATGAGCGCCTTTAGATTGCGCACAATTTAGCACCCATATGTCATTTGAGCAGGACATATATTTTTCTCTTGAATGCACCTTAAGCGGCATTTGAAAAAAATATTTCTATAAATCCAATTCTTATCCGATCGACTTGGGGATAATTTAACCCTTAACATGCTCGGGGTTTAATATCATGCCATCCCCACAGGCGCATGTCATTTTGAAAAAAAAAAATAATAATTTTTTCTTCCTAACCTGTTAATTTATGTTCACTGATCACGGGAAAAATAATAACAAAATCGTAAGTGCCATATATTGCCCGCTATAGGGCGGGGAAGTCTGGCAAATTATAGGTGCTGACTCAGCATGCGTCCCAGGCGGTCTGTTGCTCGCCAGCTGTCAGGCCGGAGTTGCCACAAAGAGATAATTACCTAATTATTTCTATGTCTCTGATTGATTTTTCATAGTTTTTTTGCTGTAATATTATTCAATAGTGTGTAGTTTGATATATTTATATAATAAAATGAGTGAATCATTGCTGTACTCAAAAATATGGTGTGCATATTGTTGATTCAGTTATGTTCATCAATCAGTGAACAAATACTTTGGCGGTTATTACACTATAAGCACAAGTTATATATAAGTATCTGCATGTTTTGTTCACTATAACAAACCACTAAGTAGCTATTATGAGTCAAAAAGTAACGAGGAGTGACCGCCGTGTACCAGCCAGCCTCTCCCGCCCTCCCTCCAGTCATCTGACTCGCCCACATTCTCCTCCCACAATACTGTTTTTGCTATAATTCACTATATACAGATATTATATATAAGTATCTACATGTTTTGTTCACCATAACTGTACATCTAAGCTTGTATGGTGAGTAAAGGCACAAAGACGTAGGACCTAACACAGTCAGCTGATGGCTGCCACCCTCAAGGCCAGACACACAATTTATACCAAAACAGAGAAGCAGAACTAGGAAACAGGATTGGTTCGACAGAAAGTGCGAGAGGGCCAGAGACCAAAAGACGCAAAAATGGAATCAATACAGGAAGAGGCCAAACCCCCAATCATACCAGCGATACAAAGATGCGAGAAACAACTACACGGCAGTGAGGAGAGAGGCAGAAAGAAATTTTGAAAAAGGGATTGCAGACAAATGTAAAACAGAACCAGGTCTATTCTATAAATTCATAAACAACAAATTGCAGATAAAGGATAATATTCAGAGGTTGAAAATGGGAAATAGATTCACGGAAAATGAAAAGGAAATGTGTGAAACATTAAACGAAAAGTTCCAAAGTGTGTTTGTACAAAATGAAATCTTCAGGGAACCAGATACAATAAGAATTCCAGAGAACAACATAGAGCACATAGAGGTGTCTAGAGACGAAGTGGAAAAAATGCTCAAAGAGCTAAATAAGAACAAAGCAGTTGGTCCAGATGGAGTTTCACCATGGGTTCTGAGAGAATGTGCACCTGAGCTCAGCATCCCTCTTCAACTGATCTTTCAGGCATCCCTGTTTACAGGAGTTGTAGCTGATGTGTGGAAAAAGGCTAACATAGTTCCAATTACAAGAGTGGAAGCAGGGAAGACCCCCTTAATTATAGACCGGTATCATTGACAAGTGTAATAGTCAAAATATTGGAAAAAATAATTAAAACTAAATGGGTAGCACACCTGGAGAGAAATGATATAATATCAGACAGACAGTATGGTTTTCGATCTGGTAGATCCTGTGTATCGAATTTACTCAGTTTTTATGATCGAGCAACAGAGATATTACAGGAAAGAGATGGTTGGGCTGACTGCATCTATCTGGACCTAAAAAAGGCTTTCGACAGAGTTCCACATAAGAGGTTGTTCTGGAAACTGGAAAATATTGGAGGAGTGACAGGTACGCTTCTAACATGGATGAAAAACTTTCTGACTGATAGAAAAATGAGGGCTGTGATCAGAGGCAATGTATCGGACTGGAGAAATGTCACAAGTGGAGTACCACAGGGTTCAGTTCTTGCACCAGTGATGTTTATTGTCTACATAAATGATCTACCAGTTGGTATACAGAATTATATGAACATGTTTGCTGATGATGCTAAGATAATAGGAAGGATAAGAAATTTAGATGATTGTCATGCCCTTCAAGAAGACCTGGATAAAATAAGTATATGGAGCACCACTTGGCAAATGGAATTTAATGTTAATAAATGTCATGTTATGGAATGTGGAATAGGAGAACATAGACCCCACACAACCTATATATTATGTGAGAAATCTTTAAAGAACTCTGATAAAGAAAGAGATCTAGGGGTGGTTCTAGATAGAAAACTATCACCTGAAGACCACATAAAGAATATTGTGCAAGGAGCCTATGCTATGCTTTCTAACTTCAGAATTGCTTTTAAATACATGGATGGGGATATACTAAAGAAATTGTTCATGACTTTTGTTAGGCCAAAGCTAGAATATGCAGCTGTTGTTTGGTGCCCATATCTTAAGAAGCACATCAACAAACTGGAAAAGGTGCAAAGACATGCTACTAAGTGGCTCCCAGAACTGAAGGGTAAGAGCTACGAGGAAAGGTTAGAAGCATTAAATATGCCAAAACTAGAAGACAGAAGAAAAAGAGGTGATATGATCACTACATACAAAATAGTAACAGGAATTGATAAAATCGACAGGAAAGATTTCCTGAGACCTGGAACTTCAAGAACAAGAGGTCATAGATATAAACTGGCTAAACACAGATGCCGAAGAAATATAAGAAAATTCACTTTCGCAAACAGAGTGGTAGACGGTTGGAACAAGTTGGGGGAGAAGGTGGTGGAGGCCAAGACCGTCAGTAGTTTCAAAGCGTTATATGACAAAGAGTGCTGGGAAGACGGGACACCACGAGCGTAGCTCTCATCCTGTAACTACACTTAGGTAATTACACTTAGGTAATTACACTAATATTTCTCCTCCAACAATACTGTGTGGTGTTATTACGCAATATATCTTATATACAGACGTTATATATAAGTATTTACATGTTTTGTTCACAATAACTGTACATCTAAGCTTGTATGGTGAGTAAAGGCACAAAGACGTAGGACCTAACACAGTCAGCTGATGGCTGCCACCCTCAAGGCCAGATGCACTAATATTTCTCCTCCAACAATACTCTGTGGTGTTATTACGCTATATACACACATTATAAATAAATATCTACCTGTTTTATTCACCATACTTGTACAAATAAACTGGTATGGTGCCCAAAAGACCATTGTGGTAACCAGTAAACAACACCGTGGTCTGCACGGTGGCGTCGTCCAGACGACACCACCGCCCTCACCAAAATGGCGGCTCCAAACCTTCTCTTGCTGTTTATACCCTCTATACACACGTTATATATAAGTATCTACATTTGTGTTCACTATAGCGAACCACTAAGCTGGTATGCTGAGTGCAGTCAATAAAAGGTGGCTGGCAGAAAGGTGGTGGCACAGTCAGAAAACCGCCACCACCCTCCCTCCCACAGCATTACTCCTCCCTCCATGGCGCACAGTGCTAAATATCATCGCAATCCTGCTATTATCAGAACCCTGGTCAGTTTTATCACAGTCAGGGGTCTTCTGTAATAATATCATCGCTACATAATAGCATGAACAAGTATATTTTGGCATTTTTAGGCGATGCTGTGGTCACAAGCTGAACGGCATTGCTGTTAGCTCATGCTGCGTGCGTCAGGCTTGGTTGCTCACTCAATACTGAGGCCAATAACACCCGGGAGTTTGGCCCACGATTTTTTTTTAAATGGCGTCTGTTTACAAGAGCCCTGATGAAGGTGTGGTGAACCCCGTGTATCCGCGGGCGGTTTAAATCTTGCGTAGTACTCCAACACATCATATGCCGTGATGCGCAGTTGACTGGAACAACGTCCAACACGTCATATGACGTGATGCGCACTTTAAGGGTTAAGCATGTTTGCCATTAAATTTTCGTTTTCTCTAATAGTCACATAGCCTATTTGGGAGAACAGAGTTCGCTTGTATCTTCATGGTAAAACTATTATAAAATGTTGACACGACGAGTGTAATCGACGAAGTTTCTTTATTTGGTGCCAGTCAAACGCATCCTTGTGTGACATTTTATACATATGTTCTTCTAGAACATTCTATTGAGAACCATTAGTACAAAAATTAAGTACGTACATCAAAAATTAAGGTCAGGACAGTGAAAAGAATATACACTTTTCAGAAGGTGTTTTGCCGATCTGCCGTCGGGTGTGCCATAAGAGATAACACTTCAGCCACTTCCCACACTCTTGCGGGTGGGCCGCGATCATGATTCTACATTTACATGCATATGTCCATGAAGGGAATTTTATTGCGGTCACAGTGATACCAAAATTAACGACGTAGCACAATTCTGGGATTGACAAACATGAAAAGATCATAAACATTTCAGCGCGGTTTGATGCTCACGGCTAACGATTGCCATAGTTTTTTATTTGGTGCAGGTCTCATGTCGGGTTTGGTGAAATTTTACATATATATTCCTCAGGGCATTCTCTTGCGAACAAATTGATACCAAATTTAAATACATACATGGAATATTAAGGTGAGCAGACCGAAAAGATTATAAACATTTTAGTGTCGCCGCGCTGTCGCCCGAAACGAACGGCGCACTCCCAGATAGTACACAGTTAACTCCCCGGGACGGGAAAGTGTTAAATTACCAGTAGCGCGAGCACTCGGTGTAATATGGAGAAAGAGCCGGGATATAAGGGAGATACCAGCAACTCTTAAATAAGCAGATATAGCTCCTCTGCACAAGGGAGGTAGTAAAGCTTTGGCAAAAAACTATAGACAAGTTGCACTTACATCCCACATAATAAAAGTTTTGAAAGAGAGATTAGGAATAAAATTTCCAATTTTATGGAAAATAATGAGCTTCACAACCTAGGACAACATGGAATTAGGGCAGGAAGATCCTGTCTGTCACAATTACTCAACTACTATGACAAAATCACAGAGGCTTTAGAAGAAAAGCAAAATTCAGATTTTGTATACACAGACTTTTGCAAAGGCATTCGACAAATGTGACCATGGAGTGACAGCCCATAAAATGAGATCAATAGGAATAACGGGTAAATTGGGGCATTGGTTTTTCAATTTTGTCAAATAGAATGCAGAGAGTGATGGTCAATTCAAATCCAAAGACCCCACAGCAATGCTAATACTATATTATTTAAATCACTGGTGCAGTCTCATCTTGAGTATTGCTCGGTACTCACTTTGCCTTTCAGTGCAGGGAGAGATCTCTGAATTAGAGGGAATACAGAAAACATATACGGCACGCATAGAAACCATAAAACATCTAAATTATTGGGACCGTCTCAAAGCTCTCAAAACATACTCTCTGGAAAGGAGACGAGAAAGATATCAAATAATATTTACAGTACTGTACATGGAAAATACTGGAAGGTCAGATCCCAAATTTCCACAGAAGAATAACAATATATTGGAGTGAAAGATACGGAAGGAAATGCGGAATAGAACCAGCGAGGAGGACAAGAGGACCCAAAAATGGTAAGCCTGTCCCCCAATGATAAAGCATAACCAATTCTTGAACTGCAGATGGATAGGGACATGCCAAGACATGTCTTTGAGGTCCAGGAAAATCACCCAGCAGGTCCAGGAAAATCACCCAGCAGGTCCAGGGAAATCACCCAACAGGTCCAGGGAAATCACCAAGCAGCTGCCTCGAGAACAAGGCAAACCTGGGACACATGGTCATTTCAACAAATCAAGGATAAACTGGTGATCCAGAGAATCCCACTTCAGGACTGGAAATAGGCAGAAAAACTACCAAAGGGAAGGGTTTGTTTCAACAACTCCTGAAGACACCCACTACAACATGATCTGATGAAGTTAGAGAGATGAGGCCTACCCAGAAAGACTCGACCCCCCCCCCCCCCAGAAGAAAGGAGGGATTTACCAACTCTGCTGCAGGCTGCATAAAATGACCCAAAAAGCCCACAAATCATGGGACCAGGCATCAGCAAACCACAAATGGGAAGGCGCAAACCCCTCAAACTGGACTCTCGAGCATAGTAAACACAGTGCTGACCAAAACTAGCCTACCCCAACCAACAGCAGATGACACCCTAGCCCTAACAAATCTTGAAACACGAGGACGACGCTGAAAACACAGGCAGTCCAACACTGTCTGACAAGCAGTAGCTACAATATATATTCAATGCATGCAAAATTTAGTGCAAAATATGTACGACTTAGCTGAGCTTTGATAACCAAGTTATAAGATTATTAAATCGCTAGAAATGCTTAGTGATTTGTAATGGTGCACAAAAATGTTATATATATAAATAATGTATATACAGTACAGTGGTACCTCAGGGTTACAAACGTCCCTGTTTACGAACTTTTCGGGTTACAAGCCTGATTTGTTCAGAAAATTTGAATCGGGATACGAGTTTGTTGATATGCGTACGGCCGACCTAGCAAGTGGTTGCATGGCGATTGCACTTCAGTTTAACAATGCCTTGCGCCCAGTGACTATCCCGCCAGAATTCTTCACAAGAATTTACAGTTTTTTGTCAGATTTTTGGCCATTTGAGCATAAAAGTTCTTATTATATATCTCACCATGGGTCCCAAGAAAGCTAGTGGTAAGGTTCAAGGCAAGAAATCGCCTGTGAGAATGACAATTGAGGAAAAACAAGACAAATACTATCTTTTGTAAGCATGAAGATGGAACTGGTGTTATTGAACTAGCTAGTCAGTACATATCCATGTCAACGATATGCACTGTACTTGCCAAGGAAAAGGACATTATAAGTGCTAATGTGGCAAAAGGCGTATCAACAATCATGAAACAAAAACCACAAGTACTTGAGGATCTGGAAAAGTTGTTATTAATTTGGATACACAACAAGGAGTTAGCGGGTGATAGTGTTTCAGAGGCCATCATTTGTGAGAAAGCCAGGGTATTGCACGATGACCTTGTAAAGAAAACCCCTGGAACAAGTGCAGATACGAAAGACTTAAAGGCAAGCAGGGGATGGTTTGACAAATTTAGAAAAAGAAGTGGTATTAATAGTATTGTGAGGCATGGAGAGGCTGCCAACTCAGACAAACCAGCGACTGAAAGATTTATTGAAGATTTTAAAGAGTTTGTAGAGGCTGAGGGATACCTACCGCAACAAGTGTTTAATTGTAATGAGACAGGATTGTTCTGGAAGAGATTGCCTAAGAGGACATGCATTACCAAGGAGGAGAAATCATTGCCCGGACACAAGCCTATGAAAGATAGGTTTACGCTTGTGCTGTGTGGAAATGCAAGTGGCAATTTGAAAATTAAACCCTTGATTGTGAATCATTCTGAAAATCCAAGGGTTTTTAAAAAGTATGGTGTGCAGAAAAACCAAATGTGTGTGATGTGGAGGACTAATAATAAGGCATAGGTGACAAGGATTTTTTTATGGAGTGGGTGAATGATGTGGTGTGCCCTGCCATACAAAAATATCTGCAGGAGAAAAGTTTGCTATTCAAGGCCCTGCTTCTCCTCGACAATGCTCCTGCTCATCCTCCAGGCTTGGAAAATACATTGTTGAACAGATATAATTTTCTCACAATAAAGTTTCTTCCTCCTAACACCACTCCTCTAATTCAGCCTATTTACCAGAAAATCATGGCGAATTTTAAGAAACTTTATGAAAGACTACCTGTATATGACTATGACTATACAAGAAGGTACATTGGGTTTGTGAGAATACATAGCATAGTATTTACAATCTTGTAAAGCCACTAGTACGTGCAGCATTTCGGGCAGAATATCTTTTTGAATATCTTTATATAACTTTTATTGAAAAGATTCACCCAGAGAAAGCTGTAGTAGGTTGTTGCATTAATCTTTTCAATTACAATATGATGCCTCACTACAGACAAACGTTGCGAAGAAGGGAAAACAATCTTCAATGGATTGTCTCGTTGTGAGAAAATCAAGCAGTGAGCCACAACCAGGACCTAGTGGTATGCAGGCAAAACGTGCCAGAGTGTGCACTCCAGAAAAATCTTCACTGCATGATGTTACCATGGAAGGGGACCCCCCATCCAAACAGTAACACCTCTCCTCCTCACCATCTCCCATACACCAACAGGAGTCATCAGGAAGGGTAAGTAATAACTTGAACATACTTTTGTAGTGTAGATTTGGGTGAAATAGGTATAAAATTTACTTGGAAGTGAAGTTTTTGGGGAGTCAGGAACGGATTAATTAATTTCCCATCATTTCTTATGGAAAAATTAGCTTCGGTTTATGAACCATCTCCAGGAATGGATTCAATTCTTAAACCGAGGTACTCCCTGTATAGTGTAATAACAGCAAAAACCCTTTTATTTTTCTAAGAATATAATATTTGTAACACTAATATGCACACCATATTTTTGAGTATAGTGATGGTGCACACATTTTATTATATATGAATTGATCACATTACACACTATTGAATAATATTACTGTAATTTTTTTTTTTAAATAATTAAGTGGTACTGTAGTATCTTTGTGGCAACTCCAACTTTGCCGGAGCAGACTGGCCCAGGTATATACACTGTCATTGCCTATATTTTGCCAGACTCCATCACCCCATCACAATCAAAGTATGCCACATAATTTTTTTTTTCCCTGTGATCAGGGAATGCATTTTAACAATATGAGAAGGAAAGAATGATTTGTTTTTCTTGTGCACTAGGAGGGGTTGTCAGTTATTAACTGCTGCACAGCCTAGAAGTTAAGCTAGCAGTCACTGACCAATTTATTTCTAAGATATGGTAGAAGCTAATATTTCCACAAAAGACAAATTTACTTACAGCTATCACAGCCAACACCTGTTGCTTTAACAATTTTCACCAAAAGTCGCTTGCCATTAAGACCTGGAATTCCTCCAGGCTGGCCAGGTGTCGTAGATGTAACAGATGAGACCTGAAAAGTATACATACGTCAAATACATACTGCAGTTTAAAAATATATTATACAATACAGTACTCTTCAAAAGTAATATCATCAGAACATTAATTTAACTAATATCTTACAAAATAACTATATTTCTCATGCAGTAGTGAGTGGCTCATGTTCCTGCATTAAATAATATAGAGTATACGGACAATATTTATGTACGAGAGCACGTCACATTATGATCAAGTGAAACTGTATGTACACAGGAGCCATTTGGCCGTTTCATCACCTTACAGACACAAGACAAAGAAACAGAAAAAATAAATGAACAACCCTCATCAGAAATGTTAAACAACAGTCTGGAACAGAGGAGCCTATTCAATTAAAAGACTGTGTAGGAAGTATTTTGTTATGTTCTGGAAAATCCTCGATCAGATGGCAATTCATTGTTTGAATAATGGCATGTCTAAAATAATACTTTTGCCAGAAAAAGGCAGATAAGTTAGAAGGAATAAACTACCATACTAGTGATCAGGCTGAGAATTATCCATCAAATTTAATCTAGAATATACTGTATTTACACATCTGAAGAATCCAGTGCATCTTAAAACAAAAACTCACATCCTTAACACTACATTATATACAATCTAAATATGAACATTTCATTGGCTACTTAATTTTATTACTGTAAATTTTGAAACAAGTTAATTTGGTATACTGTACAGTCAACCACATCATATCCAAACACCTCATATCAACATAATAGTTTATCCAATGGAGTACAGGAACAAATTAGAGGTATATGATGCCATTATTCTGAGTGACTGTCTTTTTAAAAAATACTGGTATGTACTATAAATCCTGCATTAAATGTAATGGAACCCTTATTTCAATGGATCCTTTTGTATTTTCAATAGCTACCCCCAACCTAGCTGACATACTAAAGAGCCACACCAGGCTCCATTGATTCACAAGTGCCTACCAGACACAGACACAGGACGAGAGAGTGACACCCCATCAATAGAGGCAGGGAGGTCTGGAGATCTAGAATCCACCACAGTAGCCAAGACCTATGTAAACAATTGCTACCAAGATAAAAACCACTGGTCCACCACTCATGCATACTATCAAGCAGCAGCACCAGCAATCTTGACGCGTCACTAACTATTCTCACATTACTTAAATGCACGACAGACAGACAGACAGATTCTGTTCCTTTGACCATGGCTGATAGTTTGTTCATTTGCAGCCTTCTCCAACTTTTCTGTCAAAGAATGAGTCGGCTAGCTTTCACAGACATCTGATGGCGATTGATGCTTGTTGGTCCAGGCAGGGGTACATCACTTGCTGTCCATTGGCAGCTCTTCGCTGCTACCTGTGGATCATCGGTTCTGCTTTGGTGGATGTCTTCATTAACTGATTCCTTGGACTCTTGTTTCAAGGCTTGCATTTCCCAGGTCATCTGCTGTTTTATCAAATCTAGCCAGCCTGCAGTCTACCAGAATACTACATTGGCCACAGTCTTCTCCAACATGCCCTTGGTTGATATTTAGGCTAGGGGATTTTGGTGTTCTAACAGGGTTCTGGGTGCCCAGTATTTGGTTAATGTCCCTGGTCCCAATTTTCATGTGTTGCCTTG
>WNGS01005680.1:17237759-17264601 GCA_020271785.1 Procambarus virginalis
AGGCAGGAAGGGGGAATCCAGGGAAAAACAAGAACCAAAACGGGGCAGCCCGGGGCTCCCGGGGGAGTACCACGAGAGCGTTGCCACCCAAGGCTCAAGTGCAACGCCCTGCTGCCCGCACCAGCTGTGCACAACTGGGTAAGCGAGCCACAATGAGCAACAAACTCGCAGGACTCTGGGTCGAAGGTGTCACCGACCCCACAGGCAGCAGACGGAGGCAAAACAGAGTCACCCAGAGACAAGGGGTGAGCAACCCTCAAACTCGCTGGAAGCGAGGGGGGGGCTCTGGGGTCACATCCATCGGACCCTCGCGCCCCCAGGGGTTTCCCAGGGTCCCGAGCGTTTACTATAAGAGAACTCGCGCTCAGGTAACCCAGGCAGGGTACTGCTAACCAGCACCCAAAACTACCAAACTTTCTAAGAGCTGAACCCCCGGGACGTGTACACTCACGGGGACCAAGCAGGGGGTACCACCAGAAAACTCAGAACACAAGGGACACCAGGGCAAGAACGAAGGCAGACCCCCCCACCAGGTAGATAAACAAAAAGAAAAAGAAAACCCCGCAAGAGGACAGCGTACCCAAGCGGAACAGAGCCGGCCGCTATGATTGGGAAAGACAAGCTGCACAGTACCCTGCGCCCCACCAGTGCAAAACTGCCCCTTACTCTAAGGCGAACAAGGGAAACAGAACACCCGAGCACACAAAGAGCGGCCGAAAACCAAGCAGTAAACGGCCTAGCAGGGACAGACCCAAGGAACTTTGGAAGGTGGCCCCAAGTCCCAAGGGCAGTACTTACAGGGCACCTAGGGATGGGAACCCTAGGCGCATGCAGCCCGAGTACTGGAGAATCACTCCCGGCTCACGCACCACCTAGAAAAACAGACACCACACTCTAGGTACAGTGCTGAAACAACCACTGGAGCCGGAGCACATAACCGGTGCCTATAGCATCAGCCGAAGAACTGATGGGTGGATAGCCGCGTGGGAGGTCTGGGGCTCCCCCTTCCCCCTCCCGGGGAGGGGGGAGCTGCGCAGACAGCGGCGCGGTGACGTGTGACGTCATACTAGTTTGCTTGTTTTTCTGTTGGGGAGTTCTATCCACTAGTTTGGCTTTTGGTAGCAATTTTAACCAGAATAGGGGTTTGTTTTGGGGCGCTTACCTTTCTGGGTGCCTGTCCCGGTCGATGGCAGACATAGAATGCTTCCAATCACACGGGGGCTTCTATAGGCCATTGCTCCCCGTGCCTCTCTGAGGGGGCCGGTTCTGGCCGTGGTCCCCGGTAGGCCTAAGAACTCCATACACATGACTGATGCCAAAGTCTGACATTAGCATATCAGCCTGGGATAGCTCCGGGGAGCCGACGGGGCTCCCCCCAGAAAATTACATTATTAACCAGAGTCATTGTAATTTGTTTACAGTTTTGATGCACTGAGCTATATCCAGGAGAGTTTGATGTGTAAGAAGGATTTACTTTTCCTGGCTGGAATTAACAATGTCTCTGGGGAAGAGAGATATTACCTAAGAGAACTACCAAGTTCCCATGCTCAAAAATATCATTTCATTATGACTGAATTGCCTGCCACCAAAAGTTGGCAATGGTTTATTTACTCGTCATCCTGAAAAAAGTACCCAAATCAATTCCATGCAGCTGTCCTTCACCTTGTTTATAAATTACACATGCATTTTACATGACTTAACTCATGATGATAAAGCCTTTCTCAGAAGTAGTTTTCTCCTTGGTTAAAGTGATCAAAGCAATCTTCTCAAGAAGATTCACCATTTTTTAATTTAATTGCATAGAAAATAGTCCTACTGTATATTACAGTAATTTATCTGACAAGAAAAACTTGTACTCTCAGATTAAATAACTCCAACAACAAATAATTTTAATTAAAATGATACAAAAGAAGCATTAAATTTTGCTATTGTATTAACTTCACAGTATATGCTACGTGCTACGTATGTATGACAAGGTGTAATACCATTGCATTCACCCATTGCCATATTCCTCTCAAAATTACAAATGAGACCATCTGTCAAAGATACAATGGGAGATAGAACTTAGGGGGAAAGTCACTACAGGAAATAGTGGACTTCTTCAATGATAAAATGTTGGGAGGCAGCTGGCAAGTTTGTCCCTCTCCAGAGGGAAGACAATGAAAAGCGTAGGACAAATCCATGGTTTAACTATGGATGTAAGGAAGCAAGATGTATAAGCATGAAGATATGGAAAACTATTAGGACAAAAGAACAGCAGAGAAGGGGTAACTGTGGGCCAGAAATCCATACCTCAAAGTGAGAAGGGAAGTAGAAAAGTTGTTTGAAAATAACACTGCAACCAAAGCAAAAACCTAACTCAAATTTCTTTACAACCACATCAGGAGGACAGGTCTCATTCATTGAGAATGACATGTGTGTGAAGAACTCAACAGGTTCTGGGAGGTCTTTACAATTGAGCAAAGAGAAGGTCCTAAGCTAAGGAGAACAGTGCCTCACTGTTTCCATTAATACTCCAACATGGGTGATCTGAAAAGACCCACACTTTCATTGTGTAGTAAGGTCACACTGGCATGGCTGGTGTTATGCCATGTCCATGTGAGAGCAGAACATTGTCTAAAGAAAACGAAAGTAAAGGTTCAACTGCATAAATCTCTGGTGTATAATCACTAAGATTACTGTATCCAAACATGGAGACACCTCATTTTCAGAAGGACATAGCTGCTTTGGAGCAGGTGCAACACCAGGCAACAAAAGTCATTCCAGAGCCAAGTCATCTCTCGTATCAGGAACACCACAGGGCTAACAACACTGCAAACTAGGCATGACAGGGCAGATCTCGCTGAAACTTTTGAAATACTGAACAAGTTAGAGGATGTTGATCTAGATATCTTCTTCAGAAGGTCAGATGTAACACAAACAAGGAGCAATGGCTTCAAGCTTAACAATCCACAATGTAGGACTGAAAACAGGAGATTCTTTTCCACCCACAGGGTTATTAGCCCATGGAACTGTATACCCTACCCTCATCAACTGCCAAAACTGTGCCGAATTTAAAAAATACATGGAAAATATCATCAAGGAAAATGCGGGGGACCTTCGACAAGCCACCGGCTTCCTGTCCTCGTCAAGGCCACTAGGGTTAGTGGCCCTCAGGTAAGTTGGGTAACTCAGGTAAAGGAGTAACAGAGTAGTGGACTTAGCTTACAAAAGATAATAACAGTACATCAAACATAATCATCCATATGTGACTATGGTGTAGTTCAGATTGGCCAACACAAATACTTTGATTGTATCCACAGTAATAATTAAAATATTATTTCTAACATTATATCCATTTTATGATCCCTGCAAAAAAGAATGATGTCACATGAAAAGTGGATGTGGCAATATCATTCATTCAAACAAATCACACCAAATGTTTGTACCCCACCTAGGAATTTATAATTAAACTTAGCAATTACCAAGCCCCAACATAAACCCCACATAAATGAATGAAGTTGGTTAGATTAGTTGAGTAGCACTTCCCGGCACAAGATCCACCAAGGTAAAATGTGTGGGTCTTACCAAGTAACTTGTGCCATAAACTGGGTAGGAGGGCAGGGGCTGAGTCCACTGAATCTGGCCTGAGGTGAAAGAGACAGATTTCATGATTTCATCCCAGGTTGGGCACGCTTTCCTTGTGTGAGACGCACTTTGTTGCAGTGTTAGTGCACAAGAAGTGTCAGATTGTGTTAATGTAGCCACACTGCCTACAGTGGCGGTTAATGGTCCTGAAAACGTTACATTGGTACTCTGCACATCAATCTCTGCGGATTCTTGGGGTAATATTTGTGTGTTTTTTTTACCGTAACTTGATTTACTGATTCTTGGCAAACTTTGTGAATCTTCAAAACTAGTATTCAAAATGGTGTCTCTGGATAATGCTTGTGCACCCTGTACACTTTGATGCTGTTCCTGAAACTTTTTCAAATTACAACTCGATACTGAATCCATGTGATCACTTGGAAACACAAAAGACTCTGCTTCAATAATTAAATCAATATCACTGTACCTCCAGTTTTGACCACAAGGCGATGTATCATCTGGTGAATCACCAGAGTACTTTCCTGGATGTTTTCCAGTTATTCCTTCTATCTCTGAGTCAGAAGAGGTTTCTAAGAAAGTGTAGCGATCCACACATTTAAGCTCATCGGGAATACCACAAATCTGATCATCATTAAATTTAAGACCGTTCTCTTCCGGAAGAGAAACAGTCATAACATTTACATTTTCAGCTACAGGATTAATCTTGGTATCAATATTTTCTTTGTGTACTGACCCATTCAGCATACTATCCAAAAATTTTACTCTTTCATTCATTACTTTTTGAGAATTATTACAGAGGGACTTTTGGGCCTCTGTGGAAAGGCCCTCTTGTGGGCCTTTCCACAGTTCCTTATTATAAAATAATTTTGGTTCTACAGCAATATTTGAATTCCACTCAAGTTCCTTTGTATGTTCATCATATTCTTCAATGTCACTTGCTTGTTCCTCCACAATCTTCTTATCAGCACTCGATATCAGAATGTTATCCAATATAGTTTGGTCTTCAAGCTTTTCATAAGCAACAGAGGATTTTATACTACATGTATTTGCAATTATAAAAGTAGTATCTGATTTATCATCAATAGTTTTCGCTACATCATCTATTTCATGTAGCAGGTCATATGATGCCATGTTTTCAGAACCCGAAAAAGTACAGTCATCTGTTGATGAATCGTCACTATCATCACTGCTGCTCTCTTTAAGTTGTACGTAGTCATACTGCATTGTTTCTTCCTCACTGATCATGTCAAGAGAATCAGAATCATTGAACAGTTCATTCTGGTAAGTTGAAAAAAATTTTCCTGCATCATTATTTGAGGGAAGAATTCTTGTCTTTTCGTCAACATTAAAAATATCTATTTCTGTTTCTAGATAAAATTTATTTTTCTCAAATTTTTGGCATCGAAGAACATCTGCATCACAACAAACTTCCGAATGACTGTCTTCTGATGCTGCTTCGTTTGAATCTGACATCGCTTCCAAGTTTTCAGTGTCATTATCTGTTGCCACACAGTCCTTGCCCTCTTCGTCTGAAGTGTCTGACAATGTCGCACTCTCGTCAAGAGCTTCATACGCTTCAACCATCTCCCAATTTTGATCTCCCACAACTTCTTCTGGTAGAGATATCTCTGACTCCTCAGAGTCTATATGTCTGAAAAGGCTTTCAGAAAATTTGTTTAAACACATTTTGTTATATACAAGCTCATTTTCCTGTGTGTCATCAGCAATACTCCCAAACTCCTCTTTCTGTGTGTCATTGTTCAGAACCCAGAGTTCGTGTGTGTTATTATTCACACACCCAAGCTCATATTGAGCTTGAGAGTGTGAATAACAAATGTCATCTTCTTGCGTGCCATTATTCATAATCCTGAGCTCATTTTCTATACCGTTATTCACAATTCCAAGCTCATCTTCTTGTGTGCCATTCACGATTCTGAGTTTATCATCTTGTGTACCATTATTCACAATCCAGAGCTCATCAGCGTGTGTGCTGTTATTCACAGTCCTGAGCTCATCATTTTGCATGCTGTTATTCACAGTCCTGAGCTCATCATCTTGTATGCTATTATTCACAGTCCTGAGCTCATCATTTTGCATGCTGTTATTCACAGTCCTGAGCTCATCATCTTGGGTGTTGTTGTTCACCATCCTGAGCTCATCATCTTGTATGATGTTATTCACAGTCCTGAGCTCATCATCTTGTATGCTGTTCTTCACAGTCCTGAACTCATCATCTTGTATGATGTTATTCACAGTCCTGAACTCATCATCTTGTATGCTGTTATTCACAGTCCTGAGCTCATCATCTTGTATGATGTTATTCACAGTCCTGAACTCATCATCTTGTATGCTATTATTCACAGTCCTGAACTCATCATCTTGTATGCTGTTATTCACCATCCTGAGCTCATCATCTCGGGTGTTGTTGTTCACCATCCTGAGCTCATCATCTCGGGTGTTGTTGTTCACCATCCTGAGCTCATCATCTTGTATGATGTTATTCACAGTCCTGAGCTCATCATCTTGTATGCTGTTCTTCACAGTCCTGAGCCCATCATCTTGTATGCTATTATTCACAGTCCTGAGCTCATCATATTGTATGCTGTTATTCACCATCCTGAGCTCATCATCTTGTATGCTGTTATTCACCATCCTGAGCTCATCATCTTGTGTGCTGTTATTCACAGTCCTGAGCTCATCATCTTGGGTGTTGTTGTTCACTATCCTGAGCTCATCACCTTGTATGATGTTATTTATAATTAGAGATTCATTATCTTGTTTGTATTTATTCAGAAGCTTGCACACTTCATTCTTACTTCCACTTGTATTCTTATATTCATTTACATTTTCTAGTTCTTCTTCAAGCAAATTATCTGGGTAGTGAAATGAAGGTGGCTCAGAATCTTGCGCGTAGACTTCATGAGACCCTAGAACTTGCTTCGCCGAGCAAATGTCCAAGAGCTCTGCATCATTAGTATTATCCCTTTCATTGTAAATATCTGCGGCATCAGTTCCTTTGTGTATAATTGCTGACGAGACACCAGTTCCGGGTTCATGTCTTACCAAACTTGTATCTTGCAAATATCCTGAAGACCGACCAAAGTCTTCATCTCTATTTACCACAGAAGAGGATATTGGACTGTGATGCTTGGTAGTGTTCCCCACTATGGCAGACAAAGCAGAAGCAGAGGATATATCAGGCTCTAGAGTAGGAAAAGAAATTGGGATAGGGATGGGATCTTTGTGGGTTCCACTGGATGTATTAGCAGTATCAAAGATTGAACACGCACTAAGGTCATCAATGGCAGGTTGGTTATGGAGTTGGATTTGCAAGAGGGGTTGAATGGGTACCACAACCTCCTGGTCACACTCAGAGAGGTCACAAGCCACACAGTCATCAACTGGTGCAGTCTCAAATCTAAGTTCAAGCTCAGGAACTTCATCAGCAACACCAACCTTCACTCCCACACAGCATGCTTCACTTACAAAAGGTCCCTTTTGTAGGCCTGGCAGGGAAGGCAGGGGTCCAGTTCCAGAGGGGCTGGTTAACGACTTGTCAATAAGGTTCATTCTATCTAATTGGAAATTTTCAAGATCTTCTTCCTCTAGCTCTACTGATTCTTCTGGTTCTTCTACCTTAGGTTTGCCAAGAACTAAAGGGCTTCTACCTCCTCTTCTTATACATGGTTCAACTTCAATACTTCGTTTCAGAATTGGCACTAATTCTGGTTCCTCCTCTTCTAATTCACCTACTGAAACTGCAGTTCTTGGTTCATCAATAAGCTTCGACCTATTACTAGCTACAAGAACAAAATTTTGAGTCTTTGAGTCTTCCTTAGAGCTAGCCTGGAAAACACCTACAGCAGCCTCCACCTTCTTTTTATCTTCATTGGGCACCCCAGTAGCAGGTACATAATTTTCTTCCCATGACTTACATATTTCACTTATGTCATCTCCAATGTCAGAATTTTCTAGTGAGGGATATTTATGCAGATTTCTGGCAATAAGCTGTTCCTCACTGGTAGTAAGATTAATTCCCTGGGAAAGGTTGGAGGAAAAGTTGAGGGCTGTAAATGATTCTCCTGCCTCCACTATTTCTTCATCATGTACTGAACCACCATGTGGTTTCTTTGGCTTACGGGAAACTGAGGGTGGGTGTGTCTGCAACTCACGTACCATAGAATCGTAGCCCACTGGAATGATGGGGTCAGGAACCTGTCGTGCTCGTCGAAATCTGGGGAAGTTCTTGTTGGATTGGAAGTTGACATCCAGGACAGAGTTACGAAGAGCAGATGTAAGAACTTCATCGATCACATCCAACATCTGCTGCTCGTCAAACCCAGAAGCATTATTTCGAATTCCTTCCAGCTTTAAAGAAACCTGTTAAAATAAATTATACAATATTTTAAATTATTCAATGAACATATAAAAAATAAGCTAATTTTGAAAGAGGTAAAAGTGTAACAATTAGTGGAAAACTGAATACTGTACTGTATTAATAATGTACGCATGTGAAAAATTAAATAATTTTTTCTAATTTTGCTAGTCTACCATCTAATATAAATGGTAAATAAAGTACTGTAATTACAACACTAAATATAATGAGAAAATATACAGGAGCTGTGATGAGGATTCGAACCTATGTGTTGAGTATTCCCAGGCACCCACACCCCGGACAACTAGGCCACGATATGGCAAAATGATTGCAACCTGGAGTTCTACTGAACCCTCAACAATTCCTGAGGCTTCCACTGAAGCCAAACCAGGGTTTCACACAATCCCCCATGCACTCCGGCTTTACCGTCTAAGAATGTTCTACCGCTGATGGTCCTCTTCAATACACTTGTGTACTGAAGAATTACAATACAAAAGTGTATTGTAAAATTAACACACCGTGATGTGTGTCAATTGGAATATTGATATCAGACATAAAAAGTAAGTGGTTGCCAAAGAATAAGTCACAAAACATTAGAATACCTGATGAAATTCCCTCTTGGTGTCTTACTTCCTAGAGACTGGCCGCTAGGGTTTCCAGAGACTTGAATATAGAGCAGTGGTCCAGGTCATCAACTCAACTGTTTGTTCTGGGTTCAATCCCTGGCAGGACACAGATGGTTGGAAATGTTTTCCTTTCACCTCATGCCTCTACTTACCTAGCCATCAATAGGTACTGTACCTGGAAATGTCAGTACAGTGGTACCTCGGAATACGAGTATTACCTAAAGTTGTAATTAATAAGTGTAGTTACAGGATGAGAGCTACGCTCGTGGTGTCCCGTCTTCCCAGCACTCTTTGTCATATAACGTTTGAACTAATGACGGTCTTGGCCTCCACCACTTCTCCCCCAACTTGTTCCAACCGTCTACCACTCTGTTTGCGAAAGTTAATTTTCTTATATTTCTTCGGCATCTGTGTTTAGCCAGTTTATATCTATGACCTCTTGTTCTTGAAGTTCCAGGTCTCAGGAAATCTTTCCTGTCGATTTTCAATTCCTGTTACTATTTTGTATGTAGTGATCATATCACCTCTTTTTCTTCTGTCTTCTAGTTTTGGCATATTTAATGCTTCTAACCTTCCTCGTAGCTCTTACCCTTCAGTTCTGGGAGCCACTTAGTAGCATGTCTTTGCACCTTTTCCAGTTTGTTGATGTGCTTCTTAAGATATGGGCACCAACAACAGCTGCATATTCTAGCTTTGGCCTAACAAAAGTCATGAACAATTTCTTTAGTATATCCCCATCCATGTATTTAAAAGCAATTCTGAAGTTAGAAAGCATAGCATAGGCTCCTTGCACAATATTCTTTATGTGGTCTTCAGGTGATAGTTTTCTATCTAGAACCACCCCTAGATCTCTTTCTTTATCAGAATTCTTTAAAGATTTCTCACATAATATATAGTTTGTGTGGGGTCTATGTTCTCCTATTCCACATTCCATAACATGACATTTATTAACATTAAATTCCATTTGCCAAGTGGTGCTCCATATACTTATTTTATCCAGGTCTTCTTGAAGGGCATGACAATCATCTAAATTTCTTATCCTTCCTATTATCTTAGCATCATCAGCAAACATGTTCATATAATTCTGTATACCAACTGGTAGATCATTTATGTAGACAATAAACATCACTGGTGCAAGAACTGAACCCTGTGGTACTCCACTTGTGACATTTCTCCAGTCCGATACATTGCCTCTGATCACAGCCCTCATTTTTCTATCAGTCAGAAAGTTTTTCATCCATGTTAGAAGCGTACCTGTCACTCCTCCAATATTTTCCAGTTTCCAGAACAACCTCTTATGTGGAACTCTGTCGAAAGCCTTTTTTAGGTCCAGATAGATGCAGTCAGCCCAACCATCTCTTTCCTGTAATATCTCTGTTGCTCGATCATAAAAACTGAGTAAATTCGATACACAGGATCTACCAGATCGAAAACCATACTGTCTGTCTGATATTATATCATTTCTCTCCAGGTGTGCTACCCATTTAGTTTTAATTATTTTTTCCAATATTTTGACTATTACACTTGTCAATGATACCGGTCTATAATTAAGGGGTCTTCCCTGCTTCCACTCTTGTAATTGGAACTATGTTAGCCTTTTTCCACACATCAGCTACAACTCCTGTAAACAGGGATGCCTGAAAGATCAGTTGAAGAGGAATGCTGAGCTCAGGTGCACATTCTCTCAGAACCCATGGTGAAACTCCATCTGGACCAACTGCTTTGTTCTTATTTAGCTCTTTGAGCATTTTTTCCACTTCGTCTCTAGACACCTCTATGTGCTCTATGTTGTTCTCTGGAATTCTTATTGTATCTGGTTCCCTGAAGATTTCATTTGTACAAACACACTTTGTGTGTGTGTGTGCGTGTGCGCGTGTGTGTGCGTGTAATTACCTAAGTGTAATTACCTAAGTGTAGTTACAGGATGAGAGCTACGCTCGTGGTGTCCCGTCTTCCCAGCACTCTTTGTCATATAACGCTTTGAAACTACTGACGGTCTTGGCCTCCACCACCTTCTCCCCCAACTTGTTCCAACCGTCTACCACTCTGTTTGCGAAAGTGAATTTTCTTATATTTCTTCGGCATCTGTGTTTAGCCAGTTTATATCTATGACCTCTTGTTCTTGAAGTTCCAGGTCTCAGGAAATCTTTCCTGTCGATTTTATCAATTCCTGTTACTATTTTGTATGTAGTGATCATATCACCTCTTTTTCTTCTGTCTTCTAGTTTTGGCATATTAATGCTTCTAACCTTTCCTCGTAGCTCTTACCCTTCAGTTCTGGGAGCCACTTAGTAGCATGTCTTTGCACCTTTTCCAGTTTGTTGATGTGCTTCTTAAGATATGGGCACCAAACAACAGCTGCATATTCTAGCTTTGGCCTAACAAAAGTCATGAACAATTCTTTAGTATATCCCCATCCATGTATTTAAAAGCAATTCTGAAGTTAGAAAGCATAGCATAGGCTCCTTGCACAATATTCTTTATGTGGTCTTCAGGTGATAGTTTTCTATCTAGAACCACCCCTAGATCTCTTTCTTTATCAGATTCTTTAAAGATTTCTCACATAATATATAGGTTGTGTGGGGTCTATGTTCTCCTATTCCACATTCCATAACATGACATTTATTAACATTAAATTCCATTTGCCAAGTGGTGCTCCATATACTTATTTTATCCAGGTCTTCTTGAAGGGCATGACAATCATCTAAATTTCTTATCCTTCCTATTATCTTAGCATCATCAGCAAACATGTTCATATAATTCTGTATACCAACTGGTAGATCATTTATGTAGACAATAAACATCACTGGTGCAAGAACTGAACCCTGTGGTACTCCACTTGTGACATTTCTCCAGTCCGATACATTGCCTCTGATCACAGCCCTCATTTTTCTATCAGTCAGAAAGTTTTTCATCCATGTTAGAAGCGTACCTGTCACTCCTCCAATATTTTCCAGTTTCCAGAACAACCTCTTATGTGGAACTCTGTCGAAAGCCTTTTTTAGGTCCAGATAGATGCAGTCAGCCCAACCATCTCTTTCCTGTAATATCTCTGTTGCTCGATCATAAAAACTGAGTAAATTCGATACACAGGATCTACCAGATCGAAAACCATACTGTCTGTCTGATATTATATCATTTCTCTCCAGGTGTGCTACCCATTTAGTTTTAATTATTTTTTCCAATATTTTGACTATTACACTTGTCAATGATACCGGTCTATAATTAAGGGGGTCTTCCCTGCTTCCACTCTTGTAAATTGGAACTATGTTAGCCTTTTTCCACACATCAGCTACAACTCCTGTAAACAGGGATGCCTGAAAGATCAGTTGAAGAGGGATGCTGAGCTCAGGTGCACATTCTCTCAGAACCCATGGTGAAACTCCATCTGGACCAACTGCTTTGTTCTTATTTAGCTCTTTGAGCATTTTTTCCACTTCGTCTCTAGACACCTCTATGTGCTCTATGTTGTTCTCTGGAATTCTTATTGTATCTGGTTCCCTGAAGATTTCATTTTGTACAAACACACTTTGGAACTTTTCGTTTAATGTTTCACACATTTCCTTTTCATTTTCCGTGAATCTATTTCCCATTTTCAACCTCTGAATATTATCCTTTACCTGCAATTTGTTGTTTATGAATTTATAGAATAGACCTGGTTCTGTTTTACATTTGTCTGCAATCCCTTTTTCAAAATTTCTTTCTGCCTCTCTCCTCACTGCCGTGTAGTTGTTTCTCGCATCTTTGTATCGCTGGTATGATTGGGGTTTGGCCTCTTCCTGTATTGATTCCATTTTTGTGTCTTTTGGTCTCTGGCCCTCTCGCACTTTCTGTCGAACCAATCCTGTTTCCTAGTTCTGCTTCTCTGTTTTGGTATAAATTTTTTTGTGCCTTTATCATATATTTCACAAAACTTGACATACATCTCATTCACTTCATTACCTAGCAACAAGTCTGTCCAATTATACTCCCTAAAAAATTTTCTAAGGTTGCCATAATGTCCTCTCCTAAAGTCAGGTTTTTCAATTGCATCGACCATCATATTTTCTTCCAGATTATAACGCATTGCATACTTTATCCTCAAAAAGACATGGTCACTTTTACCCAAGGGAGGAAGGTACTGAATGTCAAATATTTCTTCCTCCTTCCTGGTAAATATCAAATCTAGCATGGAGGGAACGTCACCTTCCCTCATCCTCGTAGCTTGTTTAACATGTTGATACAAGAATGTTTCCAGGATGAGGTCTACAAATTTACAGGTCCAGAAATCTTCTGTTTTAGCTTCATATGCTTCCCAGTCTATGGATTTCAAGTTGAAGTCGCCGACTATCAACAGTCGTGAACTATCGTTATCCGCTCTCGCTATGATCTCTCTCATTATCGTTATAAGACCTTCTCGTTTACTATCTAGCTCCTCCTTTGACCATGTGCTGCTTAGCGGTGGACTATATGCATTTATGATCACTAGTTTATCATCCTCATGGCAGATCTCTAGTGCTATTATGTCAACTTCTTGTGGATTGGTAGTCACTATTTCGTTCACCTTTAGGTGTTCTTTCACCAGCACAGCAACGCCACCGCCTTTCCTAATTTTTCTGTCCCGTCTCCAAATTGAGTAGCCCCTGGGAATATGACCTCATTTAAAATAACATCTTCAAGTTTTGTCTCCGTGAGTGCAACAATGTCTGGTGTCTGCAGCTGTATTATATCACTTAACTCCAGTATCTTTGACCTTACTCCATCTATGTTGGTGTATGCAATCTTCAGGAACTTGTTCCCCATCTTCTTATTTTTCACTCCCCCTTTCTCTAATGATTTTGTTGGTTTGCTTTTATGTACCACTTTACTGGTCTGCCTACCCCTATCACTTTGTAGTGTCCCTGTATACGAGTTTTTCGGAATACGAGCAGGATTTCCTCGGAAAATGTGTCTCGGAAGGCGAGGGTTACCTCGGAACGCGAGTTTGTTGATACGCGTTCAGGCCGACCTAGCGTGTGGTGGTTCGGCGGTCGTCGCCCCTCCGCCCCTCAGTTTACCATTGTCTCGCACCCAGTGACTAACCCACATCAATTCTTCACCCAGATTTTGAGTGTTTTGTTGGATTTTTGGTCATTTGAATATACACTTTGTTATTATATATCTCACCATGGGTCCCAAGAAATCCAGTGGTAAAGATCAAGGATAAGGATGTGGGAAGAGATTCAAACAATTATTGAAAAGACTCACCCAGAGAAAGCTGTAGTAGGCCATTGCCTTAATCTTTTCAATGACAATGTGATGCCTTACTACAGAGACAGCTTGCGAAGAAGGGAAAAGCAAGCTTCCATGGACTGATTTGTGGTGAGAAAATCGAGCAGTGAGCCACAACCAGGACCTAGTGCACACCAGAAAGGTCCTCACTGCCTGATGTGATAATGTAAGGGGACTCCCCTTCCAAAAAGTAACTCCTCTCCTCCTCCCACCATCTTCCATACGCCTACAGCATTCAACAGCAAGGTAAGTAATAACTTGAACATACTTTTGTAGGTTTATTTAGATGAATTACGTATAAAATTTAGTTTGATGTGGGGTTTTTGGGGTAGTCAGGAATGGATTAATTCATTTCCCATTATTTCTTATGGGGAAATTAGCTTCGGAATACGAGTTTTTGGAATACGAGCCGTCTCCAGGAACGAAATAAACTCTTAAACCGAGGTACCCCTGTACTGTAGTTGGCCTAGGAAGTACTACTTCAGTAAGCCTAAATACAGGCTTCTTGACCCCTAACAATGGGAAAGGACAAAGTCGGGACACAGCTTTTTTCCTTTAGTGTGTCTGACGATATTGCATGTGCAGACGATGAGTCACAATAACGTGGCTGAAAAATGTTAACCAGACCACACAGTCCGGTGGTCCAGGACGGACCGAAACGTCGTCGTCCCTTCACTTTCTAGTCCTTTTCACTTTCTATCGTCTGGTCAACGATATTACACGTCAGTATAATGCCCACTGTAGTGTATTATAGAAGATCTAGTCCTTCAATTATACCATATGTTCTGCAATAAGCCTAATAATAGTTTTCATTAAAACTGAGAACGTCACTTTCTTAAATTTACAAAAACCTGCATACTTTACTCTAAACAAGGATACTGAAGATTTTAAAGTAAATTCAACATGTAGAAAGATAAATTATGTTGAGCACTAGTGAGACACCACAATGGGAAAGATAAATGTGTTGAACACCAGTGAGGCACCACAATCTCAGAACCTCACATCCCTGGAAGACAGAAGAATAAGGGGAGACATGATAACCACCTACAACATTCTCAGGGGAATTGACCGGGGTGGACAAAGACAAACTTTTTAGCATGGGTGGAACACGAACAAGGGGACACAGGTGAAAACTTAGTACAGTACCCAAATGAGTCACAGAGATATTAGAAAGAATGTTTTCAGTGTCAGAGTAGTTAACAAATGGAATGCATTAGGCAGTGATATGGTGGAGGCTGACTCCATACATAGTTTCAAATGTAGATATGATAGAGCCCAGTAGGCTCAGGAATCTCTACCCCATTTAATTGACAGTTGAGAGATGGGACCAAAGAGCCAGAGCTCAAACCCCCCCTTCTCCCAAGCACAACTAGGTCCAACCAAGCCAACTGCCAACAACCAACAACCAAGCCAAAGGGAGCCGATGGCTGAGTGGACAGAACACTGGACGCGTCCCGGGTCCCGGGTTCACTGTGATCCCGGGTTCGATCCCAGGCGCCGGCGAGAAACAATGGGCAGAGTTCCTTTCACACTGATGCCCCTGTTACCTAGCAGTAAATAGGTACCCGAGAGTTAGCCAGCTGTCACAGGCTGCTTTCTGGGGGTGGAGGCCTGGTCGAGGACCAGGCCGCGGGGACACTAAGCCCTGAAATCATCTCAAGATAACCTCAAGATAGGTGAATAAAGCTATGTGAGTACAATGGGAAAGATAAATGTGTTGAACACTAGTGAGGCGCCACAATGGCAATGATAAATGAGAGAGTGGTGAGAGTTTGAAGTGGTTTGTTATGTGATCAGAAAGAGATGATTGCTATGGTATGGTATAAGAGTCAAAAGAATGAATACTGTATGTGAACATGTACATTAATCAAGAATATGTTGCCTTCAGTGTAGTTTGGTAAACAAATGTATTTTTAAATACTATACATATGCTCCAGTGTGTAAAGAGAATGTTAACGCAATGAACAAGATGTAGGTGTTCTATAATCAACTAGTGATTCTATAATCAACTACTTTATATAAAAATCTTCACTATACGGTACTTAAAATGTGGTAATTGTAAACAGGTTATCTATTTTTATAAATAAATTATTATTAATATTATACTTTTTTCTCATTGTACTATTACTATTACTGTACTATTATTATCATTATTAATATTCTGGGCGAGACACTGAATGCTGTAGAACACTTAGTGTAGTGCAGTATAATCTATACTGCGCTACACCATTACATTTTAATATTAGTGGAGCAGTACAGTCCCTTTAATGTTTGGCTCCCCGAATTCAAATACAATATGTTCTGTGCATCATTTATAACATTAACATACAGTAATAAAATTACCATTTATATGAGATAAAAAATTAACTTATACATGCCAGCTAACAGAACTAAATTTATACCTCTGGCCAGCCATCAAACTTGACGACAGCCATTAATTCTGAAGTGATAATTGCTATATTGAGTCTCCCTCTGAGTGGACGAACAGCACAGGCGTACTCGCTTTCAGTGGTCTTCTCCCCTTGGGTTCTTGTCGTCACTATCCGGAGATATATCGTAGCATCGCAGTCACATGTAATTGTCTGTAGAAAGATTACTCCAGTTAGGATAACAATGAAAATGTCAAGTATTTTTGTTCTTTAATATTGCGATATAAGCAATATTCTCTTACAAACAAAAAAACCAGTATTGAATGTAATGAAACACCTCTATCTGGTAGAGTCCCAGTGGCTCTCCGAAGCTATCTCACCGAGATGGTTTCTGTAGTGAGTAGATTATCCCAATAATATACTCGCTCCAAACGCATCAGCCTAATGAGAGAAGCAAAACTCTTCTTGGTATTAATTATGGAACTCAAACCTTTCCCAACTTCCACATTCCTATTCCTGTGAACCTTTGGAGAACGGTGAGGTGTTGCCCGAGCATATAAGCAGCAGAGTGGCGAATAATAACTAGTCTACTTTCAAGTGTGGTCTAGAACAGACACTTGCGAGTTACTGTATCGATGCTCAGTGCACTCAACTCTCACCATTGCTCGCCAAAGTATCACCTGCGTACTTCCGTATATTCGACCAAATACAGTATATATATTCTCTTAGTGTTTGTGTTTATTGTCACCATACTTTAAGTAACAATAGAACCGTTACATTGGTGACCCAGTGAGTGAAAAGAACACCTAGTCACAAACTAGATCTTTGTCATGGATTTATCTACCAGGTTTCCAGCATACAACGCAGATGAACCAGAATTTTGGTTCATGCAGATGGAGGCTATTTTTGACCTTCACGAAATTACGACTGAGAAAGCCCGATATGCTTGTACCCTGCCAACACTTCCGTTGGAGGCTATGCACACTTTCTCTGCTGTCATCACCGCCCCATCACCAGACGCCAGGACGTACACCATATTGAAGGCCGCTCTTCTACAGGCAGCGATGAAATGCCACATTCAACAAAGGGACCAACTCCTCCCTGATAAAAGATTAGCAGACAAAACACCAACCCAGCTTCTGCGGCATATTCAGTATGTAATGCATACTGCAACTGGTCCAGCCCCCAGAGAGATTGTGAGATCACTCTGGATACAACTCTGTCCAAAACACGTTCAATCGGCCCTATTCAGTATGGCTGATGACACCCCATTAGCCCAGCTGGCTACACTAGTAGACCGGCTTCATACAACGTCTGATAATGCTATACTGTCCCACCCCAGTGTTACACAGCAGACTACAGACACCTAACAACTCGACGTCCTCCAGAACCTGCGTTTCTTCCGCCTAGGAAGGACGTACCACGCGAATCCAGTATCAGTCTCTAGGCGACAGCGTGAACACCGGGGAGAGCTTTGTTCTTACCAGCAGAGGTTCGGACACCAAGCCCACAACTGTAGGGCTCCTTGTTCCTGGTCAGGAAACTACTTCGGCGGGGACTGTTAACGGCCAGTAACCCCGCCATTTCAAACACTACACTGCTCTACATATCTGACATCATAACCAAACGCCGTTTCCTCATTGACACTGGTGCAGCAGCTAGTGTGTTGCCTCCCCCACTGGTCAAACCAACCCGTACTCCTGGTTTGGACTTACGTGCCACCAATGGTACGTCCGTCCGTACGCATGGGACCCGCACCTTGGTTCTCAATTTCGCCTCTCTGGGTCACATTATGTGGACTTTCATCATAGCAGATGTGGAACAACCCATTCTTGGATGGGATTTCCTGCAACACCATCGCCTTATTGTGGATCCCGCAGGTGCAGTACTTCGAGCCTCTCCTAGTACCTCTACACAGGTTAACAGCGTCACCCCAGTCGCATCTACGAAACTTCAAGCACTCCTGGATGAATTCAAAGATGTGACCCAACCCGCCAGCCCTCAACCTGAAGTGCAACATATGATTACGCATCACATTACTACAACGGGAGCCCCTACCTTCGCCAGACCACACCGCCTGGCACCGGAACAATTGGCGGTAGCACGTGCTGAGTTCAACAAGCTCCAGGAGGCAGGAATAATCCGCCCTTCGAACAGTCCATGGGCTTCACCTCTCCATATGGTCTCGAAAACAGCCCCAGGGGAATGGCGCCCTTGTGGGGACTACAGTGCTCTCAACGGTCGTACTCGCCGGATCACTACCCAATATCACACATCCAGGACTTCTCACAGGGACTGAGCAACGCAACTGTTTTTTCGAAAATTGACCTTGTGCGGGCATTTCACCAGATCCCTGTGGAACCGGCAGACATTCTGAAAACAGCGATCACAACACCTTTTGGACTGTTTGAATTCGTCTGGATGCCTTTTGGTCTACGGAATACAGCCCAGACATTCCAACACTTCATCGACCAAGTAGTGAAGAACCTTCCTTTTTGCTATGCCAACATTGACGACCTGCTGGTGGCCAGTACATCACCAACAGAACATCTACACCTCCGACTCCTTCTCACCCGTCTGCGTAACTCCAGCTTGCAGCTCAACTCCGAGAAGTGTATTTTCCATGTTCCAGAGCTGGATTTCTTGGGACACCATGTGTCAGCAGCAGGGGTCCAACCACTAGAAAAGAAAATCGAGGCATTCAAGGAATTCCTGCGCCCATCCACTCCAAAGAAGTTGCAAGAATTTCTTGGTGTGGTGAATTTTTATCATCGATTCATCCCACATTGTTCGGACATCTTGCGACACTTGTACGAACTCTTACATGGTCGGAAACACACGTCCCGTCTTCCGTTGGAGTGGACTCCAAAGGCAGAGACAGCATTCACCGACATAAAACACAAGCTGGCAGAATTCACCTTACTCGCACACCCAGTGACTGACGCTCCCACCAATCTCTCTACCGACGCTTCAAACACAGGTATTGGTGCTGTACTACAACAACGCCCAATTGTATTCTTTTCAGCGCGCCTGTCACCCACTGAAGAGAAGTACAACACTTTTGATAGGGAACTGCTCGCTATCTACGCAGCCATACAACATTTCCGGCACTTCCTCGAGGGGTGGAATTTCCACATCCTCACAGACCACAAACCCATCACGTATGCACTGGTGGCCAGGGGTGATGCTCACTCTCCTCAAGTAGCCAACCACCTGGGATTTATCTCCCAATTTACCTCGGATATCCGCCATATCAAAGAAGCCAACAATATCATAGCCGATGCACTGTCTCGACCCACCATAAACCACGTCGTGAAAAACCCAGCTCAGGTGGACTTTTGTGTAATCAGCAAAGCACAACGGGAAGACCCTGATCTGCAGCGATTACGAACATCTGACACAGCTCTCCGGTTCATCGAGATTCCCATGGAAGGTGGCGGTAGTATAATCTGTGACATCTAACGGACGGGAGCACTTAGGCCCTACATTCCAGCCCAGTTTCGCTGGAAAACGTTCTCAGTATTTCACTCCCTAGCACACCCAGGAATACGTGCTTCCCAGAAACTACTAACGGAGCGTGTTGTACGGCCAGGAATCAATGCCGATGTTCGACGATGGACTCGCCCATGTCTCCAGTGCCAGCGAGCGAAAACACATAGACACACAAAGAGCCCTCTTCAACAGTTCCCGTTACCTTCTGACCGTTTCGAGGTGGTGCATGTAGACATCGTTGGACCGTTACCGTCGGCAAGGGGATATTCTTATCTACTCACCTGCATCGATCGATTCTCCAGATGGCCGGACGCAATCTCATTAATCAACATCTCAGCTGAGTCAGTGGTCCAGGCTTTCCTCTCTGGATGGGTCGCCCATTTTGGCAGCCCCTGTCATCATCACCGACCAAGGACGACAGTTCGAATCATATCTATGGAAGGAACTTATGGAATTCCTCGGCACCACACACAACTGAACCACAGAATACCACCCTGAGTCGAACGGAATGGTAGAACGCTTTCATAGACAACTAAAAGCCGCCCTGAGAGCTCAAGCATGCCCTGATGATTGGATCGACAACCTTCCATTAGTCTTGCTTGGCATTCGTTCAGCCATGAAGGAGGGCAGTGGATTCTCGGTAGCAGACTTAGTATACGGATCTAGCCTGCGGCTTCCAGGCGAATTCTTAACCCCGACGCCACTCATCACACCCCCAGACCCCACTTTTGTCCAGAAATTACAGGTGGCCATGACAAACATTCGGCCTACACCATCACGCCAACCGACAACTTGTGCTACATATGTGCCTCATGAGCTCCACACAACTGAACACGTGTTTGTAAGAGTTGACGCTGTTCAACACCCTCTGCAGTCACCTTACAAAGGTCCATTTAAAGTGGTTTCTCGAACATCAAAGTTCTTCACCATTAAACGCGTAGGACAGCGGGTAAACATCTCGATCGATCGCCTTAAACCAGCACACTGTGATGCTGCCCCAGACATCCCTCCAGAGACACATCCGCCAACTACGCCGTTCACTTTTTGACCACAGTTGCCAGCAGCATCGCCACTTATGGCAACAGACGACCCTGTATGACCTCCCATCCTACAACCCCAGTTACCACCTGCACCACCACCTGATCCTACGATGACGGACGAGCCTGTGCGACCTCCCACCCTACGACCCCAGTTAGATGACATCAGCGAAGAGGAGGAAGTTAACTTTGAGGGTTATACAACGCGAGCAGGGCATACAATTCACCGACCAGCTAGGTTCCTTGATCAAGTGTTTTTCCTTTCATCCCCTGGGAGCAGGAGTTCTGTAGCGAGTAGATTATCCCAATAATATACTCGCTCCAAACGCATTAGCCTAATGAGAGAAGCAAAGCTCTTCTTGGTACTAATTATGGAACTCAAACCTTTCCCAACTTTCACATTCCAATTCCTGTCAACCTTTGGAGAACGGTGAGGTGTTGCCCAAACATATAAGCAGCAGAGTGGCGAATAATAACTGCTCTTGATATTGGTAATGGCTCAAAAGGGCCACCACTTACGGGCTTTTCATGCCCGTGCCACCTTTTGGGTGACTTAATCTTTATCATCATTCATCGAATAATAACTAGTCTACTTTCAAGTGTGGTCTAGAACAGACACTTGCGAGATACTGTACCGAGGCTCAGTGCGCTCAACTCTCACCATTGCTCGCCAAAGTATTACCTGCGTACTTCCGTATATTCGACCAAATATATATATTCTCTTAGTGTTTGTGTTTATTGTCACCATACTTTACGTAACAATAGAACCGTTACATTTCCCATATTGAGTCACATCAGCCATAGGAGTCCTGTTGACCTACTGGAGACTATAGCCAGATTCTGGCCCACCTCAGTGGAACAGATAGCTGGGGATTATTACAATCACTAACACCAAGACGTATCCAAAAAATAAGTGAAGCAATACAAACATCTGTAGGGTTCACTTAAATGAAGCCCAGTAACAGCCAACAGACTCTGCAAATGATTCAGTCAAATCTAAATGGTTCTGTAGCGAGTAATCCTTATACTCACTCCATTTTCTCATTATCTTAATGCATTACTAATCACACAAGGTACAATCCTTTCCCCAATTACAGGTAATACTCTTCTCACCTTGTTGGAGGGAGCCGAGGTGTAATCACCATATAACCCAGCGATGTGAGAACAGCAAACCAGTACAATCTCCAGTCAAGAATGTAGTACTCGGCGTGGGCAGTTCTAGTCGACCCAAGACGCTACAGCTTCGACACAGAGCAGACAGCAGACTACGACCGCATCCAGCTACAACGCTATCGCTCCCCGAGTTCAGACACTCGCAATTCCCAATCGAGCCACCATGCTCTCCTGCATAGAGCTCCACGACTCCGGCCTCACTCAGCTCTCTGCTCTGCTCCAGGCTTCGTCTCAATGTCTACGACACTGCTGTATCCAGGACTACTAAATAAATCTAAAACTCACTAAACACTGTGTATCTAATCAACACAACAACGTAACACAACGTACGTTACATTGGTGACCCCAGAGAGTTTCGACGATACCCAGCCACGATGGACTACAACATGGATTCTCACTGGACCTTTACTCCTGCTGTTGCTTGCTGTGGACCGCTGCCACCTGTCACGGAACGCTGCCAACACCCTCACCACATCTATGATTTTCACCGCGATCGTCTCTGCATTTTCATCAACTGCAGCTTCCTGCACAGCGAGCGTTACTTACTCATCTGACAGTTTCATCAGCAACTACATCATGTGGGATCTACAGCCTTTCCTGCCGACTCTCCGTCGCTGCCAGGGCACTGCTTGTTCTACAGGGACGCCCACGACAGCTGCTCTTTCGTCAGATTCATCTACACGTACACTGCATTCTGATACTCTGCCGACTCGAGCATCTTGGACCTACAGTTTGCGTTTCCGACTCTTCGTCGCCTCCAGGACAATTCAGCTCTAGCAGTGATTCCCTCGTTGTCCTAACTACGTGCCTACATTACCTCCTACTGTCCTGGTGCCCGAGCCCATCCGCCCCGGATCTAAATGCTTCACCAGCGACCCAAGGACGTAACAATCATGCACATTCTTCTCTCCTGCTACATCGAGCTTGTCCACACACTGCCTGCATCTTTTGGTACCAGACTACATGTTCCACAACGACCACGTATTTTTTGTTATATTGTTTTCTTCCATTCCCTGGCAGGGGGAGTCCTGTAGCGAGTAATCCTTATACTCGCTCCATTATCTCATTATCTTAATGCATTACTAATCACACAAGCTACAATCCTTTCCCCAATTACAGGTAATACTCTTCTCACCTTGTTGGAGGGAGCCGAGGTGTAATCACCATATAACCCAGCGATGTGAGAACAGCAAACCAGTACAATCTCCAGTCAAGAATGTAGTACTCGGCGTGGGCAGTTCTAGTCGACCCAAGACGCTACAGCTTCGACACAGAGCAGACAGCAGACTACGACCGCATCCAGCTACAACGCTATAGCTCCCCGAGTTCAGACACTCGCAATTCCCAATCGAGCCGCCATGCTCTCCTGCATAGAGCTCCACGACTCCGGCCTCACTCAGCTCTCTGCTCTGCTCCAGGCTTCGTCTCAATGTCTACGACACTGCTGTATCCAGGACTACTAAATAAATCTAAAACTCACTAAACACTGTGTATCTAATCAACACAACAACGTAACACAAACGTACGTTACAGTTCACTCAAACTAAGCTCGAACCTCCCTAGTGTACAGAGCTGCCAACAGATGGCGTCCTGGGAGCTCCCGGCTTCCAGGGCTGACAGACGAACCACCGTACCTGCTCGATGGGGAAGTGTGTTAGGGAGCAACAGGGACTATCATAAAGAGGCATTTCATTACACTGTATGCTAGTTTTCTGGTGAAAGCCACTGGTGGCTCCCTGAAGCTAACACCAGACAAGAAGGAAAACACGGGACATACCAGTGAGGAGTGATGGCAACTATAAATCCAAAGATGAAACTTGACTGGGATGGAAAACCCAGCCAAGGGCAAAAGCCCGACTGGGACCAGTAACAATGACCAGATACCGAGTCACCAAGACCCTGCTAGACCTTAAAAACTTCTGAGCCCAAATATCAGCCCATAACATATTAGTGAATACAGAAGCTAAAGCTGTGAACTTGCAGACATCGTGGGCCTGAGGATAGACCACAGGAGAAGCATGAGCTGGCTGAAGGTGAAAAACAGCGCAAGAAAATTTGTAAAACCTGCGCCACGAAAGTATTGGCGTTGAATACTAAATAAGCAGCCCACCAAAGCTAATATATAAGAGGCAGCAGTATTAGGCATTAGATGCCAACCAACAAACACCCAGGACAATAAAAGGACAAAACCAACAGAACTGACACTGAAGAATGACGACGAAGAAGTGAACTACAAAAGGGGCCAGTGCGAATAACCCTGAGCTGACGAGCCCTTCTCCAACCAGTGGAAGCAAGTGTAATGGCCTAGAAATCTGACTCTGGAAGCCAACGCTGACCAACAAAAGGCAAAAGCCTGCCCTGAAACTGCCTCCCGAGCAGCGAGGGAAGAATCCCAGTGCAAAATCAGATGACTGAATGGGTAAATTTATAAAGAAGCCGGAGATGACTAGATCAAATCTACACTGACGGGTCATCTAATCCTGTCAATGGCAGGGCTGGTGCAGGATACACGGTAATCAAGGATAATACTTTCCAACGCAGAAATGAAGAAAAGCACGTATTGAGAACTATGCCTCTTCAACGCAAGCAGAGCTAACTGCCATGTTATGGCGCTAAAGTTTCTTGAACGGACACTAATGGTGCAGTGATTTGCACCGATTCAAAAGCAGCACTACAAAGCCTAAGTAAAAATCAGGCTGAAAATCTTGCAATAGTCGCTGAAATTAAGAGATCTGTGAGAGTTCTTACCAATCAGGGAAGAGTCATCAAGTTTCTGTGGATCCCCTCCATGTTGGGATATGTGGGAATGAACGAGCAGATGTGCTGGCTGCTGAAGGCGCTGAAGGAGACCATATTGAATACTTCATACCCAAGACTCTACTACAAATTAGAGGTATTGTCAGGCAACATCACCGTGACAAGGTAACTGAGGAAAGGAGGATAGAAGCACAAACCAGTGAATCTGTACGATGGTACAACATGGTTGCAGCTGGCAATCCCAATCATTATGGCCGAAGAGGAGGAGGACGAGGGAGAGAATCAGTAATAGCGAGAATCCGTCTTGGATACAGATATCCATGGAGATATGGAATGGAAACAACAGTTGAGCAGCGAAGTTGCAGAATCTGTGGTGAGAGTGATGGACACCGCCTTGACCACTACCTGAGAGAATGTGAACACTGCGAGACATCAGAAATATGTGTAGATTAATAAACCCCACATTGTTTGAGTTAGGAAAACACTATCTGTCAAATATTGATACTGTTCTTAAAAGATTTCCCCATTTTGCACCCGCAAGATAACGTAAGCTTTTAAGGGTTGATAGATGTTAATCTTCTTGTTTGAGGAGCTGTTCACTTGAGACAGTTAAGCAAGTCCCAGCTGTGTCTGGGTACAAGTGACAGGATGAAAAACCCAGCGGGTTTTCTTCCTATTGGGGAGTGTGTACATGCTGCTATGGCGGTGTGTCCACTCACAAGATGAGTGGCGCTGCCCAATAAACTCGCCCCTCGGGGCAAAATTTAAAAAAAAAAATTTGAATGGGTAAAAAGCCACCACTACAGCTGAAGAATCGAAGACACAGCTTAGGAAACAAAAGGTCAAAAGGAGGACAAAAAGGACAAGAACCGAGCCGAATCTAAGCCATGGAACAGCACGGCCTGCCAGCAGGACACACAACCAAATAGAGGCTCGCCACCACCTTTCAAAGTAGAGGAGCAAACAACTTGGGTAGCCCCTCGAGGCCCAACAATAGGCAACAAGGATGCAACTGTAGGCACACCAGCAAGGCATCCAAGCCACCACAGAACGGACTGAAGAACATCTCCACTTCACCCCAAACACAAAACTGTGGCCATGTGTGTATAGGTCCAGCTTCATCCTGTATGAATGTTTTTAACATTAAATAAAGCATACAGTTAAAACAGCTTAATATAGCAACTCTTATGTACAGGCTCTAAAATGAGATACAGCTTGAAGGTGTATCTTGACCTGTACATGTTAAATCTTTTATTTAAATGATCTTTGCTGATAAACTCACCAAGTGTCAGTGGGCGAACAGTCGACTACCATATTCGAGAGAATGGGGGGCTGGCGATGACTTATAAATTTCCACTACCTCCACCAGGATGCCAGTCTGAAACAAAGAAAATATAAATAAAAATCCTCTCCGTTGATCTAAGTAAAAACTCTGACACACACAAATTAGAATTTTAATTGCAATGCTTTATAAAGTTGATCAAAACATACAAGCTGTATTGTACCTTCAATACTTTAAGGAGAGAAACACCTGATACTGCCGAAACGCATTGCGTAATAGTGGCTTTAGGCATTGTATGTATGCACCTGTATAATTCTGTACATATTTCAAAACTGCATATAATTCTATTTATGAATGTTTCTACATAAAGTATTTTAAATTATAAACAAATATTGCATCCACGTTTTAAATAAACCTACAAAAAGCCCTACTGTTCAAAAGTTTTGATATTTTCAAGAGTGCTCTTGGCCCCTGAGAGCTTATCTCAGTGGCCACCAGGACCTACACGACCACACCAGGGGTGGCCAGGGTCAGGGCCAGGGGTCAGGGACCAGGGGTCAGGAGCCAGGGGCCAGGGACCAGGGACCAGGGTCAGGGAACAGGGTCAGGGACAGGGACCAGGGTTAGGGGCAGGGTCAGGGACCACAATCATATTGTTACCTGCACGGCTCCATTAATTACATTAAGCATAATAATCACGTGCTAGGGGCATCAAGATTAGGGGGGCACCACAGAAAATTTCCATTGCTAAGGCTACCATGGACCATATGGTGCAAAACTGCTAATGGTACATCTCAAGGTAGTGCAGTGCTGAACCAATTTCCACTAGAAGAGCTCCCACAGTAAATGAAAAACTTACATGTATACTGTATGGAAGCATTCGCATGAGACAC
>WNGS01005680.1:17294954-17309173 GCA_020271785.1 Procambarus virginalis
ATATATATATATATATATATAGTTAGTTTTAGTTCATTTATTATGCACCCCATACCCATCTTGTGGGCGGTAGTGGAAAGGGTTACAGAGGCACATAATGGGCTCAGGGACTGAACCCCACAATTCATTTAGCTAAGCAAGTTACAATCTTGATGAGCTAGTTACAAAATTCAATATAAGTCGTCACATCAACAATGGGTTCGAGATCGACCTCAAGTACAGGTTCTAAATTAAGCAACTGACATATGTGGAGAGCTAGTGTCAAAATTTATATGTTTGTCCTGCACACCGCCCCCCATCCAGTGGGCAGCGGTGGATAGGTTACAATCACTCAGTTACTACCTACAGTTAGCAAACTGGGGATATTTGGCTAAAATTTCTGGTAGCAGATCATTTTGAATGAAATATTTACACATCGCTGGAACATTGGTTATAGAATTGTCTCTAAATTCACGTATCTTTTCGCACTCCATCACATAGTGACGAAGGGTGTGCGAATAATTTTGTTGACACAGTTTACATTTGGTCAGGTCTACATCAGCAGATAATGAGAATTCCCAGAGATACTTGTAACCGAGTCTAAGCCGAGCAGTAGTAACATCTAGAAGTCTGCTGATTTTATTGGATGATCCATAGATGTGTGGCTCCTCTTGCATGATAGTATGATGATAGATGGAATTACTGGTGTCAATTTCACTTTGCCTCAGATCTACAAGATCTTGTTGAAGTTCTCGGTGTACTGCTGCTCTCAGATTGCTCATTGACAATCCAAGGTTACACTCAACGGCTCCTTTAAAGGCAGATTCTTTGGCTAACTTATCAGCTCTGTCATGCATTCGGAGGCCAACATGAGATGGAGACCACATGAAATGGACTCTGTTACCATCCTTAATAATTTTTTTGTATTTGTGTCTAGCTTCGGACACGAGCATGTTACAGTTATGTCTTAAAGAGTTGAGAGCATTTAAGGATGATGTTATATGTAGGGCTCTTTGAACTCGTTTTGTAAACATTTGGACTGTTCGTCTTTTTTTCTAGACTTCTGGTAGATTTCCTGTTTCAGGTGTTTTATTAAAAACTGCAGTTAGCGGATGACAATGCATCAGCATCCACCTTCAGCAGCCATGTTTATGCTAAATCTGGTCCGGTTGGTGGTGTTGCATCTTGGTGCTCCGGGTGTTATTATGTACTTAACTATGTCATCCAGTGTTTCCTCTGGTCTCTCATCTTGCGAGTCTCGTCTCCCGCCACGCTGGTTCCTCTGTAAAGACTTCACGCATCCTGTTGTTTTCCATGCTTTTTCTTTTTTTTTTTGGTCTTCTACTTTGCTGGGCTGCATTGCATGCTTCAGGCAAGGGTTTGCTTGCATGTTCTCGTGCACCGCCTTCATGAGTGGGATGACACAGCTCTGTACATGAGCACATTTCTGAGCAATGCGGAACATTATCTCATTTGCTGGCTTCCCTTTCAGTTCTTATCCACCTTTTGGCAACCACTTGGGCTGGACGGTAGAGCGGCGGTCTCGCGTCATGCAGGTCGGCGTTCAATCCCCCGACCGTCCAATTGGTTGGGCACCATTCCTTCCCACCGTCCCATCCCAAATCCTTGTCCTGACCCCTTCCCAGTGCTATATAGTCGTAATGGCTTGGCGCTGTCTCCTGATAGTTCCCTTATCCACCTTTGGACTTCACTCGGAAAGTCCCTCACCTTACGGTAGTCACCTGAGGCCAGATTCACGAAGCAGTTACGCAAGCACGTACGAACCTGTTCATTTTGTCTTAATCTTTGGCGGCTTTGTTTACAAGCATTAAACAGTTAATGAGCTCCGAAGCACCAGGAGGCTGTTTATATCAATAACAACAGTTGATTGGTAAGTTTTCATGCTTGTAAACTGTTTAATAAATGTAACCAAAGCCGTCAAAGATTGAGGAAAGATGTACACGTTCGTAATTACTGGCGTAACTGGTTCGTGAATCTGGCCCCTGGTCTCTAATTCATCATCATCATCATCATCATCATCATCATCATCATGTCCCATGGTCTAACCCATGCCTTTAACTCTACAGTGTTCTCGAGGGCGACATCTGCCTCATTTTGGGTCAACTAGTGTCTAGTGTTGCTGGCGGGTCGTGTCCTCCTTACTCCTCTTGGTTCTGTTATGTGATGCTTAAAGACTTATTTGTCCGCTGTGTTTACCAGTTGTGCTGGGAATGGAGACGAGGTGGGCGTGGCGGGGGAGGGGGTTGACGAGGTGGGCGTGGCGGGGGGGAGGGGGTTGACGAGGTGGGCGTGGCGGGGGGAGGGGGTTGACGAGGTGGGCGTGGCGGGGGGGAGGGGGTTGACGAGGTGGGCGTGGCGGGGGGAGGAGGTTGACGAGGTGGGCGTGGCAGGGGGAGGGGGTTGACGAGGTGGGCGTGGCGGGGGATGGAGGTTGACGAGGTGGGCGTGGCGGGGGGAAGGGGGTTGACGAGGTGGGCGTGGCGGGGGGGAGGGGGTTTGTAACAGGGGGGGGAAATGGAATAATGAGGAAGTAGGCAGTGAGTGGAAGAGGTAGAAGGGTAGATAGGTAGAAGTAGGAAAGTAGATAGTAGAAGTAGAAGAGTAGATAGTAGAAGTAGAAAATAGAAAATGAAATGCTAGGAATTAGAAGAAGTAGAAATGCTGCCACCATCCATTCTAGATCATTTACATACAAGACAAGGAATGGAACTTGTCCGTATCAACATAATATACTCAAAGATATTATCAAGAGGTATGCTCCCTCTGTATCATGTACTCATTCAAATCATGAAACCAGAACCGCTGAGGTTTCCTCCTCTCACTCAAAAACTCCAGGTAACAAAGTTAAACACAATTTAAATAATAACTTTCAATTATATTTCACATGATAAGTACCAATTTAAGCAATTAAAAGTGTTCAAGATTATATATGTAAAGTGGGTCATCATCCAAGAATTCGAGAACCCTACAATTCGACTGCCCTGATCATCACACAACACTTGTAAACACGACTAAGTCACCTTAATGTTCAACTCACCAAGCGTCTTGAGTTTCCGTGGAATAGAAAGGGGGGGGGGGAGGTCTGTAGAGACAGAGACTGTCCCGCCCCCGCCGGCTGACAGCCTCGGGCTAGGCTGTCTTAGCTCTGCTCCGCTGGCTGTTCTTGTCTTTTGCTCTGCTTCTTCTGTCCTTCTCCCTGCTGAATCGATATCTCTCGAGTATTTTTGGGAAACCTAGTGGCTAACTCCGCCCACAAGTTAGATAGCCTGGGGNGACACTCAAGAGTTTTTCATGTGTACAGTGATATGTAATCAAAATAAGGAACAGTAAAGTATACTAAATGTATATTTAAGAAATTGGCAATATACTCTAATTTTTAGGTGTGTACCCCCGTACAACTAAATACCCATGGGAGCTTGCATTGCTGTAAAGGGTCTCTCTCTGTAAGATTCAAAATTATGTACAATAACTAACCACTCTGGATATTACTGTCATGTTTTCACAAGCAAATTATATTTGATAGGTGCCTTCTGTGATTTGGTATGGAGTGACCCAGAAGAGATCGATGCCTGGTCTATGTCTCCGAGAGGAGCGGGTTGGCTCTTTGGCGCCAAAGTCACGCATCAATTCACGGAAACGAACAACTTAAAACTCATCTGTAGAGCTCATCAACTTGTCAATGAAGGTAAGATTTTCCTGTACCCATGTTGCTATATTACTGTGACACTCACCATCCTTCCATACACCTTGGGCCCAATTGCGATTGCATATGTAGTCGTGTCCGTATAAATACGTAGTTGAATCCCGCCCCCCAGGCACGAAAATAATAATTTTATATACAAAACTATGTAACAATACATCATTGTTTTACTAGATACTTCAAACAAAACACCACAAAATATTGGTACAGTATAGTAACAGTAACAATAAATATGGGTACTCATAAATTATCCAGATGTTTCTCCACATATGATCTTGGAATAAGGGCTAGGTGATATGGTGGTGTTAATTGAA
Organism: Procambarus virginalis; assembly: GCA_020271785.1. Classification (NCBI taxonomy): domain Eukaryota; kingdom Metazoa; phylum Arthropoda; class Malacostraca; order Decapoda; family Cambaridae; genus Procambarus; species Procambarus virginalis. Next base: position 17,298,969 of record WNGS01005680.1, read on the forward strand.
GGTGGAGGTAGATGTTGAGGGTTGGCCACTCTCTTGCCAGTCTTTGCCGTTATGCCCTGGATTGGTGTTTGGGCACATGGGTTTTGGAGGTTGGCCACAGTCTTGGCAGCTGATTTTGGGGTTCTTTCTTCTGGGCTCTGGCTCAGTCGTTTAGGAATGTTCTACCTCTGACACTCCTCTTTCAGTACACAGAGAGAAATCACACTAATATGAAATATCAATGAAAATCCCATAGGAGCCGTATTGAGGATTTGAACCTATGTGGTGGGTATTCCCAGGCACATGCCCCAGACAACTTGGCCATGACATGGTATGTCATGTACAGGGGGTGTGTGTGTGAAATCCTGGTTCGGCTTCACTGGAAGCCTCGGGAACCTTGTGAGTTCAGTAGAACCCCAGGTTGCAATCCTTTTACTGTGTTGTGGCCTAGTTGTCTGGGCCGAGTGCCTGAGAATACCCAGCACAGATTTGAATCCTCAACAAAGCTCCTATGGATTTCTCTTTCCCTATTAACTTTGTCATATGCTTTTTCTGAGTCAATAAATGTATACATTAATTCACTCATTAATTTTTTTTGTTCTGTAGCTGTAGTTTAATGCAGGATTGGTTTTTGGAATAAAGCATAGAATAATATTAACATAGGATTTGTATAAGAAGTCTACCAATTTTAATTGTGTATTACAACAGGTATCAAGTACATGTTTGAGGGTAAGCTGGTAACTGTGTGGTCTGCTCCAAACTACTGCTACCGTGCTGGTAATGTGGCTTCAATCCTCAGCTTTACGTCGACGAATGAGAAGCATGCAAATTATTTGATGCAGTTCCAGATGACAAGAGAGTAATACCTCCAGTTCACACAACACCGTATTTCCTCTGAAGTGAGGTGCAACACAGTAATCATTGTTTGTGTATATTTGTCAACAAATGTGTTTATCCTGCCTCCATGTGAACGGGTATGTGGTAGGAGTTTCCCCTGTCCAAACGGACCATATTTTGTTTAGTTCGTGGGTTACTTGACTTAAAAAGCCATACACTGTTAAAGTGCAGTTTCTGCATTTTATTCAGTCTATATTTTCTAGAACACTTTTTGACATTGGTATTAACTTCAAGAATTATTGTACACTCATAATAATTATTACAGTGTCTACTTGCCTGTATATTAGTTAATTTGACAGGGGAAAGCTCTGCACCTGAATGTTCAAGTGTCAAGGGTCTTTCATGACAACTCCCAAGACTGCCTGTGTCCAGGTATCTGAGTAAGGCCTAATCCACGTGCCTTGATGCTTGGATTGGAATGAGTGTCGCTGTTCCATTTTGTGACTCTGTTTCTGCGACAGTTGTGATTGGGCTATTTTCATTCCTTTTTTATTTGTAATTATTGTTGCAGTTATTATTTTTTTTAACCACAGTCATTTTATTAGGAATCAAAATTAGACACTTGTTCCATCAGAATTTGCCAAGCCAGCTTTGATTTGATAAAGTTGGGTCAGATCAATGAGGGCTGACTGTTCTTTGTTACTTAATGGTGCTGATCATGCTGATGCTAAGGTAGGATTTTTATTTATTTTGTCTGAACATGTCAATTCCTCCCAAGGAAAGTTGTAAGCCAGTATGTGATTATTTTGTCATCAAACACAGGTTTCTTGTTCTGTTCTTTCAGTTTAGGCAGACAGTCTTATGTACGTGGTTCAGCTCTCGAGTGCAATAACGTTGCATATATAGTTCAAGAATGCCATATACAGTGAAACTTGGGTGAAAGCAGTATTTCCTCTAGATTTGATTATATTGTATATAAGTTACAGAAGTTTGGAGGGAACATACCACCATTAAGAGTGCAAAGAAACTTAAGAGAAACTGGTGAAAGTATTAATTGGGAGGTAAATTTCACACATGTGGTGTAAGTGATCTCTGTTTTATGTGAAGGTGTTAAAGGCTAACTGACAGTGTTTTACACACCAACATACAGACAGATATATTAAATAGCCAAGGTGATACATGCACAAAAAATACATTATTTTAGTGCTATTTACCCCTTTTCTTTCTAACAACTAGTATCAGATCCACTTCTGCCACATTGGCAATGGCTACTTAGTGTCAAAGTTTGGTAGTTTAGTGATCATTCCTCTTGCATTACATTTGTATTCTAAATACTGTATAGATTCTCGATCAGGTGATTAGTTCAATATGAGCTCGGTGCAACCATATTTAAAACATCAATTTGTTGATGTAATTTACTGGTGCATTTTTCTGCATTCCACACGTTATCGTATAGATATACTGTACCAGTACCCTGCGTGATTGTGGCATTATTCCAAAAGCAATCAGACAGTATTTTTGCTTTGTGTGATTTTTTAAGAACTCAGAAGTTGAAAGTTAGGATAAACACCCAACCCACAAATTTAAAAGTGAAGAATTGATGTTTCGGTCCGTCATGGACTATTACACTTGATTATGACTCGTCGTCTGCAAGTTAGGATAGTTTAGGTTGTACAGTATAGAGCTGTTAATGGTAATTTTGAAAGTTTTACAGTATAGTATTGGGCAAGTTGGAGGAGATTGGCGGGTAGGTTATTTATTATGCTCAAATGCAGGTAGGATAGAGTAGTCGGTGGTCTTTGATACTGAAGTTATAGATCCATGTCAGATACTCAATTTCAGGGACTGCAATTCTTCCTATAGTTGAGGGTATAGCTCAATTTAACTCATTTCTTTACTTAATTGGAGGCCTTAATAGTTTTGCCTTTGCAGCAGTGGATAATTATCAGCCAGGAGAGTTACCAGTAGATAACATGGATGTTACATTAATATTGTTTTAATGAAACCTATTTATTTACCAAGACTGTCTGATACCCTTTCAGATTATATACCTGTGATAGAAATCTAGTTAAGTATCTTCACATTGCAAGTGGAATGGTGAAAATTCTTGAAAAAGTTTACATTGTTTATGCCTTGCATTTGTCACCTTGAACTGTATTTGCATGTGGGTTGCTAGCTTGTAATGGTGGCAAAGAGTAGTTAGTTGCAATTAATGTCAGTTACCCTCTAAGACCCCCACAAATTTGAGTTTAGATTGAGATGCATCATCATCCACTGACTGTTACTGTGATGTCAACATTACCTGTATATTCTAGTTATACTCAAATCCGAAACCAACAGTAGTCTGTGATTGTCTTCAAACATAATAAACAAACTTTCATGATACAAAAGTTTCTAAATAAAGCTTGCGATGTTTTAACTTTCCTCATTCATACCTTTCCTCTTTCATATATTTACATGTAAAGCTTGTCTCTGTAACAGATCTTGATATTTAATTTTTTAGCCTACGGAATGGAGGCACATACAAGGTACAAAGTATCAAATTGTTTTTCATAGGGAACCAAAGAGAGACATATGGCATCGACGGCCTCACCCAGAGCAGACTTGGAGCACTGTAACATGTGGGACTCCTGCTCTCTTGGGTCTTTGGGGGGAGTAATGGAAAGGTTTTTAATGTTATAATTAAAGTTTGGTGTTAATCCAAAAGCACAAGTATATTTAATTGTAAATATAGTCATTAATTTTGAATGACTTTGAAGTACAGAGTAGATGCAGCTAAACATGGAACTACCCTGAACAGATATTTTGTAAATGTTATTTGATTATTTTCTTAGTTTTCTTGAACATTACTTTCCTTAAAATATCAAAATAGCTGCAGATACCTATAATTAGCATTGAGTGACATCTAGTTTGAACAGGAAAGGTTTTTAGGATATTTGTATGGGTAGTGTTTAGCCATGTATTATGTGTTGCCATATAGCAACTATTAGGTCTCATTTATAGTATTCCTTTTTTTTTCCCATGTTCCTATACCAAAATAATCCTGTGATGAAGATTCTGACTTTGGGAAGAATAACATTCTGTATATAGTATTCAACAATCCAAGAGATATCCCTCAGTGTAAAATCTTAAAATAAACATGCTTTCCAGATAGTATTTTTTAATTTACCCCATTTATGGAAAAATAAGTTAAATTATTTTCATGAAATAAACAGATAAAATGTATGATATGTACGAGACGAAGAGAAAGGCGAGAGCGAGCGATTATGTGCTAACCAGCACACGGTAGGAACTCCAGTTTGGATGCCCCAGAATTGGCTCCAGTGGTGTTTAGGGATCTGGAATTTGAGGTGCTGTTGACCTCCACCTGAACTTAGTCTATGCATTGGAATAACCATTAAGCAAAAAACACATACTTAGGGCATCAAGAGAAGGGGGGCACCACTGAAAATTTCCAATGCTGGACTTACCATGAACCATGTTTTTTTTTTCTTCTCCCACAGACGTGGCCACACATTTACAGTGCTAATCAGCATATGTACATTTCCTTCTGTCCTCCATGGACAGGGTGAGAGGTCTGTTATACATATAGTTCAGTGATTTATTGAACATTCAACCACAGAAGGTGATTGTACAGTAGTGCTATTAAAATGCTAATGTAACCTACATATATAAATACACAGATTTACGTCTGCACTACATAAACAGTGTTCGATGTGCCTCTTTACAGTGCCATTAATATGCATTTACAAAGGTGAAATGCAATTCTGACCAGCTTCCACATATCCTGTATATACATACATACATACTGTGTTCTGTATATATACACACATACAATTATGTCTCTCCTATTCTGACAGGGTTAGATAGCTGCTATAGAAACTAGTGTGTTATTAAGCACTTAACCACTGAAGGTGATTAAGATGCTTTTACAAGCTCAGGATATAGTTATATCCCATACATTGTATAATTGATGTATTGTGCTAAACGGCAAATGGTGCAGCCAAACCAATTTCCACAAAAAAGGGGCTTCCATAATAAATGAAAAAATTACGTATACAATAATATACAGTAATAGTAATAATAAAAGTTAATGATAGACCATTAATCTTGAGATTGTAACAAAACTGGAATCCGGTAACTGCCACATGCTCCACTGAGGCTCGTGTGATCATTCTTTTCTAGATCATTTCGGCTGTCTTGTTCAGTCGTCCACTGAGAGTGAGTGCAACAGCGCTCAGTAGCTCACTCAGCATCCAGCATGCCAACGACAAAGTGCTATAATTGTAACTTAATTGATAGCTGTTATAGTTTTTATGATGCTGACAATAAATAATGAATTAATGTTTCATAATTTTGTGAACTGGTAGTGAAATGTCACAAAACTCGTGAAGATGTTCAAACGTTGTATAGTGCTGCATTTGACTGCATATATTTTCTATTTTTTTTATCACGTGGTAATTACTTAAGTGTAGTTACAGGATGAGAACTATGCTCGTGGTGTCCTGTTTTCCCAGTACTATACTCTATCATATAAAGTTTTGAACCTACAGATGGTTTTGGCCTCCACCACTTTCTTACTTAATATGTTCCAACTGTCTACCATTCTGCAAAAGTGAACTTTCTAATGCTTTTTCTGCAACGTTGTTTAGTTATGTTAAATAAATGAAGTTCCAGGTTTCAAAAACAAATCATATCTGTATTTCTTATATTCTTCTTCACTTGAGAAGGAAGTTGAAAATTTATCTCTTCAGAATTTATTTTACAGTTTTATTGTGGCCCGACACTAAAAGACGCATTTTGCTGATTCTGTCAACATTTTCAAAGGATAAGAGATGCTAAGAGATGAGTTCCGTGTTCAAAGACAGAGTAAAAGTGAGTACAGGTTGGCTGAAGCAAACAAATACATAGAGGAGAGTAAGGTGAAGTGTTGCAAGGGCCAATAGGCCCACAGCATCTTACCCATCTCTCATATATATCAATGATGGCTGGAGCAGTATTTTGGATGCTCCATCTTGGTCTAGATGATGGCAGAGTGTAACCATGTGTTAGCTGTGTAGCTGTTGAGGGTTGGCTGAATTTGCTTAATGTGCAGTGCTTTACCGATATCCAATCTTCTACTGTCATTGTATCCGTTGTTGTATCTGTCAATTATTTTACTGTTGTTTGTTAGGATATCTGGTGATGATCAGGTTGTATGTAGGGACCCTATATTTACCTGAAGGCCACTCTAGCAGCCTCCACAAGGACAGGAAGCCAGCGGGTTGTCAAAGGTCCCCCACATTTGTACTAATGATTTTATCAAGCTTGATTTTGAAATTCAGCAGTGTTTTGGCATTTTATATTTGGCACTACATAGGTTTATAACCTATGTAGTGCCAAATACTACATTGGTGAAAAAGTTATTGGTGAAAAGTATCATCTGTTTTCTGACCTACATTTTGGCTTGTTGAGCTTGAAACCATTGTTCCTTTTTCATGTTACATCTGACCTTTTGAAGTCATTGTCTGGATCAGTGGTCTCCAAACTGTTCAGTATTTGTTATGTTTCTTAGTGAAGCCAAGGAACATACAGTACTGTATTACTATTTGTGCATTGTCTGCCGCCTTGAAAGAGATGATGTCTCGCCTATATACCGAGGACGTTGTGGCTGACAGTTCCCATGTGTGCACTGAAGGTGTAGATAACATTACTCATTCAAGATACATTATTTTGCTTGGTGACAGGAAAGTTCTTCACAAGCAAGTTGGTGGTCTTCTTGCTCTTATAGTGTATTATTAACTTTAGCTTCTGGTTGGTGTCGGTAGGGGTCACGTTTCTATCAATAGTGTCTTTTAGGACTTTTTCTCCATTTTGTGAGCTGTGGAAAATTAGTTCCTGTAGGATGTTTTAATTGGAGGCACCAGTACAATCTCAAACTGTAAAAGCAATTTGAATATAAATATTATTGAATCTTTTAATACAAATTACAAAGCCACATAACACAAATATTAATAATCATTTATACACATTGATCCCATTTTTAATGGATTATGTAAAAAAGAAAAAGACAGCATTACTAGACAACTATTTCCACAAGAATAAATTACTTTTAGGAATTGACATGTATAGGTCAGTAGGCCTCTTGCAGTTTCTTCATTTCTTATACCTCATTAACCTTGATTATAAAGAAAAAATTTCATCTCAAATGTATCTCTCATTTTCCTGCCTATATATTTCCCTCCAAAGTTGTTCTGTACTGTCCTGATGGCCAAATATTATTCATAGTATTCATAGTAATATTCATTTTGTTTCCGAATAATATAATATATAATACCCAATAATATTCATAGTGTTTCCGGCATATCTACTACAAATATTTCTCTCGCTCACTCTCTAGTGTGTACTTACCTATTTGTGTTTGTAGATTTGACTAAAGAAGCTTAACTAGAGAGTGGAGCTTCAGTTGTTTGGTCCCGCCTCTCAACTGTCAATCAACTGGTGTACAGGTTCCTGAGCCTACTGAACTCTATCATATCAACATTTAAAACTGTATAAGGACTCTGCCTTCATCACATCACTTCCTAATGCATTCCAGGAATGCAAGTAATGTATGTATGTGTGTAATTATCTAAGTTTAGTTACACGAGAGCTAATCTCATGGTTTCCCATCTTCCCAGTACTCTTTGTTGTTTAACACTTTGAAACTGCATGTTACTGTACTCATCTAGTTGTGCTTGTGGGGGGGGGGCTTTGACTCTTTGGTCCTGCCTCTCAACTGTCAATCAACTGGTGTAGAGATTCTGGAGCCTACTGGGCTCTTTCATCAAATCTACATTTGAAACTGTGTATGGAGTCTGCTACCACCACATCACTGCCTAGTGCACTGTGTGTGAGTGCATGTATTATTACTCACAATAAATTTAGACTTTTATATGTAAAGTATTTTAAATGTCCTAATACATTGAAAATGGTGTCCCAATGGTCTTTAATTGAAAAATTCTCCCAAGACAACCATTATATTGTGGTATATTAATTTGAAGCAATATAAAATGTGTTTATGTCAACCCAGAAATAATAATAATAATACACAGTGAGTAATCACAATAACGTGATGTATCAATGAGGAAATCCATAGGAGCTGTGATGAGGATTCGAACCTATGCGATGGTGTTCTCACACATATGCCCTAGACCATGTCATGGCCTAGTTGACTAGAGCGTGTGCGTGGAAACACCCACCGAATAGGTTCGAACTCTCATTATGGCTCCTATGGATTTTATCAATAATAATAATAATAATAATAATTTATTCACAAGAGGGTACAATGGGTTGGTGAGATTACATAAGATTGGTATTTGTGCATTCTTGCAAAGCCACTAACAGAACAAAGATGAAAATATATTTAAATGGAACATTCTCTGAAACTAGCTATTATAATTATAAGGTGTGAAGGAGAGATGAAATTGTTAAGTGTAATAATCTCCGTTGAGGTCTTATAAAAACCTTTTGTACCCTCTGTAATTCTTTTTTGCGCTACCGTTCACAGGATGAGTATGGGGTGCACAATAAACTAGCCGCCGACGACGGCAATAATCAAATCAAAATAATAATTCATATTTATTTATTTATTTATTTATTTATTCATTGGGTTGATGAGAGTACTCATCTAAACATGGTGTGTTTACATTCTTGTAAAGCCACTAATATACACAGCGTTCTAGTACTAGTACGCGACTATAATATATTCTGTACTCAGTAACCACGCACCAACACTTTATTAAACTGAACTAAATAATTAAAGAGGCACAAATAAGGTGAGAGGGCAGCATGACACCAGACATTCATTATTATGGCTTAAGGAATTTCCTCGCCACAAGAGGCACTACATTAGAGCGTGTATCGTTCGTCCGCCAGCCTATGGAAAACAATAAACGGATGTAAACAAACGTTTGTGGCTTCAGTCTTTATAAGGCATTACATTGCCATTAATTACTTCATATTAGGCAATAGCCTACTTAGAAAGCTGCTTATGTAGAATCATGCAAAGAATCACAATGTAGCTCTGACTATTTCTCCATTCATAATAAAGCTGAAAGAGCAGCTGCGATCCATTTGCATATTTGGTGTATTACAGTACGACGACATTACGCGCGGCAAGCGGCAGATTCAATCGGTATCACCATGGCAACAATCAGTCGCGTCAGGTGGGTTGGTGCGCGAGGAGCAGCAGTAAGAGGTCTTCGCCTTCGCCAGTTGTCTTAGACCAGTGTGGCAGCTCCAGGCACCTGTGGCTGGTGCAGAAACATGATCTGGGACAGGCCCAACGCCGCCGCAGGAACGGGCTGACGAGGACCTACCTGTCTATTTCCGAGTCGCCCAGCCCGGGGCGGGTATTTTTAGCCATGGGCAGTAGTGAGCATGAAGAAGCAGCTCGGGGGGTATTTTGGGCATGGGTAGAGGGAGCCACTGGCAACATGGCGTTAGCTTTCGAGGGTTTAGTTGAGCAAGTGCGATCGTGGGTGGCACTTGGCCTGAGTGGCCTGGGCCTCTCCTCCGTCATGGACACCCTCAACACCCTACTGGTGGGATGGATGGTATTCGTGGCGTTGATCTTAATTATCGGCACGTTCTTTTACTTCAAGTTCATACACCACTTCGAGAGTAGTGACTCGGGGAGGTCGCAGGACTCCCAGCCCAGAGGCGAGTCCCAGGACAAGAAGAATGTGACGGAGGCGTCGTCGAAGAGGTCAGCCGGAGGAGGGTCAGGGAGGTCACGCCCTGCTGCAGCCCCTCCGGCGGAGCCTGCCAGGAAGCCCACCATCGTGCCTGATGGGGTGGCAGAGCCTGTGTCGTCTCCTGTGGCACGGGAGCTGACCCAGACGCCGCCAGGTGGACCAACACATCTTCACCTGGCTCTACAACAGCGTCGACGGCGGCCCGGCCATCAAGAAGACCTGGCTACACACCATCAACGAGAACACTGTCAAGACGGCCTTAGAGGTGAGCAGCCGCCGCCTTCATGTTCTCCTTACTGTAGATCTTGTTCCTCAACACCTGCCACCTCTCCCACCACCCAACACCTGCCACCCTCTCCCACCACCCAACACCTGCCACCCTCTCCCACCACCCAACACCTGCCACCCTCTCCCACCACCCAACACCTGCCACCCTCTCCCACCACCCAACACCTGCCACCTTCTCCCACCACCCAACACCTGCCACCTTCTCCCACCACCCACACCTGCCACCCTCTCCCACCACCCAACACCTGCCACCCTCTCCCACCATCCAACACCTGCCACCCCTCCCAACACCTGCCACCCTCTCCCCCAACACCTGCCACCCTCTCTCACGATCCAACACCTGCCACCCTCTCTCACCATACAACACCTGCCACCCTCTCCCAA
>WNGS01005680.1:17310173-17322406 GCA_020271785.1 Procambarus virginalis
CAAAACTAGAAGACAGAAGAAAAAGAGGTGATATGATCACTACATACAAATAGTAACAGGAATTGATAAAATCGACAGGAAAGATTTCCTGAGACCTGGAACTTCAAGAACAAGAGGTCATAGATATAAACTGGCTAAACACAGATGCCGAAGAAATATAAGAAAATTCACTTTCGCAAACAGAGTGGTAGACGGTTGGAACAAGTTGGGGGAGAAGGTGGTGGAGGCCAAGACCGTCAGTAGTTTCAAAGCGTTATATGACAAAGAGTGCTGGGAAGACGGGACACCACGAGCGTAGCTCTCATCCTGTAACTACACTTAGGTAATTACACTTAGGTAATTACTAGCTCTCCACATATGTCAGTTGCTTAATTTAGAAACTGTACTTGTAGTCGGTCTCGAGCCCATTGATGATGTGACGATGTGTATTGAATTTTGTAACTAGCTCATCAAGATTGTAACTTGCTTAGCTAAATGAATTGTGGGGTTCAGTCCCTGAGCCCATTATGTGCCTCTGTAACCCTTTCCACTACTGCCCACAAGATGGGTATGGGGTGCATAATAAATGAACTAAACTAACAAGACAGATCTCACTAAAACTTAAAATACTAAACAATTTGAAGGACAATTGATCCAGATCAGACCATCTAATTATAATAATAATATAATAATAATAATAGTATTAATATTTATTTAGGAAAAGTACATACATAGATGCAGAGTTACAAATATTCTGATTGATTTATAGATAGAGTTAGTACATACAATGCAGAATTTTTTTAGTGTCAACTACACTGACACTAAAAAAAATTCTTTCTAATATCTCTGTGGTTCATTTGGGCACTCAGTTTCCACTAGGGGACACAGGTGGAAACTGAGTGCCCAAATGAACCACAGAGATATTAGAAAGAACTTTTTTAGTGTCAGAGTGGTTGACAAATGGAATGCATTAGGAAGCGATGTGGTGGAGGCTGACTCCATACACAGCTTCAAGTGTAGATATGATAGAGCCCAATAGGCTCAGGAAACTGTACACCTGTTGATTGACAGTTGAGAGGCGGGACCAAAGAGCCAGAGCTCAACCCCCGCAAGCACAACTAGGTGAGTACAATAAATAAAGCCACTAGTATGCATCGGTCCGTCTAATTACCACAAGCTACCACAAGCTACACATGCTTTCGGAAAGCTTCCTGGCAATACGTTAGTAATGAATAAATATGATATATTTACTCATTATAATGTTGGTGCTGAACGTACAACACGAAAAAACATAATTTTAGTTTGAAAAAGTATCTTTTTACAATGAAATTAGACGAAAATAAAGAGCTGGTGTCGCCAAATTAAGTCGACGATCCAAGCGTCGGTTAGGTTAGGTTAGGTTAGGATAGGTTAGGTTAGGTTTGGTTTGGTTAAGTTAGGTTAGGTTAGATTAGGTTAGGTTAGGCTAGGTTAGGTTAGGTCAGCCTAACCTAACATATCATATTTTTTCATTACTAACGTATTTCCAGGAAGCTTTGTGAAGCTTGTGGTAGCTTGTGGTAATTAGACGGACCCGTATGCATAGCATTTCGGCCAAACCCAAAGCTACCCAAACTTTCCTAGTATAATACGGTAATGAAGAAATATGATATATTTACTCACTATAACGTTGGTGCTGAAAGTAGAATATGAAAAAATATATTTTTACTCTGAAATAATATAAGTTTATAACAAAATTAGACGAACTAAAGTGGCATAAGAGGCCATAGGAAGTCGACGACCCAAGTTACAATGTTGTGGAGCGACTTATCTAAGATATATTGTTGCCTACAGGTTATATTTGGTTAGGTTAAGTTAGGTTTTGTTGGATTATGTTTGGGTAGGTTGGTTAGGTTAGGTAGGTAGGTACAGGAGGCTGATATGACAGCAAACACTCTCCAGGCAACAATGTGTCTTGAATAAGTCGCTCCAAGAGTGTCGCTTGGTCCGTCGACTTGCTTTGGCGTCACCAGCAGCTTATTTTCGTCTAATTTCCTTATAAAAAGAAACTTTTTCAAAGTAAAAATATGTTTTACCATGTTCTACATTCAGCACAACATTATAATGAACAAATATATCATATTTATTTATTATTAACGCAATGTTAGGAAGCTTTGGGTAGCTTGTTAGGAAGCTTTGGGTAGTTAGCTTAGCTTTCGGTAGTTTTGGATAATTAGACGGACCATCCAGACAATTTTCTTCAGAAGGTCAGATGTAACACAAACAAGGAGCAACGGTTACAAGCTCAACACGCCACAATGTAGGACTGAGAACAAGAGATACTCTTTCATCCACAAGGTTATTAACCCATGGAACCGCCTACCCGCCCAAGCCGTAACTGCCAAAACTGTGCTAAGTTTAAAATCCAACTGGAAAAGATCATCAAGGCAAATGGAGGGGGACCTATGACAAGCCCCCGGCTTTCTGTCCTCGTCGAGGCCACTTGTTGTGTAAGTGGCCCTCAGGTAAATTCAGGTAATTTAAGATTAAGGACGTGTCCGAAACGCTGTGAGTATTAGTGGCTCTGCAAGAATGTTAAAACACCAATATTATGTACTCTTACAACCTAATGTACTGTCTTGTATATAAATAAATAATAATACATAAATAAATAAATAATATGTACAATTTTAAATATTTTTACTTTACGTCGCTTTGGGACTGCTCAATGAACACGTGATGTACGAGCTTACAATATTTTGTCGTAATTTAAATGTATTACTAATACGGTTTTATATCTAGAAGTTAACCTCCAGTAATTTTATATTCATTATTTAAGAAAATAGTGTGTTGATATTTTTTGTTGTTTTTGAAGATAATATAAATGGGTTCGTACAGCCTCTGCCCATAAACAAAAATGGCGGACGTTGACAAGTGGATAGAAATTGCAAAAAGAGTGCAAATATCTGCCAGAAAGTGACCTTAAGGTTAGTTCCTTGTACCAGGTACATTTATAGTAAGGAAATGGAATAATGGAGGATACGAGTAGTGGAAAAATAAGGTGGAAGAGAGCGGGAAAGTGGCCGGAGGCGACGCTAGAGGATCGACTTGCATGTTCGTACTAAGACCACCAGTGTTAGGCCTCGGGGCTGCTGGTGATGCAGGTCCCCCAGAGAGAGCCAGGTGGTGCTCCCCTGAGGTGTCAGGTGGTCCTGCCCTTGCTCTAGTCACTCCTAGGGTGGCTAGGGCATACCCGCGGGCTGAGGCCGGACCTGAGGGCAGCTATGGGAGGCGTTCCCTCGAGCCCTATACTGCCATTCCTACAAAAGCTTCGTTTACTAATTGTTCAAAATAATAATATATGGCTGGATGCAAGTTACATCCCACAAATGATGGCTTGTTAATGAATTTTTAAAATCTACCTAATTTGAACCAACCTGAGCTAACCCCAACTTTAAATAGCCCTACTCGACCCTACTGAATCTCTCGCAGCCGTAACTCTCTATACAGTTTTGACAGAAATCAAAGTTTGTCGATATGCCTATATATGATAGTACCCCCACATCATTGGTTAGGCTGGGTTATGTTAAGGTTAGGTTGGGTTTGCCTTGGGGTAGGTAGGTTACCTTGAGGTGCTTCCGGGGCTACGCGTCCCCGCGGCCCGGTCGTCGACCAGGCCTCCTGGTTGCTGGACTGATCAACCAGGCTGTTAGACGCGGCTGCTCGCAGCCTGACGTATGAGTCACAGCCTGGTTGATCAGGTATCCTTTGGAGGTGCTTATCCAGTTCCTTTGGTAGGTAAGGTAGGATATAAAATTAGTTTGTAAACCATCCAAGGTACGAAGTAACATGTAAGACACAAGTCTCTTCGTTCCCGAGATAGTTTGACAATGGGTTTTAAAACGCCTGATTTTACCTAACTATCCTAATCCGACCCAACCAAACCCTCTGTAACCCAATGTAATCTATGTTAACACAGGTTAATTTAACAATATATGGTTTTAACAATTGGAAAATGAACTGTCGGAATGTATGTGTGTGATTTGACTATAGCCATCACTTGGTACACAAGACGAATCGCCACAGGATTTTAAAGCCTATTTGACCTAAGTTAACGTGGTCCAACCTTATGATATACAAGTTTTGAAGCTCTTAAATTGTGGTGTTGTCATACATTGATCTCCAGGGTATTGCTGTTATACGTTGGTTTTAGTTATTTCCGGTTTTTATACAAAAGATGTAAATATAGATGCTTAAGTTTACATAAGTCATGAGCAAATCCACAATGGCTATGATGAGAGATCGAATTTGTTCATTTAGTGTATCACGCTATTGTGATTTCTGTGTGTATTTACATAAGTCAGGTTTAAAATTGATCAAATAATTTGTAATAATAAAATACAATTCGAGTATTTGCTACATGTTTTCTTTTCTCAGCCTTAATATCTAGCAATAATCACATTTGCCTTGTAATGGCACATACCGATATATTCAGTAAAGCATTACTAGAGTTGTATTCTTTCAGAAATTATGTGAGACTGTATGTGAGCTGCTTTTAGAAGAAGGAAACATCCAGCCTGTATCATGTCCTGTGACTGTATGTGGCGACATTCATGGACAGGTAAGTCGATTGCAGTTTGTCAATAATCTCACAACATGATCTCGCACTGCTTTATTTGTATTAGCGTGAGCTGTAAGTGCTATTCATACTCGCTCAGTAGACAAATACATTTTAAATACAATTATGTATATTCAGGTGCTAAACTATAGTGCATTCTAATCTTTGTGATCTTTTCTAGTTCTACGACCTAGAAGAATTATTTCGAACAGGTGGCCAAGTTCCTGATACGAATTACATCTTTATGGGTGATTTCGTGGATCGAGGCTACTATAGTTTAGAAACCCTCACTCGTCTCCTGTCCCTTAAGGCAAAATGGCCACACAAGATAACCCTACTAAGAGGAAACCATGAATCACGGCAGATTACGCAGGTGTACGGCTTTTACGGTAAGTTTTTGCTTCTCTCTATACTCTACTAAATCATCTCAAGATAACCTCAAGATAAGAAGATACCCATACTTAGCTATATACCCATACTTACCCATACTTATACCATACCCATACTTACCCATACTTACCCATACTTAGATACCATACCTTACCCATACGAAGATACCCATACTTACCCATACTTAGCATACTTAGCATACTTAGCATACTTAGCATACCCATACTTAGCAGTCTCCGTGTGTAGTGGTAAGACACTCGCCTGGCGTTCCGCGAGCGCTATGTCATGGGTTCGTATCCTGGCCGGGGAGGATTTACTGGGCGCAATTCCTTAACTGTAGCCTCTGTTAACGCAACAGTAAAATGTGTACTTGGATGAAAAAACGATTCTTCGCGGCGGGGATCGTATTCCAGGGACCTGCCCGAAACGCTACGCGTACTAGTGGCTGTACAAGAATGTAACAACTCTTGTATATATCTCAAAAAAAAAAAAAAAAAAAAAAAAAAAAAAAAAAAAAAAAAAAAAAAATGTGCAAGTAAAATATTGGTCTGCACAGTAAAAGCTTGAGGATTCAGATACGTATTGTCTGGCAACACTTTAATTTCAAATTATCATATATTTTATAAGATCTTTTCAAATCTAATCCCTATCTCAACTTCAGATAGCTAGAAGATTGCTGTTCTAGCACTTGTTTCAGTTGTTTGCCACTCAGACTGCACTTGTCTCTGCTGTTTATGATAACCTTGATATGCCAGGTGGTGCTCTTAACATTTCAATTAACTTTACGGATTTTGGCCTCAATAATGACTTCTTGTAAATGACTGTTGCCTTCTGATGAATGTAGGGGTATTAACATTATGAAATAACATAAACCATCATAATCTTACAGTAAGGAAGAAAATAGAAAAACAATATTGTAAAGAAATAGATAAAGACACATCAGTGTTGAATCTATGTAAAACAGCACAATCCAAATGAAAATTACATAATTAAATTTGTCTTTTTGATTGCATGAAAGGTGAATTTAACCCTCTAACTGCTCAGGCAGAAACTATGCATTGTGTGCCATGGGCAAAAACAAAAAATTCAAAATTGCTTTTTCTAAGGATAGTGTTAACAAATATCCACAAAGCACAAAAATCCTTGAAGAAGTCTCTTTACTGTGGTGCAGCTGCAGTGGCCTGGTAAACTTGGGTAGTTTTGTTAGCCGAGTGGCGCGGTGGCCTGACTTGGGTCGCCTGGCCTGGCCTGGTCTGATTTGGGTTGCCTGACAATAGGATGATGTGCAGCAATAATTCTGTGTTATTATTTCAATTGTTTCTCACCTTATTTCATTTTCTGGGAGGGAGGGCTTCTATGAAAGTGCCCTGTTCCTAGGATTAGCTCCACACAATTCAATTGAAACAAGGCAATTGCAAGTCATTGTAAGCTTACCAAAGATAGAAGGCTAAAACCTAGCTTCCTTTATTATGGTCCAGGAAACTTAATATATAAGATTATTCAGGCCACAGAAAGTCATAGCGAGACAAAACGTAGACTACAGTAAAGTAAACATAACTGAAACAAGACCCTGAAATAATCCACCCAGTGGTTAGTTCACCCGCTGGTAGCGGTGCACCTAGTTACTGGATGTGCCCAGCTGACATGACAGTCCTTAAGCCCGGTGCACGTGCCATCCCTCGTAGACAATACAGAGATCAACATAAAAATTACTTTTACAAAAGACATTGAAATTGCAAAGTGATATAAATAGTCTTTGGTTGGGCAATGGAAAATAACATGATATTTAAAAAAATTAAATTCCAGATACTGTACTTAGGTATGATAAAAATGAAGAACTTGAATAAATACAGGGTACAAGACACAATTAGATCTCATAGAAGGAAAGCAACATGTAAAGGATCTAGGGGATATATGTCAGCTGACCGAACCTTTAGTGAGCCAAATAAAGCAAATATAGCATAAGCCAGGAAAATGATCATCACAGCTCTCAATCCAACCATCTCAGATTTACACAAATTTGGTAGGATGTTAGAGTAATGAGGTAACATGTGCAAAATTTTAGCCCTCAGTGATGCATGACATTCATACAGCAGGGCTGCCAATATCATAAAAAACCTGGTGTTGAATGCAACGAAAAGCCTCTTTCTGGATGTGTCCGGTGGCTCCTTGAATCTCTCAGAGATTCTGAGATTCCTGACTCCATGCTAATTGGTAACATTAGATGCAGGAGATCTGTTTGCCCTACTGGGGACCAGTGCCAAAATCTAGTCCCCCCCTCACAGAGGTGCAGAGAACAAGTGACAATTTGTCACCACACTGGAAAAGCATCCAGAAAATTGTTGAAACTTTATAGACAATTGGAGGATTAAGAAAAACTAAAAACTCAAAAATGCCATACAACTCCACAAACTATTCACACATAAGATGAGAAACATTCAAAATTAGCACAAACTCAAAGTACCAAATGCCACCACCACACGGCCCAGTTTCCACACATGGCCATATTGCTAGCCAGATCTGGAGCTGATGAACAGCATACTGATGAACAGCATACTGATGAACTGACTAACCTGGATGGGAGGGCACCAGAGAGCCACCAGGGCTCGTCCAGAAGGAGGCATTTCATTATAGTCAACGCTGGGTTTCTGGAGCAGCCCCCTGGTGGCTACCTGGAGCTAACTAACCACAGAGAATAAGAAACAGGATTCACTAGGGAGGAGAGGCAACATGTACTAGGTGAAAGAAGGTAATCCAGGATGGGAGAGAAACTCAAAGGTACCACATGACCGACTGGGACCAAAGACATTAACCAAATACCTGGCTCCAGAACCATTAGAACACGCAAACCCCCCATGCCCGAATATCAACCTAGGGCATTATCGGAGGCAGTCAGGTAGGCTGACCCTACCTGACCGCCTCTGTGTGGGGACAGAACCTCAAGAAAACAACAACTGGTCAATAGGCCAACATGCAAAGGCTGCTGCAGACAGAACATGGGACACTGCATCCTCTGGATATAGAAGAGAGGCTAGAAAAGGGAGAGGGACAAAGATTAATGGGTCCAAGCCAGATCTAACGAATGGGCCAACACATCTGTCAACAAGTGAGGTGGGCCAAGTAAAATGCTGCCCTTGCCTCCCAAGGAGAGGGTGAGCATCTTGGACAAGGCTGTCAAAGCATGACTGTATACTTCAAGGCCTCCATACCCAGGGCAGTACAGGGTGAAGCCACATCCTCATGGAGCTGCCCGGAGAGCCCTTCCATGAGAACTCAAACCCTCAAGACACTGCTAAGTGCATACACATCTTGTTGACATTCACAGCCAAGAGTTGCAGGACAGCACAGACAGTTACAGAGGGAGCTGCCACTTGCCCACAATCTTGGGGAGTGCTGGAGCAAGCAGACAGTTCCCAAGTGAAAAAGGGTGTATTGTATTGCAAATTTTTTCCATGAATGTTTATTTTATTTATTTTTTGTTTTCTTTGTTTTACAGATGAGTGCCAAAACAAGTATGGGAATGTAAATGCTTGGAAATACTGCTGTAAGTATTCGATCTACTCACTATAGTGCTGTAAGTTAATATTAAAGGGTTTGTCTCATCATTAGTGTCACTAAATATAAATTAAATGTTTGAAAAATGCTTATCTGATCCCTACTCTCAGTTGCTTGATTTTGGACACCCTGGTGAGGATCTCTCACTCATGGAGGTGAACTTTCTTCACCACAGCAGAAAACTTTCAAACAATCCTCTTAGGGTAATACTGTTACTGTATTTGGGAGACAATTGAGAATACTTAATCAATCCAAAATGCACCCAGACGTTTATTCATATAAAACTTTGTTGTTTCATTCACTCCTAGGCATTGCAAAGACTTCCAAGCATCATTCACACTAAACTGCCTAATGGCCCACTAGATTATTATTCCTGACCTCTGCCAGGTGGCAGCACCTAAACCACAACAGTTTCCTGACCCAGGCTTCATGCATTCTATCTTAACTGTCATCTGCATAAGGTTTTAATGGTCAGGCAAAGATAAGAGGGCACTGCCAATACAACATGGTGCAGGGGCCAGGCAAAGATAAGAGGGCACTGCCAATACAACATGGTGCAGGGGCCAGGCAGGATAGAACTGGGGAGATGGTTAGTTGACTTTGTGATGTTGGGGTCAACACAGAGTGGTGGTGGTCTAATAATGACCTAGTAGGTCATTATTAGATAGTGAGAACACTGCTTGTAGTCTTTGTGATACCTAGTAAAACTTAGAAAAAACATTCAAATTTTGTTTGAATGCACTTTTTGGCTGGGTTAAGTGTTTCCATTGTCTCCCTACACCAGTGTGACCCAGCAGGAAGACTGAAAAGTTACCTGCTGTGCTGTCAAACTGCCCTTACTGAATGAGATTCTATTCAGGGGTTAGTATGATCAACATCCAAAGCAGATGGCTCATCAAATATAATAACCAAACAATATTTTCCCATTTTAGTAACAATTTATCTATTAATGGCATTTCTTTCTACAGTATGGAAGGATATTATATGTGAGAACACTTCAGTTGCCACAGTTGTCTCCTTATGACTTTTGCATTTAGATTTGATCTGCTTTTTCCCATTTTTCATGCAGTCGTAGGCTGTACCCATTCAGGTTGGCTAATAGGTGTATAATTTCCCCAGCATGCCCATACCAACTTGCAACTCTTGCTGTTCACAGTATACTTTTAGACAATTCATTATTCATGGCTTCATTAGCACCATCTGTTGCTACATAACAGCAACAGATGGTGCTGATAACAGCAACAGATAATACAGGGTACAAAACACAATCAAATCTTCCCATAGTAGAAAAACAGCATGTCAAGGATTTGGGAATAATGATGTCCGACGATCTAACGTTTAGGGAGCATAACCAAGCAAATATCGCATCAGCCAGAAAAATGATCGGATGGATTACGAGAACTTTCAAATCCAGGGATCCCATCACAATGGTTGTACTCTTCAAGTCACTTGTGTTGTCCCGTCTCGAATACTGCTCAGTACTCACTTCCCCCTTCAGAGCAGGAGAGATTGCTGAAATAGAGGGAATACAGAGAACATATACGGCACGCATAGACGAGATAAAACACCTAAATTATTGGGATCGTCTCAAAGCTCTCCAAATGTACTCTCTAGAAAGGAGACGAGAGAGATACCAAATAATATACACGTGGAAAATACTGGAGGGCCAGGTCCCAAATCTACACAGTAAAATAACAACGTACTGGAGTGAACGATATGGAAGAAAATGCAAGATTGAACCAGTGAAGAGCAGAGGTGCTATAGGCACAATCAGAGAACACTGTATAAACATCAGAGGTCCGCGGTTGTTCAACGTCCTCCCAGCGACTATAAGAAATATTGCCGGAACAACCGTGGACATCTTCAAGAGAAAACTGGACTGTTTCCTAAGAGAAGTCCCGGATCAGCCGGGCTGTGGTGGGTATGTGGCTCTGCGGGCCGCTCCAAGCAACAGCCTGGTGGACCAAACTCTCACAAGTCGAGCCTGGCCTCGGGCCGGGCTTGGGGAGTAGAAGAACTCCCAGAACCTCATCAACCAGGTATCAACCAGCATAGCTTGTTAGGGATTTTTTTTGTAGGGGGGACATAAAGGTGTATCACCACAAATGGTTTTTAGTTGTAAATTAACAGAGTGGAATTTAGTATGGCAGGACATGATAGCATGTGATTTGTACCTTGATCCACGGCCAGGTCATGGGGATGGGAGGGACTACATATTAATAAGACAGTTTCAAAAAGGTTGGTTTAAGGCGTCAAAAAATTAGCAACTTGTTGAGTCTAATACAGGGGAACCTCGGTATTCAGACTTACTGTAATTGGTTCCTGAAGGTGGGACGAATGCCGAAAAGTTTGAACACTGAAAAAAAAATCCCATAAGGAATAATGTAAATTGGATTAATCCGATCCGGATCACAAAAATAAATATATTAATGCAATAATAAATGAAATAAATGCTAACACACTAAGCACTTTACCTGCACTTAGGAGAGTTGATGGCATATGTGGAAGGTGGCGAGGCAGAGGAAGAGAGATGTTATTCTTTGGCAGGGAAGTCCCCTACCATTATAACTCCTGGTGGTTGTGCACCTGGGGTTCTTTCTCTTTCTTGTCTTTTTATGTTTCCCTCATTAGACTCGCTGGATGCTTTTCTTACAAGAAACTTGTCCAAGGATGATTGCTTTTGCCTGAGCATTAAAGTGTTTCTAAAGTGAGACCTAGCATTGTCACTCAACAGGTTTATAACAGTTTGTGACAGCTTTGTCTGGGTGATATTTTTTCAAGAAATTTTCTTTGCATTCCCCCTCCCCCCATTTTGCACACTTCTTTTATTAGAGAACTAGATTTAGGCATTCCAAACTCGATAACAAGAGCAGACACACAGGCACCACTTTCATGCTTAGCAAAGAGGTCTTTTTTCCTCTCTATCGTGGTTCTAACCAGTTTTCTTTTTGCTTGGCTCTTATCACTACCTTTCTTAGGTAACATGGTGACTTATTTACACTAAGAATATACAAAAATTCCAAAATATCTAAGAGAAAAGTGTAGTGGGTTGTGCACTGAACGACAGCTGTGGCAAAACTGACGCGTCAGGGTATGCATGTTTACACTTCTAACCCTTTGGATCGCCTCAAAACTTCCTTTAACCGCAAACTAAGACAGCTCTCTAGTCTTTGCCCTCCTGACTTTGATCTCATTAAACGTTTCCGTGTCATCTGCCCTTCTCTTCCTTATTTCTATGGTCTTCCTAAGACTCATAAACCTGGTGTTCCTCTTCGTGCTATCATTTCTTCACGGGGCTCTGTCAGCTATTCTCTTGCCTCCTGGCTCGCTAAAACCCTGACGCCTTACCTTGGCATTTTTCCCACCTTCGTCACTCTCAGGACTTCATAGAAAACTGCGCCTGCAACCCTCTTGTAAGATGCTTAGTCTTGATGTTGACTCTCTGTTTACAAATGTTCCGCTAGATGACGTTCTCTCTTTCCTTAGACGGAAGGCGTCAGAGGGCCTTCTTCCTCTCCCTCTTCCCACTGACGTTTTCCTCGATCTCATTAGACTCTGTGTTGAATCTAATTCTTTCTCTTTTAACGGTAAATATTACACTCAAACTTTCGGTGTCGCTATGGGTTCCCCTCTCTTCCCCTGTTCTTGCTAATTTCTACATGGAATACTTCGAAACTGTTCTTCTTCCTTCTATTGATACTCGTCCCTCTCT